>WUAM01000107.1:18043337-18090183 GCA_024336885.1 Actenoides hombroni
CACCTTGAATACTGTGTTCAGTTTTGGGCCCCTCACTACAAAAAAGACATTGAGGTGCTCGAGTGGGTCAGAAGAAGGGCAACAAAAGTGCTGAAGCATCTAGAGAAAAAACCTTATGAGGAGCAGCTGAGTGAACTGGGGTTGCTTAGCCTGAATAAAAGGAGGCTCAGGGGAGACCTTCTTGCTCTCAACAACTACCTGAAAGGAGGCTGTAGTGAGGTAGGAGTTGATCTCGTCTCCAAAGTAACAAGTGGTAGGACAAGATGAAATGGCCTCTAGTTGCATGAGGGGAGGTTAAGACTGGATATTAGGAAGAACTTCTTTACAGAAAGGATTGTCAAACCTTGGAAAAGGCTGTCCAGGGAAGTCATTGAGAGACAATCCCTAGAGGCATTTAAAAGTCATGTGGCATGTAGGGACATGGTTTAGTGTCAGACTCGGTAATGCTGGGTTAATGGTTGGACTCAATGTTCTTAAGAGTCTCTTCCAACCTAAACAATTCTATGACACCGTGATTTTGTTTTGTAGATCTGCTGACTGTGAGGAGACTTCTGTTCTTCCCCTTCTTAATGCAGGCTTTGACAGGGTATGTATAAATTACCTATTTAATATAGTTACCATGATTGTTTTGTGAATGGCATACACTTCCACTTCCTCAAATTGAAAGCTATACATTTGCTTCTGTCAAAAATCTGTTGGTGAGAAACCAGTAGCAGTTGATTGGATATAATTTTCTTTTCAAAATGTATCCAAGCAGCATATTAAATAAGAGAATATGTAATCTAGCTAATCCAGAATACGTAGGAATACTGAGATTAACTTCTTTCAGTCTGGGTGGGTGGTAGGTATGTCTTGTTTCTGACTGCATTAAAAAAAATCCTAATGGGGAACCCTGATTAATGTATGGTGTGTATCACAGCATGCTGACTAAGTCATGTGAACACCTCCCTGAGCCTCAGACTACTGGGATTACTTTTCTAAAGGGACTACAAAGCTAGTCCAACTCCTCCTGGTGTGAAGAATAAATTTTATTTTTTTTTTTTTTTTCATGATGCCTGTTGTGTTGGCTTACACCCAGTCTTCTCAGGACAGCATTTGAGGCTGTTCTGTACAGGGAAGCCAAGGGAAGATAACTTCTCTTTCTCAAAACAGCTTTTAGGAGAGAGCAGAAAGGCAGGATTTCTGAATTCTGAAAATCTAGATTCTGTTGCTTACCCTCTTCTGACTTTTTTGAGAATGGCTTTGGAGGGACATTAATTAGTGCAATATAAATCAGCTGTAGTATTTAACTCATATTTAGTCTGAGTTTCTTTGCAAAACAGAACATGCACCAGAGTCAACATTTGCAGATCATGTCCAAAAAGAGGTAATAGACCTTTCCTTTCCTCCAAGGGTACTGTAGAGGCAAAAGCATTAAAGACAAAATGATTTCCAAAGCACTTATATGGTCTGAAAATTGAAAAAGTTGAATCTAAAAAAGAGAAAAGTCAGCCCAAGAATTCCAGTGCTTTCTTACTGCAGTTTTCTCTTTCTCTCTCAAAAAAAAAGGGTATAATATTTTTCAAATAAATAGTTATTTCTTCTGAAGTCTGGTGTTTCGTTTAAAAACATTGCAGGACACTGTGTTTTGTGGAGTAGATTAACTGTAGGTGTAGTACTGAGTAGAGCCAGAGGATACACCATGCAGCTCTGAGACACATCTCCGTGGCACACTGGCTGCCTAGGATAGTAAAATCCTTTTGCGCCTGACAGCTCTAACCATTCCCTCAAGCTGGCCCAAATTTTTCAGAGAACTTGTGTAACTTAGTAATTCCCTATTGGAACTATTTTCAAGCCTTTAAAACACATCTGATATCAAAGATCCAATTTTTGCAGTGGGGTGGACATAGGAATTATTTCTGCTTGGATGAGGATCAGTAGGGACTAAATCCATTACCACAAAAAACCTAACATGCATGAGGATTTAAAAATATCCTTCTTCATATAGAGAGACAGTATTTGCAGGAAATTCCTTCCTCAGCAGCAAGATGAAATTTATATTTGGAAAATGGTGTCTGTTAAAATTAGAAATTCCTCTTCGCTATTTTTATTTTTAGAGTCCACGTTTCTGGTAGCTTTATTTTGCATTATCACTCTTCATTACATCAGCATGTGTCCTGTTTTTTGCTCTTCTTCCTCCTCTTCCTTTCATAAAGCACTGAATGTGATCACTCCGTCTGGTTGTGGCTGTCTTCTAATGGCATCTCCAACTTGATTAGTAGAGTCTGAGCTTCTAGCCAATTCATCTGTCACCTTTTGGTAGACTTTTGTAGACAAAACCAGACTTTTTACATCAGGTTTGGATCTAAAAATTTCAAAGACCTCCTTTAACCTTTTTGGGGGGATACTCTTTCAAATAACCATAATTGTTTTCATACAGTGAATAGCTGATTATTCTGCTTGAAAATGTTCTGTGGCGTTCATGTATACTTACGTTAGAGTAATATCTTTCTATGTTAGTATGTACCTATAATATGTATTGTAAGTAGTCCTAAAGAAATCACTTTTCATTTCCTCTAATGAAATCAGTGATGATTGATCACTATCAAGATCTGGATCACTATGATCACCAAAAGATTTTGTTAACAGAGAGAGATCTGGGGAGTCTTTTCTGTTAATTGTATACATTCCTTTGGTATTTTTTTTATGTTGAGTTATTTCTGGTTTTTCTTCCTCCTTCTCAAGAAAGTCTATTTTATTACATCTTCTAATTTTTTTTTCACTATGCCTTTAACAGCTTTCGTGTTTGTGTATTAATGGCGTTGTTAATGAGGTACATTTATTATGCTGATTTTTCTTTTTCCTCTCAGCTTCATAAATCTAATAGTGATGGCCTACTTAGGATGGACTAATTTAAATAAGTGATTTGGCTTCCTGACTGTTTTTTAATTATGACGTAAATTAGCAGAGAACCTTAATATTTCCAGTTACTCAATTACAATCTTGTCTTATATTTTGAATTTTACTTCTTTTCCTAAAGAAATGTTCATTCTCATTGACTAGTTACTATTAAAACTTCATGTTTTGCAACAAAATTGATAATTAATTTTGAACCTTGTACTTCTTGCTAAGCAAGAAGAACAATGAATTCCTACAAGCTGATGACTCTTGTGGATTGTGTGAAATTCTGTATAGGACACGGTGGAATCCAATTATGATGAAGTAAAATGTAATTTAAGAGTATATATTAGTTAAATCAAAATGTACTGTATAAATACTAAACTTAAAAAAAATTATTGTTGTCTGCCTTCAAATGTTTGAGAGTTAATAGATCTTCAGCTTCTTGTGCTTCACTTAGATGCACAGATTAGAAAATGTTACCTGCTTTTTCATATCCTGATCGGTTTCTCATCTTTGAATCACTGAATGAATGGCATTAGCGTTGTAAACTTAAATAAAGTGATTCTGTGCATCTGTAGAAGACAACACAGCAGTTATGAGCAAGTTTAGCATTTCAACAAGCTGCAGTTCTTGGCAGGGGGGGTTGGAACTAGATGATCTTTAAGGTCCCTTTCAACCCTGACAATTCTATGATTCTTGGTTCTTAGCCACATATTTGTGCCAAGATAGTAGATGATTTTTGTCAGTCAACAACAGTGGTTAAATTTTGTCAGCACTACCTTAAAATTCAGTTTACAAAGAGCTTTAGTATATTCTAGTAAGTTCAGATTGTAAAATAGGTTGCCATCATTGTTAAATTGTGTATTATTGATGGACTTGTGTTTATATTGTTTTAAATTTAGCTCAAACATTTAAATATTTAAAAGAGTATCATAAAACTGAAAATCTAAATCTACAGTGATGCAGAAGGCAAGTTTGTGTGCAGGCAGTTTTCTGTGCAAAAACACAACATCATTTGTACCTTTGTTTCTGCCAACTTGATATTGTGGCTTTTGGTTTCCTATGCATTCACTTAGTGTTTGAAGTGGCAGTTACAGAAATATTTAAGATCTCAGCATTAAGGAGTGACCCTTGTCAACAGCCATTTTTAATTTTACTTTTTTACATTTGCTGGCAACTTAAAATTAAGCCATTGTTCCCCAAAATACTATTTTTCACACAGAAGCACAGATTTCTTAAAAGATGGTCTTAATTCCTCAGAGATTTGAGTGCTGCTTCTTGACTCTGCATTCAGCTGTTCTGTGAGAACTAGTGACAGCACAGGGTATTTTCTGTGGAAACTGGAGTCACTGCACATATTTCGAAAGGCATGATTTAGTTCTTCATAGCAGAAGTTTACTAATAAGTAGTAAACTTCAACTGAAGTTGGAGAATATACTTCTTTTATATCAACATAAATTTTCTGGTTTCAGACAGAACAAGCACAGGACCTTTCAGCTTACTACCTTTGCCTAATAAAGAGAGAACATTCTCCCCATCTGGAGTGTATGAAAACTTGTTAACTGTGGTCAGCATGATCTTTACTTTTTATACTTTTCTGAACTTCTGAATTCACAGTGACAGCTCAGTGAGATTGCATGTGGTACAAAGTTAATTCACCTTCTGAGATTCAGCTGCAATATTTGCTTGAAAACAAATGAAATACCAAGCTTTTGGGTTTTTTTCTTTTTTGACCATGAATGGTTTCTGTCTCTGAGGATTTCCATTTTTGTTCTGAATTAAGGATAAATGTTCAAAATGAAACATCAAGTCAATATTTGTTTTGTGTGAGACTGTGTTTGGGGTATTTTTTTGACTGTCTGTTTCTAACTGGGTTGATAAAACCAAATACAAAAATTTAGAGTTGGGGTTTAAACATATTTTTATACCTGCTTTGTATCTAGGTAGCCATGTTGTCTTAAGAACTAGAAAATCATTCTTGGGGAAAAGACGATTACTGAACACAAAATTGAAACTAAAGCTTTTCATTTCTGTAGAATTACAGAATGGTTGAGGTTGGAAGGGACCTCTGGAGTCAGCCTGCCCAACCTCCTGGTTCAAGCAGGGCAACTTAAAACAGGTTGCCCAGGATGATGTCCATACAACTTCTGAAGATCTCCAAGCATGGAGACTCCACAGACTCCCTGGGCACCCTTTATTAGTGCTCTGTCATTCTCACAATGAAAAAAAGCGTTTCCTGATGTTCAGAGGGAACCTCCCATGTTTCTGTTTGTGCTTATTGCTTCTGGTCCCGTTACTGAGCACCACTGGAAAGAGGCTGTCTCTGTCTTCTTAGACTCTCTCTTCAGGCATTTGTATACCTTGATGAGATCCCCGCTTGAGCCTTCCCCTCTCCAGGCTGAGCAGTCCCAGTGCTCTCAGCCTATCTTCACAGGAGAGATGTTTAATCATCTTTGTGGCTCTTTGCTAGACTCATGCCAGCTCTCTTTATAAGGTTAGAGTTTTAGATGCAGGAACAGGAGTAACAGTTTAAAACCATTCCAATCTATTTCACATGCACTCTTCGTCTTCCAGCAATTCACGGAGAATAGCAGCGTAACTGCTTGTTACAATGAACTGGTTCAAATAGAACATGGGGAAGTGAGATCTCAGTTCAAATTACGGTACGTAGAGCTGTAAGAAACTGCAAACGTAACTGCTTGATCTAGATAACTGGTCAGGTTACTTTCTGCTTCTTTCCAGTTATGCATGTATGTAGTTTGCATATGTATGTTAACTAATATACTATACCCTTATTTCCTTCTTCTGTTATTTTGTAAAGGAAAAATTTAAGTGCCTTAGTAACTGGTACCATGAGAAACCTTGGTCTGTGGTTTAAGTGGCAGCCTTCCTTAATGCAAGATGTCCTTTTTTTCTGATGTTTTTTTGTGTCCCGTATGTCCCTAGGTATATGTACTGAATTTGGCAGTATTCTAGCAGCTGTTACTACCAGCATTATGGTCAGAGAAAGATTCTTTAGCAGAAATGTTGAAGAACAACAGCTTCAGCTCATTTAATTCCAGGGGTAGCATTTTAAAAATGCTGTCTTTTGTGTAAGGTTTATGGGCTGCAAATTTACATGACGGTAAAACTTCACAAAGTCATTCTTGATCTCATGTGTGTGAGATTTCATATCTGATAACTTGAACAGAGCACAGTCCTGGTCCAGCTTTTCAAATCCTGAGTTTTTATTGTCTTGGATGGGCAAGACTTGGCAGATGAGGAGCATAGTTTTTATCTTAGTGAGTAATTAAACAACTTTCATTCACTTATCACTTTAATGTGACTAATTTCATACATGATACAGGTCCTTATACATGCATGTAAATACATTTGCAATACAAATAAATGAAAAAAAAGCCATTGAAGTTGAGTGTCATGCAGAGAAGATGTAATTCCCTCGGTGTCATAATTTAATTCCGGTTCCATCCACAGAAAATGCTATCACTTCTCTACAGGTTTCAGTGTCACTGTTTAAGAAGCAGATTCTTCTAAGGTTTTATTTGCAAAACAATCCCAGACTGACTTAATTTTCTGGTCATCGTTATTAATTCTAAGCTCACTGTGCAGTCTGGAAGCAAGTTGTTCCTTTTAGGTACTAACTGTATAAAAGAATGTTTATACATGGTGCACTTATGCTCCCTACAGTGAGAGGTGCATTTATCCTCTCTGCAGTGAGAGGTACATAGGAGATAATTAGTTTGTGCTTAGTCCAAATCAAAAGTGAAGTACTGACAGCTATCAAAGCAAGTATGCCTGGGTTGTTTCATTTAGTATGCACACCATCTGTACATATGTTGATTTTTTTTTTCATTGTAGTATTGGGACCTTATATTAATGTTAATCCGATCCTGTGGAAATTATAATTTAAACTATTAAAGTTTTGTAGCAAGAAGGTAAGACTTTTGTTTTTCTGCATTAGTTCAAGGATACCCCTGAAAAAAAAAGGGAAATGAAGATCATTTTGGCCCTTAATAAAGGTCAGGATGTTTTGAAATCAAGTCACTGAAATACTACTTGGAAACAGGAAAAATGAAGTTTTTCTGATTAGGACTCGTGAGAAGGCTTAAATTGTTTCCTTTACTTAAACTTATTACAACTTCTTTGATAGCACCAAGGTATTTGCTGTATTGAAATATTTGTACATATCTGCTGTGGTAAGTTTTGTGTTCCCCATCTTTAGTGACTGCAGAACTTTCTATTATGTTGTAACAGACATTTGTTATTTTTACTGCTAATTGTTAATTCTTTAAAGTACATTTGGAGAAAGAAATGTTAAGGTGCTGCAGTACCTGTGAGCAATTTTACAATGTGATCTGCAGCAAAAACTCATTAACAACAGGGATGTCAGAATCTGAATTTCCTGAAAAAAAATCGTAATGGAGGCAGTGGCATGGTTTAGTCAAAACAACATGTGACTCATTGAGCAATAAGTACAATACAATGATTTATTTACAGTCAGCAAAATGTTCTAGCAATATAACTAATGTGAATCATTTGCTAATTTCAGGGCTTGTAATGCAGTGTTTGCAGCATTAGACCATTGTCAGGAAGCTGTAGAAATAACCAGTGAGGATCATGTCATTCAGGTAGGGGGAAAAAAACCTAACTGTTTTTTAGAACTTGAAGAGAGGAACCCCAAAGAGATCTTTGCTCAGTAGTTTCCAATCTATTTCAGTATTTTGGCTTTGTTGCCCATTAGAAAGCCCTGTGTAATGAACTGCCTCATTTCTGGATGCTGCACACTAATGCCTGCTAAATTTTTAAGACTTTTTCTTCAATAACTTCATTTAGATTATAAATATTTTCAGTGCAGTAATGTTGCTTATGGTAAAATCAGCATGAAATCTGTAGCAGTACTAGGTAACCTGTACAGTAGAGAGTTTTGTTCACTTTCTGTGTTTTCTGATAACAGCTCACATAGCAGTTTCTGTGTTCAGCTCCTTCTTTGAATAAAATGTTTCACCATTACACAGTATTTTTGTGTGAAAAGCACTGAATTGTAGGGTTATATGGTTATGACTTTAGATGTATAACTTTGATAGTTACATGTGAGTAATTATCCTTTAAGTATGTTCTTTTTTATATTATCTTAAAGTACTTTTCATTTGACAGTATGTTAATCCAGCTTTTGAACGGATGATGGGGTATCACAAGGGAGAACTTATTGGCAAGGAACTTACTGAACTACCAAAAAGCGATAAGAACTCTGCAGATCTTTTAGACACCATCAACACATTTATTAAAAAAGGAAAGGTAAGCAAATAAAATAAACTCAGGCAAAACTGCTTCAGTTTTCTATTCTGTCTATTCTTAACGTCGTAGGTTTAAGAATTCAAGATATGGCTTTTATGAGTGCATGTGTAAGACCAGAATTCCACTCCTCAGATATCTTAGGGGTACAACAGCCCATGCCTCAGACAAGTGCCTACAGATTTCTTTAGCTTTGCTCTAGGATCTCACTGAACTTCACCAGTCTGTTGCCTTATGATCAACAGAAGACCATTTTCTGTATTTCTGATTTGCTTAGAGCTCACAGAGCTCTTGATAGTTGGAAAAAAAAAATCTGACCCTCAATCAGTCTCTCAAGTGGCTGCAATGTGCAACAAAAAGGTTTAATTGTTCTATCATAAGTGCAGAGCCTTCAATGACTGCATGCTTTAAGCAATGTGTGGCAAATCAGTTGTCACCGAAATACATCATCACCTAGTGGGGTTTGTTTTTCTAATTGTAGAGTATCTTCAGTGCACCGTAAGCTCCTGTCATGGTGATGACAGGCTACAAAAGTCCTACATGTTCCTGGCCATATGTTCCCCTAATGCATGCAACAGTCTTTTATCCCATTTCCCATGGGCTGCAAAAGTACCTCTCACCCTTCCCTGTCTTGCCCTCTGCTTCACGAACTTTGAGGCGTCTTTGAACTTTTGAGTCACTTTGAGAAATGATCTGAGCTCTGGGGGTAACTTTCTGGAATTGTTTGCAGGTTCAGTCTGGTTCATAGCAGTACCCACAGGCTACTCTTGCTTTGCTCCTGCTCATTTATATAGGCTGCCCAGCCAATAGCACCACCCTGTGTGTCTTCTGCATACATCCATTTTTCTCTGTAAGAGAGAAGGTATCTTCTACCCATTTTCCAACTTCATCCTACTATATGGCCAGGTAGTTCCCTCCTTAAAATCCCTCTTCTTTGAGGTGATAAGAAGATAAAAGCCTTCTGCCTTATCTTTCTTCTCCAATCCATACTGGAGGAGACCTTTTATCTCTGCGTCAGTGGCCTGCTTACAGATAGTGCATATATGACTCTTGGTTAGCCTGCAGTCATGTTGATGCTTTCCTGTAGCAGCTGTGATGGAGGGAAAATTAGTGGCTAGTCAGAGAAATGGGCGTTTACATGGGAAAACGGGATAAAAGATACCATGAAGAAATTGTTTCTTCTTTTTGCTGATCTAGAGTGCCTCAGGTCATGGGAAAACAGTCATGGAGTGAGACTAGGTTATGAGTTACCTGAGGTTAGTTGAAGGACATTCTTCAGTAAATGGCTTCTGAAATTTAACATACATGTCACTTGATGGCTGAAAAATTCAGAGCTGCATGATGTATGGTATGGTTTTGCTGCTTCCAAGGGACATACATGCTGAATGTGTTGCAGCCACCACTACTTCTGGTGGTACCAAGCAAGAATGTTTGTAATTCCTCAAAGTAGATGATTCCTGAAATTCTTTGTAAAAAATGTGTACTCTTTTGTAAAAGAAACATATTTATACTGTCACAGAACCACAGTATCACAGAATGGTAGAGATTGGAAGGGGCCTCTGGAGATCATTGAGTCCAACCCCCGCCTTGCCAAAGCAGGAATCCCTAGGGCAGGACACACAGGAACATGTCCAGGCAGGTTTTGAAATTCTCCAGAGAAGGAGACTGCACAACCTCCGTGGGCAGCCTGTTCCAGTGCTCTGTCACCCTCACAGTAATGAAGCTTTTCCTCATGTTGAAGTGGACCATAGTATGTTACAGTATGTGCCCATTGCCCCCTGTCCTGCACTGATGGACCACTGAAAAGTCTGGCCCCATCCCCTTGACACCCACCCTTCAGATATTTATAAACATCAATAAGATGCCCTCTCAGTCTTCTCTTCTCCAGTGTAAACAGCCCCAGGTCTCTCAGCCTTTCCTCCTAAGAGAGATGTTCCAGTTCCTTAATCATCCTTGTAGCCTCCGTTGGACTCAGTTCCCTTTCTCTGTTGAACTGGGGAGCCCAGAACTGGACACAGTACTCAAGATGTGGCCTCACCAGTGCAGAGTAGAGGTCAAGGAGAACCTCCCTCAACCTGCATGTCACACTCCTCATAATGTACCCCAGGGTACCATTGGTCTTGGCTACAGGAGCACACTGCTGGCTCCTGGTTACCTTATTGTCCACCATGACTTCCAGGTCCTTCTTTGTGAGCTGTTTTCTGGCAGGTCAACCCCTAACCTGTATCAATGTATAGGGCTGTTCCTCCCCAGGTGCAGAACTCTGCACTTGTTGAATTTCATGAGATTCCTCTCCACCCAACTCTGCAGCCTGTCCAAGTCACTCTGGATGGCAGCACAGCCTTCTGGTGTATCAGCCACACCTCCCAGTTTTGTGTCATCAGCAAACTTGCAGAGGATTCACTCCATCCCTTCATCCAGGTTGTTGAACATATTGAACAGCACTGGACCCAGTACTGACCTCTGGGGAACACCGGTAGCTACTGGCCTCCAACCAGACTCTACACCACCAATCACAACTCTCTGAGCTCTATCATTCAGCCACTTCTCAATCCACCTCATGGTCCACTCATCTAACCCATACTTCCTGAGCTTCCCTATGAAGATATTACATTAGCAAATGAGATTGTCCTTCCATTATCAAATGCCTGTTAAAGATGCTACCCTATATTAATAAATTTTACACTATTTTAAAAAACACAACCATTGCACAATATGTAATTATTTACTACATAGGCACTATGTAATAATATATCAGTATTTGACCGCAAGCTATGTATTCTTAGATGCTGTGTTTGTTGTGCCTGTTTGCTTAGGAATGGCAAGGAGTTTACTATGCAAGAAGAAAATCAGGAGACAGTATCCAGCAGCATGTGAAGATAACACCTGTGATCGGTCAAGGAGGGTAACTGTTCAAAACATAATTGCTTTCCAGTTTTTAGGGCCTTCTCTCTCTTTCCCCATCTATAAGTTTGACATTTAGCAGCAGGGCGATTATATAACTGCTGCCTTCAAGTAGTGTGGAAAGAAAAGCAAAGTTGAGAAGGTCCTGTTCTTTGCTGATATTTGTCCATTTTGGTGTCATCATTTGCTGGTTAGCCAGCAGGAATGGCAGAGTCGTAACAATTAATAGTGTTACTGCTGTAGATACCTGCAATCTGACTTGTAGGGTCATGTTACCATGCCTTTCTTTATGAATTTGTTCTACAGTGTCCAAGCTGTTACCCCATCAGCCCAAGGGACCAGCAGCTGTGCGATCCCCTTGTTTGTGTGTGTGTGCTTGCGTGTGCTCACATCTTTGGGGTGTAGGGCACGTTGCCAAATTCAGCTACCTGATGTGCAGGTAAATTCCTTCAGGAGCAAAAGGATCAGTTGTCCTGGGACAAAAACATAGCTGTCACACTGAAGGAGAGGCAAGCTTGTCACCCAGTCATCTGTTTGGTGTTTAGTATCTTGTTTCATGAGGGCATGGAGACTTCTGCTTTAGGAAAAAAAAAAAAAAAAAAAGAAGGGCATCACTTCACTTGTTTCTCTACCATTTGATATGTAACAAGTGATTGTTTCTGTTGCTAGGAAAATAAGACACTTTGTGTCCCTCAAAAGACTGCATTGTACCAATGAAAACAACAAACAGGTATTGTATCTTTTTCACGTCATAAATCTCAGAGCTTTTAGTAAACTGATATTTTTTTGGTTTAGAAATGTATATTTTTTTCCAAGAGGATCCATGAAATAAGATTCTCCATAAGTCTGTTATTAAGATTCTCACTGTCAATAAGATTCTTACTGATTGTTAGAGCAAGCAAAAAAACTTCAGCATTTGCCTGCACTAGTCTCCTTTTTGTAGGACTGCTCAGTAGAGAGAAAGAAATTCTCTGGAGCAGGGATGTGATAGTTGAGTCTGTGATACTGTGGAGCAACATAGATGATAGTCCAAAGGTTGTTCAGGAGCTTTTTTCTAGAGCTGCTTTAGCCAGTCTGATCTGGTGTACTTATGTCTAATAACGACCTCTGCTCAGCTGTCACAAGGTTTGCCAACGTGTGGTCCTTGAGTAAAGCGTAGCCTTCATGCAGGACCTGAAATACTGGATGCTCATCAGGACATGCTTAAGGAGTGGTGTAATCCAAGTAAACCAGCAACAGCATTTGACCCCAGTCTCTGCAGTCCAGGCATATAGCCACCTGAGCAGGTTCTGCAACAAAGTTGGTGGCATGGGAAGCTGTTGTCATCTGCTCCTGGCTCCCTCTCTCTGAAAGTGTCTGAAGTAAATGATTGTATCATATGCTTTGCCTGAAAAATACTTAGTACGTACGCTGTAGAGTAAAGATGTTTCAACTTCTGTGAGCAAAGGAGTGAAATCTATCTTTAGCCTGCAGTCTGTAGGGTGAGACAGAAATTGGGAAGCACAGGAAGTAGTTGGTGACACTTTAGACAGAGGATGTGCTTGGTAAACACGGTATGTTTTCATGTTCTTTAGAGGAGGGGTTAAGCGTCTTGTTTTTAGAATTTTAATGTGCTTTTATCCATGATGTGGGTAAAGACATTTGTGCATAGAAAGTATTTAGAAAGTCCCTACTATCCCTAGTTGCATCTTCTTCAGTATAACAATACTGAATGTTAACACATTATTGGATAACTTCTACTATCGGAAACAGTTCATAGATGGTATTCTGCAAAATTTAACTCTTAAAACCATCCCTCTTTCACAAGTTTTGGTGGGGCCACGTAGGAAAGAGTCAAGGGAGAACTCTGCACAACTTTTGGAAGAACTTTGAAGCCATATCACTGAAAAGCAAGGTTCAAAATGTTTTAACCTGACCTCATCTTTGAACTAAAGCATGTGTTTTAGCATTAGCAGCAAAGTACTATTTACAGTAGCAAGATGTTTTAAAGTGCTAAGGCTAGAGTGCAAGAGAGTTTTGTGATATAAACAGTGTTAAAGTTACATGTATTTCTTTTTTAATTAATTATTTAAACCTCATCATTACTACTATTTCATTTATAGCTGCTTTAATGTTGATTTGAAAGTGAGACACAATCTGATGGTTTTTTTATAATATACACGTAGCTGAAAGACTGGTACAGAAAAGTACAGATATGATACTCCTAGTCCAAGATAATGAGTACAAAACAATTACAGACTTGCAGCCATCTGTAAAAAGCAGCAGTAGGAATACAGATAAAAGCCCTTTTCTCTTCTGTTTTTCATTGGCCTGTTCGTTGGGCTTAAGAAAAAAGTTTTAGTGAGGGACTTGTGTCCAAAGCCACATTCATATTCTCTGTACTACTGACACTGTTGGAAAGCACCTGAAATTAATGGGTTTTTAGTATTGGTTCACGAGCAGTTATTTATAAATAAAGCACTAACACAACAAGCTGTAGGTCTGAGGAGCTTTACACATTTGGTGAGCCTGCGGAATATGGCCTTCAAAGGGATCTCCACAGACATAGAGAGTTACCACAAAGGTTAAAGACCACAGCCTAACAGCATGGGCTGTGGAGATTTCAGGTCCAGTGGGGGAAAAAAAAATAGGCATATCCAACAGAACTAGGTAATGGTTCTCTTTCACTTCTGTGGTGGAAATGTCTCCTGCCAGTAGTAGAGCACCAGATGTTTTCACATTGCATGAAAAATTCAGTGCCTTGGAATTTGGGGGTTTTTGGTGTGGTTTTGGGTTGGCTGTTTTTGTGGGTTTTTTTCATTTTAGATGGACAGCGATGGTGACATATAGGAATATCTGTATTATATTCAAAAGATTTCTTAGAGTTATTTTTGTAGCAATACTAATGTGATGGTATCAATCCTGGTCAACTTTTAGGCATTGCAGTTTTCCTAAAATCCATGCCTGAATACTTGCAGCAGTGGAACTTTCTCTGCCCTAAAAAAATGCTAGGTTTCTTTTCAGGCTATAGATAATTGTTTATGGAAGGATAAAATGAAACCAAACAAACTATGTATTTATTTGCAGAGCAGTGAAAGCTGTCATGATTGGAATTTTGATAGAATTCTCTAATGTTTCACTGCATCAGTGTAATCATAAATGGCTTGATCTCAGCAGACAGACACTGTATGCAGACTCAGAAACATCCTCACATCATTATGCATTGTTTCACCTTAAAAAATGTAGACATGTTCTTTGTCATTACTGACAGTCTCCATAAGGGATGACACAGTATGATTAGAGATCACTGTTTATTAACCTTCCAGGACTTCTGTGCCAGATTTATCACATACAAAAATTAAGTATGTTATATTTATGCATGGAATAAAAATATATCTGAAGTATTAAGTATTCTTACAGTGAAGATTTATGAATGGGGATTGACTTTAATGTGACTGCACGCATGTGCTGAAGCCTGGGTAATGATTAATGCTTCCTTTGTCCATTTGAGACCTGTCAGGATAGAGTCCAGTGTTTGCACATTCAAAAATTTACAAGATGATGTTTCTCCTCTTAAAAATATATTGGCCCCAGATTAACTGTGTAACTGCCTTCATAACTTACCTTACATGGCTCTTTCAGGTCATGCCTGCAGAAAGGGTAAGAGAAGTATTCAGAACTGAAATGTGGTTTGTTTAATTTTTTTAATAGAGCACTTAGAGGACTGTGCCAATATTTTCTTCCAGTTGGGCAGTAGACAGAGATAAATCCATGGGTTCATAGAATCATAGAATGTTAGGGGCTGGGAAAGACCTAGAAAGATCATCTAGTCCAACCCCTTGCCAGAGCAGGATTACCTAGACCAAGCTACACTTTGGGAAGAGAACAAGCAGTCCATATGCTTAGTGTCACTATGCCATATCTGATGAGCTTCCTCAATCTTACTCTGTTTGGTTGAGATGATTTCTCTGAGAACCCCTGCACTTTTCCAAGAGAGATGCTTTAAGCTTTTAAAATCTGTTTCCTGCAGGAAGAGTCACTTCTTATCCTGTGTCTAACATTTTTTCCTCTTCCTTTATATTTTTTCTTCTTATTCATGACAGAAGGCTACTCCTGAAGTTGTTTTGGGGTTTTGTTTCCTTTCCACTAACTTCTCTTTTCCTTTCATTCTTTTCCCCTCCTCCCCATCAGTAGCAATAAGGAAAAAAGATGGAAGGTGTGCAAGAATGGTAGAAATGAGAATTTTCATTGTTCCTTTCCTTTCTTTCCTGAATAATCCCTGTGAGGACCCTGCAGCATGCACTGTCACAAACTGATATAGATGCTAAGATCACAAGAACAGCATTCTTGCTGTACTCTACTACTACTCAAAGGCTGTAACCACAGATTTCATGCTTCCATGAAATCTAGCACTTTGCTATAGGCAGGTGATGGATTTAGTCAGAGGAACCATTCACTGTAGATTAGATGACAGTACTGGACTCCTAATGTGACGTGTAGTGAATAATGTGTAAATGCAATGTCAGGCACTGAAGTTTATTCATCTGAAGCAGGGTGCATGTATCTAACTTCTCTAGTGACTACAGAAAAGTAATGCATTATTTTTAGTCTTTTTCAGTGTTTCTGTTAGCTATACCTAAATATATCGTGTAATAATTTTAGAGGAAGGACTTGAGGAACTGAAAGTTCTGCTCAGTTTTCCTATTAACAGCAAAATACTTTCTTGTAACCACATAAGAAAGGGACAAGGTGAAGTGATTAGCAGATATTAAACTGTCATGTATTGGACAGACTGTGCTTTTGTTTCTGAGCAGGACTGAAAAGCAGAGAAGCATTTAATCTGTATTATCGTCGACAAAGCAATAGGTGCAAACTTTAAGATAATGGAAACATCCTATTTAAATTCTAAGATAGTTTGAAATAAAGCATAAAGAATTAAGATTTTGTGTTTAAATTTTTATTCATAAGAATGGTTAAAAATTACTTGGAAATACTGTTCTGATAGATGACACCTACCTCTACCCTTCAGTTGCACGAGAGTTGTTTCTGTAACTGAGTTTTGAAGTCCAGTTTATCAGTGACCCATGAAAGGATGCATGCAAAATTAGCTGAGATAGTACTAAGAAAATGTTTGGTTTTTTTAAATTACTGTACATATGGCAAAAATGAACATTTTAGGGTTTTGTTGTTTGTTTTCATGTTCGACTCCTGGCATCTTTTAGGTTCATATGCAATATACACTTAAAATACTGAAAATTAATGTCAATTCTTTTGCAGATACAGGCATTAGACAGGAAATTAGTACATAAAACCACTACTGTATCTGTGATTTTCTGCATTGTCTATCTGTTTACTTTCATATTACTTCTCTACATCTAATTACCCCTAAAGAAGAGTCTTTGTCAACACTTCTTTTTAAATAACTGAACAGAAAATGCTGGGTAAGGACAGTGTTGAATGTAGCCCTTTAAAAAATTTTTGTGTTCTTTTTTCCTTACATATATATTTTACTTGGTGCATCTTCAGTTCTGCAAGAGTCACTGTGATGAGAAGTACACAGGAGACAATTCTCAGTCAGGTTAGAATCCTATCATTTACCTTTATATACCACTGTGCTTGAGGCCATGGCCAGGTCCTTTGCTGGTATGAAATGTTGTCTCTTCCCTCTTCCCTTGAGTCAGTGATCAGAGCAGATGGCCCAGTGATGGATGCCAGCTGCTCTGATGTCACACCACAAACTGGATTAATGATGTAACCATCATTAATAATTCAATCTCCTGTGCAGAGCTCTTGCCATGGATTAAGAGTTAAGCTGCAATGCTCTTTGTTGTCTGATCCTGAAGCTGGTGTACCCTTTTGTGTAAGAAATTAATGTGGAACTGTGATGATTTGTGACAGCAGATCTGCCCTAGTGTTTCCAAGTTTAGGACGTCTCAGCAGGCCGTCAGTTTGACCCCAGCACAGGGCTAAGACAGTTGTCTGTAGTGCCCAGGTTAGAGTGAGTCATGTCGAGTCAGTGCTGAATTGTTGCAGCGAGTCTGCGCAGCCCTTGCCCCGTGTCTCGGGCAGGTTTGCTTGCTTGCAGACAGCACATTCCAGCCCTTAGTAACTTCTGCTGATAGCTTTTGACTAAAAGCATGGAGTGTAAGGAGATAATCTCTTCTTCTGATGCTGTGTAGTGTTTGGAGTAACAGTTTTCCCTAAAGGAGGCGGCACTAAGGGCCAATGATTGTGATTCTAGTGATCTGAGCCAGATGCAGCACTGCTGTCTAATTGTGAGTGAAGAGGTTCTTGTGCCCTGCTACCGTCTGGCATCCAACGCCCTTCCCACTATGAAACACCGGACAACGTTGCTATGCAGTGTCAGGCAGCTTTTGAATTTCACGTGTGAGAAGGATATACCAAGAGCATGGGAAATGACTCCTTGACATCCCCTACTTTTCCAAGTAGCTTATGTACAAGCATTGGAGAGCTTTGTGATGCCAAATAATAATGGGCAGGGGGGAGAAGAGACAATATGTGCAATTTGCTGCTCTCATAAATAACCATTGCTGCCATAAGAACTGATTGTGGTGTGTTAAACTGCTTGCTCCTTTGTCCCTGTAATAAATGCAGGTTTGCTTTCTTGCTGTTTCTTGCCTGAAAACAGAAAGGCGAAAACATCAGTGATGAAGCTGAAGAACACTTGTTACTGTTTAACATGTTGTTACTAGCTTACCTGTGTACTTCACAGATTATCTGGGGGCCATTTAGGTTTGCTCATTATTGTGACAGATTTCAGCAAGACTGGGAAGTCACATCCCATGAAACCATGTTGGTGACTATGCTGCAGTGGAAACAGGCAACCTTAGAGTCAAGTGTATGTGATGTAGGTTATCCTTCCCTGCAGTCCATGGATGTGCTTTAAGAATAAATTTCTAAAGCCATGGGCATATATCAGTATGTGATGAGAGTAGAAAAACATGTGTATCATGCTGTTTGTAATGGTGTGATTTGTAACAAATCTGGATGGGAGAGATATTCCACTCACCAAGTGAAGGAGAGTTTTCTGTTTAGGCATTTTAATATTTTCAGCTGAAATTGTAGTATGGCATAGAATAGCTTTTATGCACATGTGGCTTTCTAGGTGGCACTAGCAAAGTTTCCAACTTACTAGCTGTTTTTTAACAAAAGGAGAGTTGTGTTGACAGCTACTGCCACTTGCAGCTATGGTTTATGTATAAATGTTTGCTCCCACTCAAGTGTCTTACGTTAAACTCCTCCAAATGTTAATGAATGAAAGGGGTTTGAAAGAGAAGTCCTATCAAACACATAAATAAAATAATTTAACATGCATTAGTTATGCCCTGCTCTTAGGTGTCAACAGAGGAAAATGCTTTCAGTTTCTTCAGTCTGGACTACAACAAAGTAAGAAGACCCAAGCAGTCTTGTAAATCTGTGGTAAAGAAAAGAGTTAAGACAGAAGCTGTATTTCAGTAATTTTTAAGACAGATACATTTTTAATTCTGGAGAATTTTATATTAACCTTTTATTTTGCTAAAGACAGGCTGCATATATCCTGTCTTGCAACACAGTTATGCAAATTGGTTCTTAGGTTGAGAATATCAATTTCATTATACTCCTGATTGTCCTCATGGTGGTTATCTTATTTTGAAAGCTTGCTGGAGTCTCTGATCTTTGAGTGGCATTTCAGATACACTGTAAATAGGTTCTATAGAGACTCTTGCAAAGAGATGCATAGATGCACTGTTGCTGTTTTTAAACATACGGGAGAGTGCAGACTGTAATATTCTGGAGGAAAATGAAATTGGTTTTTTTTTCTTTTTTCTTTTTCTTTCCCCCCCAGGCATTTCATCAAGCTTTTGCATTTGTCTGTGTTAATTTAGCTTGCTTTAGCAAATGGCAGTTTCAAGAATGACAGCTTGGTGCGATGTTAATTTTCACAGCAACTGAATTGTTTGTTTATAATCCTTCTCAGTATGTTGGATTTCTCTTAAACACAGGGTACAATCATTGCAATTAAAAGCAAAGGCTATCTGAGGCTGAATTGTGCTTGGCCTCAAAGAGTGTAAACTGAAACAGAATTTTTCTCACTTGGCTAAATTTCCAGGCAGTTAAGGTCAGGCCTGTTCTGTGGTTGGTGGCGAACAAAAGGGACTTTTGGGAAGGGTTCAACCCACCTGCCTGAGACATCTCTCATAAAGCAGGTTCTTTGACAACTACCTTAGACAAAGACAGCTTGAATGACTGCAGCTTTTAGGCAGCTAAAGTTAGGTGAAGTGACTCCTCTGTTCCATAAGGCACCTCGATGTCTTTGCAAAACATCTTTCCAGGTGACTTTGGACAAGTTGCTGTAAATTGATAGACACTGATTCCCTTGTTCTGAATTGCAGAGATTACAATATTTGCCCCACTTACATGATATCATTAAGATCACTTGATTAAATGTTCAGAATTTTAAATGGAGGAGACTCTGTAAATGTCTTCTTTGATGCATTTTTAAAGCTTTTGTTTTGCATTTACAGAATCCCATTCCTTCAAGTGCAAGAATAGAAGGAAAGACTCAACTGATGTTAAGTCAATAACATCTCAAAGTAGCGATGGTAAGAAAGTAAACTGTGAAGAATGAAGTTTATAAATAAAGAACAGACTTGCCCATGGCAATAAAAATGCAGAATGAAAAAGGAACCAAGCAGACTCACAGATGATTAAACAGACATTACTCTGCAAAATTTCTTAATCCTGGCTTGCCAAACAGTGCACCTGCATGAGTACCAGCCTCTCTATACAGTGCATGCAGCACGCAGTGCCTTCATGGAGAGAAGCAGTGCAGTGGCTGTCCTATGGGATGTGGGCAATCTGCTAAGAGTGCATGGTGATGCATTGGTTCCACCTCTCTTAGAAAGCTGCAGATTGTGCTCCTGAAACAGTATTTTGGTTTCATTAGTGCAGGGCATGAAGGAATCTGTTGCATCTGATTACTTGAGAGCAGTACTTCTGCTCCTGATATCATTTGTCATTGATTTCTGCGGCTGGCATGGTGATGGCAGAGATTTCTTTCTGCCCTAGTACATAGTGAGAGAAACACAGCTTACTGGGAGCAGGAACAGCTTTCATTAGAGCACCTTTATCACAGAAATGAGGAACATACTGTCATGGGAGGAGCCACATCTGACAGAGGTCTATTGTAAACAACAGGAGAGTGTCAGGTGCTGAGCATAAAGTATAATATAGCTTAAGTATAGCTTCATTTAGTATAGGTGTAATGACAGATGGACAGAAAGACTGACAGTAGAAGTGAGAGGTGGAGGCAAAGGAGGTAGACAACAGTGCAAGAAATCACACAGTAAAGCAAGAATTTGCAGGAGGGGAGATACAGGAGAAATGGGACATGAGGCTCGATTCTGTCATGCTGTTCCCCAGCGACAGCCTTCTGCACTCTTTAAATGCTGTCATCTGATTTACACTCTGCGGCACATAAACAGTGCTCTCTCTAACAGCAGCTCCAGGTTTACAGACCCGACGATGCTCTTCTATGGCAAGGATCCACTCAATGACAATAGAAGCTCCTATCACAAAGGTGAGTCCTGAGCACTGCCTTTTCCACAACCTCAGAGCTGGGAGTTGCTCTCATAAGGAAGTATGTAGCTTGTGGCGGGACAGCAGGGGTTCTCTGCACCTTGTATTGAACAGTGTATTTTAAATTATTGTTTTTCCTTACCACTTCATGCACCTCATTGTCTCATTCCAAATCCTAGTCAAAAGGAATATTAAGAAGGGGAAAAGAGTGTCCTTGCTAAATGGGAAGTAGCATAATCAAGCCAAGAATCAGGATTTTGTAATAAGAAAAGTCAGAAGTGCCATTTACTTCTCCTTGCCTGCCTCCTTAATCTGTTTTCAGGTTATTAACATAATTAATGCTGCCCAGGAAAACAGTCCCATCACAGTAGCAGAGGCCTTGGACAGAGTTCTGGAAATCCTGCGAACAACAGAACTTTACTCCCCTCAGCTAGGTACCAAAGATGAAGATCCTCACACAAGTGATCTTGTTGGAGGTCTGATGACTGTAAGTAAAATTAGTAAATAGGAAATTGCTGCTACCATATTCTCCTACAGCACAGTGCTCTGCTGTGCTAAAATTTCACAAGCAATGGGAAGGGCACTCACAGTTCATCAACATATCACTTAAGTATTTTGGCCTTTCTACCAAAAGTAAGCACCAAGATATGGCCATGTTTCAGTCCATTGGGTGCATTTGTCAACGTGTAAATGAATATAGTTGCCACTAGAAACTATATCATCCAATCTGATTTGTCTCAAGGAGATAGTTTTTCTGTAGAATCTTAGATGGAATTAGAGGGATTGCTCTACAGCTGGTCCAGTGTAGAGTAAGGTTACTTTAATCAGCTTCTAACTTTGGACCTGTAAACAATAGCAACATTGTCTGCCAGAGACAGACCACCTAGATTTCATCAGGGATTACCTCATTTTTTAACATACACTGAGCTAATCCTTGTCAAAAGAATATAAAGAAAATGACATATAAATTATAGTGGTTAATTTAAATGATGGAATCCTACAGATGTCAAGGAAAGGGTCAGGGAGGGCAATAAACTGTATATTTAATAATATCCTTTCTGGAGATCTCATAGTAGTGTTCTTTGAATCTTTTCATGTCTGTTTTGAAAGACCTTGAAACGAGCATGGTGCTCACAGTGCTACCATAGGAGCACTCCTTCTAGTACCCAGGAATAGTACCTAAAGTGCGTGTAGTGGTTTTGCAATTAATGATGCATGGTTACTCTGCTTAAAACTTGCGATAAACTTAATTTTTCAGGATGGCCTGAGAAGACTGTCAGGAAACGAGTATGTGTTTTCTAAGAGTAAGCCACCATTTTAAACTTCCTTTTGCATGCATGACTTCTTTTGTAGATGCTAGTGGCATAGAGCTCCAAGCAGGCTATTTGCAGTGGGATGTAGGTCTTTGGAAATGGTTGTCTATGTGACCACAGAACAAGTGCTAGACTGCCTCCATTTTGGAGTTGAAGCAGGTTCAAATAATTAATGCACTTAAAAATGTAGGAAAACAGACTAGGAGAAAAACAGATTGTTACCCAAATTAATGCTCACTGATCTTTTTGGTTTATGTCCAAATCATCTGTAATAATATAAGTCATACATATTATAGGCTTTTACAGACTTTTCATGTAAGGAAAAGAGTTGCTTTTCTTGAAAAGCAGTTGTTTCCTAAATAGAATTGTGCATGTGGCAGGGAGAAATAATACAGAAATGTTGTAATTCCCAAATTCCATTCCAACAGATATGAACCTGAGCCACAGTCACCTTTCAGTGCCAAACACCATCAATGATGTTCCACCTTGTATTGCACAGCTCCTGGATAATGAGGAAAGCTGGGACTTCAATATTTTTGACTTGGAGGCTGTTACAAATAAAAGGTACTGGATTCCTTTCCCTGGGTCCCTACGAAAAGGTTGTTGAGGAGCTGTAGCAGGAAGTGCTTTGCTCTGGAAACACTGAAGCAAGACATGACAAATCTGTGAGAGCTGTCTTTGTGTGTGTGTGTGTGTGTGCGTGTGTGTGTGTGTTGATACCACTTGTCCCATTTAACAAGTGAGGAACACACCACGGTCAAGATACTATGGAGAGCCCTGTGCAGACTGCTGTCTTCCGACAGCTTCTGCAACTCTCCAGGATTGTTTCCTATTCAGTTCTAGACTTGCTTGACTCCCATTCACTCTGTCCAGATGACCATCTGGAACAGTTTGTTGTTGTTACATGGTGGATGTTCCAGAGATGCCCCTTTTTCCTGCCGATGTGCAAACGGTCATGTTGGAAAAAGCAAGCCTCTCCCCCACCTCACCTAAATTATCCTCTGATAAAGGAAGCTCTGATACAACTGTGGCTTTCGGTTACAGGGAAAAAAAAATTTGGATGGAGGATAAACCAGTGATAGAATCAAGAGCCTGGGATTTTAAAGCTTATAATGAAGATGCCAGTAGTTTTGAGGTCATGCAGAAAATAAAAATAAACATGTCATCCAGAGAAAAATGATTTTCATTCCAAGATGCAAAGAATTGGAGTGACTACCAGATCTCTTGTACCCTGTTTTAAGAAACCAGCCATTTTTTGAATTTGCATTTGCTTGGTTTTAATTTGCAGCTGTTGGCTTTTGGTTATGCCTTTCTCAGATCAGGAGCCCTGTAGATCAGTGAAAAGTAGTGAAAAATGTAATTGATGGATAGGACTCTCTCACAGGCAACACAGAATAAATGACAACCCAGAGTGGACTTGGATTTAAGAACCAACAAGATAAGAGTTTTTGCTCTATTTACTGTTTCACACACAGGCTCCTTGCTTTCTTCCACATTATGTTCACCAGACCTCAAATTCCTTCTTCAGACAGGAGATCACTGCTGGTAGGATCAGGATCTGCCACTTCTGCTTAGTCCAGCTTGTACCAGTAGAAGCACGAAAGTTCTGCCTGAGAGTTCAGACATTCAGTTTTAGACATTAACCCTCTTCATACATCCACCCACACCCAGTTATACACTGTCTGTCAGCATTTGGAATTCAAAGATTGGGGCGGGTACTGGTGGCAGTCTCCTGCCTCAGATCCAGCCTCCTAAAGCTAGAGAGTTAAAAGCTGCTCTGAGAAGCAGGAATTGCATATTGCCAATTTCAAATAATTGGGAAGTAGAAATCTGGACACCCATGAAGTTACTGGATTATTTGAAACAGTAAACATTTGACCTTTTTTGTCTTAGAGCTTTTTAGCCTTTGGGATGGACTCATGTTCAAAGCCTGCTTTTTCTTCTCTGGGAAAAAAAAATAATTATTTTGCATGGATTGACAGATAGTAAAAACACAAAAAAACCTAAGCTTTTAAGACTTTTTTTTTTAAACAACAAGAACTAATGAAACTCTAGTGCAACTGCCCCATTTCTACAAAATATATTAAAATAATGCCCAAAAGGGTGGTAGAGGTAATAATTTGTAACTTTGGACAGTTTTTGATAAGTTATAGATAAGCAATTTTAAAAAGTTTAACATTCCCACCCCACACACACCACCTGTTTTAAGGTCTTCTTGTTTCTTTGCCGAAACTATTACTCTTTAGACTATCAGAAGCTTCTATTCTACAGTGGTGCTTTTTTTCTTCTGTTGTTTTTCAGGCCATTAGTCTATTTGGGCTTAAAAGTTTTTGCCCGGTTTGGCGTCTCCGAGTTTTTAAACTGTTCAGAAGCAACACTGCGAGCATGGCTGCAGGTGATTGAAGCCAACTACCACTCCTCCAATGCATACCATAACTCCACACATGCAGCCGATGTCCTGCATGCTACTGCCTTCTTTCTTGGGAAGGAGAGAGTTAAGGTATAACCATCACCTAGAAGTATTTTGGTCTAGGATTTTGGTGTGTTTGCCATTTCATGTGTGTCATTCAAAAGTCAGATGTTTACTTATATAATGGTCCAGGCTTTATAAAATCTCTCTGACCTTGAAGTCTTCCTGTGATACCTGCAGGTCCACAGTTTCTCTTAAAGTCTATTTATACAAGTAAGGAATTTAGATTTTTAAGTAGCAATAATAATGTGGGAAAATCTGTCACTTTTCTGTCTTTTGGTTACTGGTTGTTAGTAACAGCTCCTAATAAAGCTTTGCAAAAACTGTACAGAGGGAGGTGCTGATCTGTTCTGCCTAGTATCCAGTGATAGGATGAATGGGAATGGTTCAAAGCTGCACCAGGGGAAGTTGGGACTGGACCTTAGGAAGCATTTCTTTACTGATAGAGTGGTCAAATACTAGAACAGGCTTCCTAGAGAGGTTGTTGATGCCCCAAGCCTGACAGTGTTTAACAGGCATTTGGCCTATGCCCTTAATAACTTGCTTTAACTTATGGTCGGCCATGAAGTGATCAGAAGGTTGGACTAGATGATTGTTCTAGGTCCTTTCCAACTAAAATATTTTCCTATTGAAATATAACCTGTTTTGAAACACACAAGCTGCATAGGCACAGAGTCAGCACAGAGTTATTCAGGCAACCACACAAAGTGGAAGGATAGCACTAGAGTATCCATCCATCATTAGAGGATTTAATGCAAAGGTATTGCTCGGGTGACAGCACAGTAAAAAGCTTCATTAAGGAAACAGGGTTTGCATAAGGGTGGAAGAGGGAGTTTCGGAGTAGGCAATCTGTGAGTGCAGTGAATGGAAAATGATTGCAAGGAGGTAGGATCCATGCACTCAAGCTTACAGTTGCATAGTTGTACCTGTAGACCATCAGAAATTATCTACTATACTTTTTGTGCCACATATTTTTTCTCTCCTCCTATAGGGAAGTCTTGACCATTTAGATGAGGTGGCTGCATTAATAGCTGCCACCATTCATGACGTAGACCACCCTGGACGGACCAACTCTTTCCTATGCAATGCAGGCAGTGAATTAGCTGTCCTCTACAATGATACGGCTGTATTAGAGAGTCATCACACAGCACTGGCTTTCCAGCTTACAGCTAAAGACAGCAAATGCAACATTTTCAAGAATATCGATAGGTGGGTCTGCTGAAGTGAGGGATTGTGTGTGTATGTGTGTGTGTGTATTGCTTGTCTGGCAATTTTAATTTGGGGCAGACTGAAAGCCTACCTTCTGAACTAGAACATATAATCTAAATAGTGACATTTAATATTTAACCTTTTCCAAAATCCTATGTAGATTTGATTTTTAAAAAGGCTTTAATTTCCACCACCTCCCTCTCCAATTTGTAGTTTTTGGAAGCTTATATTTTATTATCTTTTACAGATTACACTGGCATAGTCCAGTTGGCAGCCTCAAGGCTGAATCTTGACCCATTGCCTTTTCACTGCAGGAGCCTGGAAATTACTTGTTGGGGCCATGCGCTTTCACCCAAGCATACAAATGCTGCATGTTCTGTCTGCACATAGACCCATGCTTGGTGGCACTCCTGCATTTACATGGGACAGAAAAGGGTAGTGGTAGAGGGAACTGAAGTTCTGGGAGAGTTGGAGGCACTTTGCTGCTAGGCATGCATGTAGCCTGGGAGTTCCTATTGCATCAGCCTTACTTTTGTAGGAACAGGTTGGGAAAAAAAGGAAAAGAGCCTGACTCCAAACAGGCAAATAATTTGTCTACCCCTCCATATCACTGTTGCATTCTGATAAACCTGAAATTTGAGTTGCAAGCTGACATACAGGAAGGTGGAAATGTGTTGGTGCCATTCCTGGAAAAGTTGTCTTAGTGTTACAGCATTATGAAATTGAATTGTAATTTTTTATTGACTTCAGAGGATTGGTTTTCCTTAGGTAAATATAACAGAAAAAAGGGAAAAACAGGAATTCAGAGCTGGAGGCACTTGGAGAGACATGATCTAACCTATTCCTCCAGCCCTGGACAGGTCATAACTCTGAAGGTGCCAGCTCATGTGGGTGAGCCCCCAAGCAATGTTTTGCAGAGCTGCCTGGGCAGGGCCACGGAAAGGATGGAGCTCTGTCTGGCAGGCTTATGAACAGGAGCTATTTTTCTTTCCTAGAAATCACTACCGGACACTGCGCCAGGCCATTATTGATATGGTTTTGGCAACAGAGATGACAAAGCACTTTGAGCACGTGAACAAGTTTGTTAATAGCATCAACAAGCCCATGGCATTTGAGGAGACCAGCTCACATGTAAGTGCTTGCAGGAATTTACACCTTCAAGCATTTCAGTAAATTTCTTCCAAGACACCTTTAAGTATCGGGTTCATTCATGTTTTATTAGTTTGCACTGTGGTGATGCCCAGAATTTGTGACCTCATACCTCAAAGTGTGAAAAAATACTTTTATTTTCTTGTTTTCTATGTCTGGCTCTACCCTTAGCTCATTTAAACACTTCACTTCATAAGCCTTGCCTTCAAAGACATCTTGTGTTCAGAAAAAACGCAGATGAGTGGTTTTATACATGCAAAATTCTGTGCACCAAGCCAGGTCAGCACTTGCGCCTGCAGTCCTGCCTCCAGTGGGATTTGCCTAAGCCTGGATTTGTAAGTGAGGAACCTCCCCTGACAGTTTTCTGTCGATGTAATATGGAGGCTTCAAGCCACATTGCTTCCTGAGACCACTGCACCCTATCCCCACTCCCAGTTGTACCAAGAGATGTCCAGGCCTTTATTCCTATCAGTTATACACCCTAATGCTCTATCACTGGCCAGGTTATATTTTGTAATATGTCTCCAAGTTTCTCAGCCCAGACCCTTCTTTATCTTCTCTTGCCTCTCGAGGTTAAGAGCTTAGTGCCTGACAGGGTTCTCCTGGGCAGCATTACCAAAGCAAAGACTATCTTCTCACAACTTAGTGAAAATAGTGCTTTGTTAGAAACATTAGACAAAAGAAAAAAAGAAAACAGACACATCAAAGGCCAGAGATACTAAAAATAAATAAAAGTAGCTTCTGTCAGTTCTCCATAACTGCACTTTCTGCACTGTAGACACTCATGGGTGCAGAAACCAGTCAGGACCAGTGCAGTTAACAACTTTAGGGACAGCATTATAGCAGCTGAACTGACCTGCTTCTAAGGACCACTCAGCTCTGTTCTCCCAAGTTTGATCTGGAAATCATATATGCTGCTGAACTTCACTGGATTTGTGGATACTTTGCACTGTACTCCTCAGCATATTCAGGCTCTGGAGGGCTCAGTCTTTATGGCACTGGGTCTGAATTAGCCTCATCATCTTCAGCATCAGAATACCCACAGCACAGGGGCTGTGGGTTGGGCACCAGTGGAGCACCCTATCACTGTTTCTGCACTGCACTCCCAGCACATTGCCTGACACTGTGTTTCATGGGTTTACTCTTCTGGCACAGCCTAAGCCAGAACAGTGGGGATCCCACTTCAGATCAAAGCCCAGAGGAAAGGAAGGTGCACATCACATCACAGCAAGGAATTATGTGCTCTCATGTTTCTTGGTACTTACATGTGGACCAGATAGCAGCTTGCTCCACCAGTTTCTAAAAAAGCCCTCTAAGGTGTCACTGGGAAATGTGGCTTCTCACAGTGTTTCATTTCTCCCTCTAACAGCTTAAGCACTTTTCTGAAGTATTTCTTCCATTCCACCCTTTAAAAATCTCTTTAGTTTTCTGGCATCCACACATTAGCCTGTAGGATTTAGATTCACAAGCCTCACTGAAACCAGTGTTTCCAACCCAGCGCATTTCTGGGAATCTACCTTCTATCCCATGAATGCATTTGTTTCACCACTTCATAAAGAGCTTTTAAATGTTCTCCGTACGTTCTACTGCAATCAGCTTTTCTAACCTATAGAAAACATCTTCACTCCCTCTCCTTTATCTGAACAGTTTATAGCAGAGGCTATTTTAAAATGTACAAGAGTTGGAGAGCAATAGAAGTGGAGCACAGAACCACTTGCACTACAGGCTGTTTTTTCCCAGTATTAGGTTGTTCTGTTCCTTACTGTTAACAGTGGCTCTTCCTATTTTTGATATTGAACAGCAGTTAAGGAGCAGGGTTAATTTAACAGCTCTTTGCTGGGCTACCCATGCTGAGAAAAAAATTAACTGCTAAACATAAAGTTAGAAGATTAATGTCTGAATTGGCAAGAGTCACTGCAAAATATCTCCCCATAAACCACAAAGACATTAATTTAGTCATGGTGGTAAAAAGTATTTATGTTCAGTTTTTGACTCCAGAGTTGAATTTAGCAGTGAAGGGAGGCCGTAATTACACAAATAATTGAGAATAATGTTAATACCATGGTGAGCTGAGGTAGAGGATTTTTATTACTCAATAAGGAACATAATATACCTGTGCCCTTCTACACTGTTCAAGACTCAGAGGATGATGGCACAGCGGGCTTGTCACAACTACTCTGTCCCCTCTACCCACTCTCCAGAGCACTTAATAAGCATTGGTATTTGGTATTTTACTACCTAGCAAGCAGAGACTTTCTGAAGTTGGTCTAAATTTTCCTACTGTTAATCTCATAGATTATCTGAGACCTTATACTAGCTGGTAATTTAGACCAAAAAGTATTCTGGGCTGAGAGTTCAAAATCTGGCACAAAGAAGGTGGGGTTTTTTGCAAACATACTGGAACTGAGTGGCACAGACCTGCTTTTCTGCCTGTAAAAGAAAGTCAGTTGTGCAAGTGGGTTTGCACACACACACACACTCCCACACAAACACACAAATACCATCCCCCACACCCTGTGCCTGCCTCAGTTTTCTCCTCTAGGAATGAAAACCAAACTAGAAACTCCCTGAAATGACGCATCCCCCTACCATCACCGCACCCAGATTTAAACATTCGGCAGTGAGAATGGTTTATCAGCTTGCAGTTGGTGGATGTGTCCCCTGTCCTGGACCTGTTCCAAGAGGGCAAGCCTGGGATGCAGAGAAGGGTAATGCACCCTACCTGATCAAGAGCCTGTGACTCCTTTATTTCACTAACTATGCTGTTAATTCTGAGAATCTCCACAACTGTCATATGTAATGGGGCTATCATCAGCTAGTTACTTAGTAAGGCTGCAGTTCTCAGACATCACTTTCTTCTCCAAATTCCTGGCACTCCGCATGAAATTAAAAGGCGTCAGAGTGGGTGCCCACTTACTATCTAAGTGCAGTAGAGCTGATAATGATACCCTTGCTCCTGCTGTCAGGGATGCTGGCCGCTGGCCCCTGTAACCAGCTCTCTTTTACAGAGTGAAGGCAGCGACTGTGAATGTACAGCCAATATAAAGAATTTCCCGGATAACCAGACGCTGATCAAGCGCATGATGATTAAATGTGCAGACGTAGCGAACCCATGTCGCCCCCTAGAGCTATGTATCGAATGGGCAGGGAGGATTTCGGAGGAGTACTTTGCACAGGTACGTGTGTTTTTATAATTTGACCATTATGTTGTGTAAGAAAGTGCACATTGGCTGGTCTGCTGTTCCAGGGGTCTGCCTGGCAGCACTACGGGGTCCAGACATATGCTTTCTGTCCCCAGTCAAAACTGGCCCCTCACTTTCATGCAGAAGAATTCACTCCAGTCAAAGTTAGTTAGTCTGCTTACAATGAAGCCTTCAGTACAGAACGGTGGAAAGGAGGGTTTACACTTTCAACTTTCTTTGTCTGGCCAAACCAAAATTATTTGATTAGCCTTAGTCAATTTAATTGGCTGAAATTCAAGACCATCACCATCCGAGCTTATAGTCCCAGTGCCTTCCCTAAAGAAAGCATGAAGACCCATGCCTGATGAAGCCCTCAGCAGCTGGCCCTTTCTCTTATGATGCCTGAACTATTGTTGTGCAGGCCAGCACTGCAGGCATGCAGGCAGTGCAGATACTTACCACAGGGGACCTCTCCAGCTGGAACTGGAAACTCAACTTCCTTTCTTAATATTCAGTTTTTCTAACCCAAATGAACCAGCAGCTTCCTGAAGGTGAAACACTCTTCGAGTTCTTTATTTGAACAATCAATAGATTCTTAGTATTTATTTGCCTCTAATGGTGTAGAAATCATCAGCTGTTACTGGAGGGACAGAAAAGGGGCACACCTGCTATTCAAATTCAGATCGTGTTTATTTATTACTGAAAGAAAATCTTAGTTAGTGCCTGGGACATGTCTAAATTTCATTTTAATCACCGTGAATAATCTGATCACTTCCTCGGTAAGATGAAGGATCACTTGGGCTGCATCTCCATAGCAGTAAAGATATCTTTGCAGCAATGTGAGGTGCTGAGAACTGTTCTGCTCTTCATTCATTTCATCTAGCAATTCTGGGGATTGCTCTGCTGCCACTTCCAGCAAAAGGGCTGCCTATTCTATTCACTATTAAAGTGGGTTTTTTTGTTTTCAAATTCTAAGACTGTTGAGGTGATTGGCTCCTCCCCCATAGAGAATGCAACAAAACCAGTCCATTGTGGACACAAGAGTTAGAGGGCATACCCTTGCTTCTGTTCATCTTAAAACCTGACACAAGCAGAGAAAGTAGCAACAGGAAAATAATTCTTACTTAAGAGACAAATGGTTTGAAACAGCCACTAGAGATACGGGGAAAAAAAGGGAGAGAACAAACCTGTCTTCTGCTTAAGGACACTGCAACCCCATTTTCCATTTTTAGCTGGTGTGCCCTCATCACCAGATTAGTGTTCTGTCTCGCCAGAGCTAAAAGCAATCACAGCACTACAGTAATAAGAGTACTTCTGAAAGGGAACAGAAGTTGATTTCAGTCACTGTTCCAGATGAAATAAAGCACAATGAAAGTAAAGCAGTTCACCTCAAGGGTTCTAAGGTTTGTCTCAAATCTCTACTGCAGTTCATAGAATCATAAAATGGTTTTAGTTGGAAGGGACCTTCTTTTCTAATCCCCTGACCTTTCCTACTCCAGCATGGAAGCCAGCATATCTCAAGGGGCTAACTGGAGTTTTGTTTTCTTAGACTGATGAAGAGAAAAGACAGGGCCTGCCTGTTGTAATGCCAGTATTTGACAGAAATACCTGCAGCATCCCCAAGTCTCAAATTTCCTTCATCGATTATTTCGTAACAGATATGTTTGATGCATGGGATGGTGAGTACATCTGCTTTTTTCTTCCTTACTCTGAGGCAGAGATTTCTACAGACTACAATGAATAATCTCAAACTCGCCTCGAGTCCGTTTCTTTTGCGAGGCAGTACCCTTATATAAGCAGTACAGCGTGGCATCTAAGCAGCAACGCTACTGAAGCCCACTGCACTGCACACAACACCAGCTTCATGGAGGTTGAGAACTTACCAATCTATATAAAGAAGGCCAGAGTCATGGCTTAAAACTAAGCTTTTTTCAACTAGGTCTTTTTCTCCTTTGGAAATGTGTTTCTTCTGAGCAGCAGAAACTGAGACCACAATGTTAGCATAGTTTAATAAAGTAATCATAAATTAAGAAAGGGATTTGCTTGAAACAGAAACAGACTGGAAAAAACAAAAAAAAAAAAAAGAAAACAAAAACAAGTTTCCCCTTTTAGCATTAGGTTACAGCTGAAGGAACAAATGACAGGAGGAGAATGCCAACTGCAGACAAGGTTGGGCTGTTCTTTTGCATATTCTGTATACATAGTACAACTCTTTCGCCTTTCGTTTCAGCATTTGCACATCTGCCTGTTTTGATGCAACACCTGGCTAGCAACTACAAACACTGGAAAACACTGGATGAGTTACAGTGCAAGAGTCTCAGGCTCCCATCAGAAAACAACAACTGACACTTAAGGCAAGAAAAACAGACCTCCTCATCTACCAGTTTCACTGTGAATCACTGACTTGGATACAAGAGGGATGGTGTTTCCTTTCCAGTGAAATTAAGACTGTGTGGCAAAAAGGAAATATTTTATTCATCCCTTTTAAGGTTATCTGAATCATACAGAAAAATGTTTCCAAAAAGGGTACATAATCCACAGATGAGTAAGTGCTCTTTGAAAATAACATTTTGTGGCAGAAAATATACTTCTGAAACTAATTTCTAATACTGAATATGCATTTGTCAAATCTTGTAATTGATACAACTGTATTCACTAACACTTCACACGGCTGTTTCTCAGACAGGAGTACTCTATTCACCAGTATCATAGGAATAGATTGGCAAATTAGCATAAAACCTTCCATTTATCTATTATAAATTTGCTGAAATTCTGTTGTGTTCTCCAAAGCACAGTTCTGAACAGAACATTGCATGGTAGAACAAGTAACCCTTGATAAATTGGATACAGTAAAAAATAAACTCTGCACCAGTTAGGACAAACTTCTTATTACAGAGACTAGCTTTCAGAGCACCACTTGTTCTTTATTCTTTCTATTAAAAAAAATAAAATAAAAAAAAATCTTGTAGGAGTCAAATTCTCTTAAAATTGGTCTTATAAAGGAAAAAAAAAAAAAAAAAAAGACATTTTCTTTATAACTGATGCCATCCACATGTTTCTCTGTCATCTAGAGATGTTACCGTGCAAAATTTAATCAAATTTTACACAAAAATCCTTGTGGCACTTGATCAACATCCTTTTTTGTAAAGCAGTGTTTGTACACATAGTCATCAGTTTTATTAAACAGATCTAGTTTATGGTAAGTCCATAGATTGTGCAGTTTACTTCTCGAATGAACCTGTCACTTTTTTAAGAAAGTTTCCAGGTTATAATTTATAACAGCATTATAATTTGTATTGCTTTTTCCCTCCTAATAAAATGCTGATTTGTTTTGTTATGTAAAAAGTATTTCAAAAGATGTAAATAAGTTAGAAATCAAACAGTTTTTTCATTAGTTTTAAGATAATGAAATTTATGCTAAAGCTTCCAAAGCACAAATGCGTATTTTTGTACATCTCATTTTAACCACGTGCAGAACATGGACATGAGTTCAAATTTTAGACTACTCTCAGACGATTCCCTTAATAAACACTAGCAGAACTGCCGGGTTTTAACACTGTGCACTCCAGGATGCAGGCAAGAGCATTGAAGCTGTGGCTGCAGTTGAAGAATAGTCCACTACTCATTAAACGGGAAGGTCTTGAACATAATCTTTACCTCTCCTATGCCATATCAAGAACTGAATCCAGTAAAGGGGAAAAAACCCAGTCAAAACAAACCAACAAAACCAAAACAACAACAAAAACCAACAAACCCAACCCACACCAAATAGCATTTAGATTGTTGTGGAAGAAAAGTGACAATGATAATTATTTACTACAAGTAGCTTACATACTGTGCCAACTTTTTTTGTATGTTTTGTACCAAGTTCTGTAACAAAAGGGAACATTGATAAAGTGTGTGTGCAGAGAAATGTATGTAAGCTATATTTTTGTTAGAATTACAACAGAACCTGACTTTTGTCATAGCTAAGGCAGGCTGCTGTGTATTAAAATACTGCATTGTGTATATTCGAAGAGTGGTGTTTCTGGTGAAGTATGTTTATTCAGTCTTTCTTACTATTTATTGCAACATTCTTCAATGGATTTTTATTCAGAAAAGTTGAACCTCTTTTTTTTTTTTTTCCCTTTTTTTTTAATATGATAAACTGTTTGCTTTTTCCACTCCTTTATTTAGAACTAGTGCTGTCGGTGGTTGTACCTTAGCTAATCTGGTGACTGAACTGGTCACGCTGCAGCTTGCATTAGAGAAAAGAATTTCACAAGATTCAAAATTTTGTCATCTTAATTTGTTAAATACAGCAACACTGTTAGACCACATGCATGTCAAACTTTTCAGTTCATTATTTCTGTCACACTTCTCTCACAAGGAAGAAACCATGAATGGTGGAAGGAGCTTAAGAAATAAAGTTCAGCCTCAGTTCTGGTTCATGAGTTAAGGTATTAGTGTGGAATCGGTGTATTTGTTGCACGATCATGTGTTTCTTCTTACAGTCAGAGACTAAGGAAAAAAGTCACTGGTGTAGAAATATGTCCTCTTTAAGAGCAAAAGAAATCAGCATAGATTAATCATCATCTGCCAGCTGCATCAAATCTCCTAGACTCTAACCTGTCCACTTGACCAACAGCTGCTTGTTTCATGCTATTGTCTGTGCACAGACCCATAAAACAGCCACCTCAGAGTTGCACAGGTATTAAGGGGAGGTCTGATAGAAGATATTTACTTTCATTATGTGAACATATGGAATTCTGCATGACTGTGAGGTGGAAAAAGAAATTTAAAAGGACACAAGGTAGAAGTTTTCTAATCTGGTCAACCTAATTTTGCTCACTGCACTTCCCAACAGCAAGTGACAGACTTTTTTAATAGGAGTGGGTTAGTATAGCCCTGCTGTGTTCACTGTTATGCTCAAAGTTCATTTGTAAAACAAAGAACTCAATACTGTCAACTCTATCATCTTTAAAAGAAGAGACCCTTGGGAGATCTATTACCAGTGGAGTGTATCTGAGAAAAATGGCATTTTTGATAGATACAAATATTTAAACATGTAGGAATTTAAGGCTGAATTACACACCTGTAAAATGCACTGTGAGTTTTGTGACTAGAATTGTTCAGTTAAATAGGTCTGTTTCTGTACCAGGTATTACCTAAAAGCAGTCACATACAAATTAAATAGTTGTTTTAATGGTATAGGAAAGAAGAGACAGGGAAAAGATGATGTTCCTTCTGTCTAGTTGTAACTGATGATAAGCAGTAGCCTCTCCAAAAGAAACTTTGAAGCTTTTGCTGTAAAGTTTTAGTAACAATGTGTGAGTGCACACTTTATATACAACTAAACAAAGTATTTCTCAATTGAAACAAGATAAAAAAAAATAAAATAAAAAGAGTCAAAGAGAAACTCATCAACCCAGCTTGTACTGGGGTAGTCAAAAATGCAACACTTGATGATGAAGACAAGCTAAAACAATGCAGACTGACAGGCAGAAAGGCTTAACATGCTTTCCTCCCCCAAATTAAATACCATGTACCCAAAGTCATGTTATTGCCAGCTGAAATCCGAACACCTTTCCCGTGATGGTCTATAGAATAGCCACCCTGAACAAAGAACTTGCAGCTGAAGATTCAACACCAACTGAACCTTCCTGAATTGAAAGGAGAGGGGCAATTTAACAATTTCTCCATCTGTTTTGTGTTTTTGAAATATGTCATTTTTGAGCTCTACATTCAAATAAGATGAGGTACACAAGTTGACTGAAGTGGAGACAAAAAAAATACCACTCAAAATTTTGCTGTCCCTCTGCCCTGCCTTCGAGAGAAGGTTGTGGTCAGACTCAGGAGGCAAAGCTTGGCTTCTGGGTGGTAGGGAGAAGGCAGGTACTCACAGGGAATGAAGAAAACAAGACTAAAAGGCTCATTGGTTTCTTCTAGGAAGCTGGAGCTTCCTCCTTTTGCTTCTGTTTTTGTCAGGATCTGCTTAGCCCTTTGTTTTGATTGCATTTTACTGCAGCCTCTGGATATTCAGTGTGGAATTACAGTCCTGTATGTAGCCTCCTGTACTGAAAACAGTTCTCATTGATTAAAAGAGAAGAGATGGCACTGAAAAGTGGCACGAGACTTACTCCTAAACTGTTTAGCGTGCTGGATCTTCTGGGTAGGCCTGAGGGCAGCAGCACACTCTTCTGCATGGCTTTACGACTACTACGTTCCCAAACTCTCCCCTTCCTTAGCTCTTCTCTGAATGTAACTTGCCACTCACTAACTTGTCCTCCCTCCCACTCCTTTCTATCAGGTCTGAGGTTAACTTCACTTCTTTTTCCTTCTGTGTTTTTTGTTGCAATGGGATTTTTGTTTTAATTTGGGATTTTTCCTACTCCTGTTTAGCTTGCAGATTACTGCTGCCATCTCAGACTTGAAAAACGCATTGTGTACTTAAGAAGCCTTTTATTTTTAAACTCTAAAATACTATTTATCCTTACAAACTTGGTGCAGATTTCTCTGCAGTCAGACTTCAGCTGAGAATGTTTGGCAGAAGTGTTTTGCTAGTATTGAACACATTGAACACACTGATACTGCTTAATAAAGTATTTTACATCCTGAAAATCCATGGTAAGGCCAGCCCTTATTATTAGACAGAAATTAATTTGATGAATGCACTATGGAAAGACTAAGCTAAACCAATCATACTTCATGCTAGACATGGTAATGGTGCTGTATAAACTCTAGTACTATAGGTTAACCCACTGTAAAATTGCAGCTACTGCAAGCAAGGAGTCTCCGTATACCTTGCTTTGCCAAACCTGACAAACCGGTATTGCCTACTTTTCTTTCTTGCTCTTACCCTTGCTGCAGGATAGTAACTTCAAATGCAAAAATCCTATTTGAGAACTGTTTGTTTGGGGGTTTTTTGTAGATACATAAATCTGAGCCTTCAGCGACTAAAGTTTACCTTCAGGAAATAAGTTAAATAAAGCACAAAGCGGGAAAACTCAGTTTTTTTTCGTTGCCTCCTTTTTGCACATAACACTGTCCAATGTCCCCAGCTGCTTCTCTTAGGATCCATCTAAGGATTTCACAAATCCTAATTCTGACATCCACCCGTGACATTTTTAAACATTAGAGTCATCATTATCTCCAGTCTTGAAAGAGGACGCCATTTCTGCTGACTGAGTAAGCCAACTAAGTTTCAACATGCAACATTCTCCTTTGAGAAGAGTAGTAGCAGATAATAAAAATTCCAATATAACACATGACATTAAGTGTAAACCTTACTGGTAGTTGCATTCCCAGTAGCTCAGACTTCCTCTACATTCACACTGAACACACATCAAGTTTAAACATATGTAGCCTGTATTCGAGCAAGTTAAAATTTGAGCTGCAAATCCCCGTTTTGCGCCAGCTTTTGAAATAGCGCTAAACTGCGGAGTCTCGATTCTCGTTCACCATCCTTCCACAAAATAATAAGGTGGTCAGCAGAGCATGTAGCCAGCCCCAGTTCACCGAAGTGCAGGAACATCTGCAATGAAACAGTTATTACTTCCATGATACTCACATGAGATTTTGTCAGCTTACTTAAATGACCAGTGTATAGCTAGAGTAAACAAATATGGGTGTCTGAGATGCTTCTGCTTGAACATAGGCATGCAAAATTTCAATGTATATTTTCCTGTATGTTTGAGAGGTCATCTCTACGTGAAAGCAGCTCTGAAATGGCACTTCACACTGAAAGATCTCGGCTTTGAAAAAGCAGTAAAGCCCTACAGACAGAGAAGCTAAGGTACAGCATATTGAAGAAACTTGTTCCAAGTCAGCAGTAGAAGAGCAAGTGACTTTCATGAACCGTGATCTGGCTTCTTAGAAACAGAAGTCACTGCTCTGTTCACAATCCCTGTTGAGTTCACTCTGTCCCCTTCCCACACAACACTACAGGCTACCATCACCAGGCCTGGAAGGATAGAGAGTAAACAGTTGCGGCAGACATCAGCAGGTGCCTGGTCACACAGAGAAGAACTGCAACACGGGAGAGAAGTACAGCAGCAGTGGAGGCATTTTGCAAGAGCAATGGAGCTGACAAGTCATGTAGTCATCTCTGACTTTGGAGGCCTCCACAAGGCTGCCTAAAATTAGCCACTAATTTCAGCTCAACACAACAACCAATGGAACAAGGTCACATAATGCCACTATGTCAAGCTTGCAGCGTCCTGACTTTTCAGCTTGTTGAATGGATCTGCCCAGGGAAAGCATTCAGGCCAAGGACCATGCAACAACCTACACACTCTGGGAACAGCCACTTAGAGCTATCCAGTTCCAGCACTCTGTCCAAGTCCACATCTTTGACCATCACATTTCATCACTACTCAACATTTCTAGCCTCAACTGCTCCAGTTTGACCAGAGTTTAAAAAGAAAATTCTCCGTATGTAGAAGGTGTCAGGAAATCACACCCACCATCACCTCAGTTACTCCTTGGCTCTGCAGCATCCCAGCAAAGAGCCAGCACTCAGTCAGAACAAAACAGCAGCAGCAATGGTAAGTTCAGTGGCTGAGCACTAGATTGAGGTGGACAGGGGGTTCCCAGAGCCAGGGAAACCCGAGGCAGAGCAGGGACCCACAAGAAGCCCAGACAGCAACCTGTGGGGAGCACTGACAACAGGAAAAAGAAAGGATATTCCAGTACCAGCAGTAGGTTGCAGTCAGTGCCCAGACCCTTCTCCTGATGTAAAGGTAAGTACCTGCAAAAGGTGTGCACAGGTTGACAATCTCTTACGTCATAAGGCTACGCAGCATTAGAGAAGCTGAGATGCACAGATTGTTTCAAAACTATGTTCCTGTAGCAGACACCACTGAGAAAGAGGCACTTTCGACCCTGGTGACCCAAGAAAGCAGGACTCTGCTTCATCCTCCACCCTCTAATAGCACCACCAAACACAGATACAAAGCTCTAACACCTACAGACACCCACACGCAAGCACTACACGAAGAAACTTCACAAGTAGCACATAGTAGGTACCATAAAAAGAAACAATGTGTGCTCATAGTGGGTGACTCTGCGCTAAAGGGCACTGAGGCATCCATCTGCTGACATGACATAGAGTCATGAGAGGTGTGCAGCCTCCTGGGAGCTAAGATCTAAGACATTGCTGAGAAGGTGCCACAACTTGTCAAGAGCACCGACTATGATCCCCTGTCACTCCTTCATGTGGGCATGAATGATGCTGTGAGCCAGAGCCTGGAAGACCACAAAGCAGTGGGGGTGCAAGTGAAAAACGCTGGTGCCCAAGTTTTCTTTTCTTCCATCTTACCAGTTAGAGGGAAAGGCATAGTCAGATAGAGACAAATAATGAGTATCAACTCCTGGCTACATGTCTGGTGCCATTGCTAGGGTTTGGGGTTTTATGACAATGGGACATTCTGACAGCTGTTAGGGAGGGCTGGAATTCACCTGTCTCAAAGAGGGGAATCTCTGGCAGCAGGCTTACCTGCTTGGTGAGGTGGGCTTTAAACTGAAGGATTTGGTAGGGCGTGGTCCAAGATGGCAATGCTCATGCCGTTGCATCCAGCTGGGGAATAAGCCAGGCTCATCACGGCAGCACCATATGTTCCTTAGCTGCCTTCCAAGATGACGGCCACTTCAAGGGTGTGTATGATTATAGTGGATCCTCTTGCACCCCTCCAGGGAGACATTCTTGCTCAGTTAAGTCTCTGAAAGGCTTGTACACCAGTGCACACCACATGGGAAATGAATCAGAAGATCTAGAGATCTGGGTGTAGTCACAGGGCTGTGATGTCATTGCAATTACAGAGACACGGTGGAATAGCTCACATGCCTGGAATGATGTCATGGATGGCTATGTATGCTTAGTATAAAGACAGGCCAGCAAGGCAAGGTGGTGAAGTTGTTCCTTATGTGAGAGAGCAACCGGAATGTCTCAAGTTCTGCCTAGGCAGGGATGAAGAACTGAGTTGAGCGCTTATGGGTAAGAATTAAGAGGCAAGCTAACAAGCCCACTGTTGTGGATGTTTTCTACAGGCCACCTGATCAGGAAGAGGAAGTTGATGAGGCCTTCTACAGGCAGCCAGAAGTAGCCTCATGATCACATACCCTGGTTCTCATGGGGGATTTCAATCAACCTGGTATTTGTTGGAATGGCCACACAGCAAGGCACACACATCCAGGAGGTTCTGCAGAGCACTGACAATAACGTTTTGGTATAGGTGATGGAGAAACCAACAAGGAGAGGCGTGCTCCTGGACCCTGTACTTACAAAGATGCACTGGTTGGGAATGTGAAGGCTGGGGTCAGCCTTGGTTGCAGTGACTATGAGATGGTGGAGTTCTCTATGAGTAAAGGGGTGGTAACCAAACAAACAAACAAACATACAAACAAAAAAAAACAACCCCACCAAACAGAGAAGGCAGGAGACCTGCATGGATGAGCAAGAAGATTTTGGAAAAACTCCAGTAGAAGAAGGAATTCTACAGCATGTGGAAAAAGGGACTGGACACTTGGGAGAAATAGGGGAACACTGTTAGAATATGTTGGAATGCTACAAGGAAGGCCAAAGCCCTCTTGGAATTAAATCTGGCAAATGATATAAAAGACAAGAAGAGCTTCAAGTATATCAGCAGCAACAGGAAGACTACTAAAAATGTGGGCCCACTGCTGAATCAGGTGGGAGCCCTGGTGATAGAGGACACAGAGATGGCAGAGTTGCTGAATACCACCTTTGCTTCAGTCTTTAATGCTATGACCAGTCCTCAGGAATCCAAGTCCCCAGTGGTAAGGAAGAAAGTCTAGAGTAAGGAAGACTCTCCTTTGGTTGAGGATGATCAGGTTAGAGATCATTCAGGCAAACGGAACACCCACAAACCCATGGGCCCTGAAGGGATCCACCCACAAGTGCTGAGAGAGCTGTCTGATGTTACTGTTAAGCCACCCTCCACTATTTTTGAAAGGTCATGGGGAACAGAAGAGGTGCCTGAGGACTAGAGGAAAGTCAATGTCACTCCAGTCTTATCATAGAATTATTTTGGTTGGAAAAGATCTTTAAGAGCATTGAGTCCAAGCATTAACCTAACACTGACAGACCACCACTAAACTATGTCCCTAAACACCTGATCATCCTCCGGGGATGGTGACTCCACCACCTCCCTGGGCAGCCTCTTCCAAGGCTTTACAACCCTTTCAGTGAAGAAGTTTTCCCAATGTCCAACGTAAACCTCCCCTGGCACAACTTAAGGCCATTTCCTTCTGTTTTATCACTTGTTCCCTGGGAGAACAGACCAACCCTCAGCTAACCACAATCTCCTTTCAGGTAGTTGTAGAGAGAGAGGTGTCTCCTCAGCCTCCTCATCTCCAGGCTAAATCAACCCAGTTCCCTCAGCTGCTCCTCATAAGACTTGTTCTCTAGACCCTTCACCAGCTTCACTGACCTTCTTTGGACCCACTCCAGCACCTCGATGTCCTTCTTGTAGTGAGGGGCTCAAAACTGAACACAGTATTCAAGGTGTGGCCTCACCAGTGCTGAGTACATGGGCACAATCACTGCCTAGTCCTGCAGGCCATACCATTCCTGATACAGGCCAGGATGCCACTGCACAAATGCAGGACCCAGCACTTGGCCTTGTTGAACCTCATGCTGTTGGCCTCTGCACATTAATCCAGCCTGTCCAGGTTGCTCTGGAGAGCCTCTGTAACTTCAAGCTGACCAACGCACCTGCCCAGCTTCACATCATCCACAGCCTTACTGAGAGTGCACTCAATTCCCTTATGCAGATTATTGATAAAGATATTAAAGAAAATAGGCCCTAATACCAAGCCCTGGGAACACCACTTGTGACTAGCCACCAAGTGGACTTAACACTATTCACCACCACTCTTTGGGCCCAGCCATCCAGAGAGTTTTTCACACAGCAAAGTGTTCACACATGCAAGCCATGAGCAGATAGTTTCTCCCGCAGGTTGCTGTGGGAAGTGGTGTCACAGGCTTTCCTTAAGTCCAGGTACACAAATTCACAAAGGGCAAGAAGGAGGTCCCAGGAAATTAAAGACCAGTCAGCCTGACCTCCATTCCTGGAACAGCTCATTCTAGAGGCTATCTCTAAGCACATGGAGGAAAGTTATCGGGAGTAATCAGCATGGATTCACCAAGGGGAAATCATGCTTAACCTTATCTGGTAGACTTGTACGATGGCATGACAAGCTGGGTAGATGAAGGAAGAGCCATGGATGTTGTCTACTTTGACTTCAGCAAGGCTTTTTGACACTGTCTCGTAACATCCTAAGTGTCTAACATCCTCATAGGGAAGCTCAGGAAGTGTGGGTTAGATGAATGGACCATGAGGTGGATTGAGAACTGGCCGAATGACAGAGTTCAGAGAGTTGTGATCAGTGGCATAGAGTCTAGTTGGTGGCCAGCAGTTACGGGTGTTCCCCAGGGGTCAGTACTGGGTCCAACCTTGTTCAACATATTCATTAATGACTTATATGAAGGGATAGAGTATATCCTCAGCAAGTTTGATGATGATACAAAACTGGGAGGAGTGGCTGACACACCACAAGGTTATGCTGCCATTCAGCAAGATCTGGACAGGCTGGAGAGTTGGGCAGAGGGGAACTTAACGAAGTTCAACAAGGTCAAGTGTAGAGTGATACAGCTGGGGAGGAATAACCCCATGGACCAGTACAGGTTAGGGGTAGACCTGCTTGAAAGCGGCTTGCAAAGAAGGACCTGGGAGTCCTGGTGGACAACAAGTTAACCATGAGCCAGCAGTGTGTCCTTGTGGCCAAAAACAATGGTATCCTGGGGTGCATTAAGAAGATTGTGACCTGCAGGTTGAGAGAAGTTCTCCTTGACCTCTAGTCATCACTGGTGAGGCCACACCTGGGGTACTGTGTCCGGTTCTTGGTTCAGAGTTCAATAAAGGCAGGGAACTACTGGAAAGAGTCCAATGGAGGCTACAAAGATCACTGGGGGCTGGAACATCTCTCCTATGAGGAAAGGCTGAGAGACCTGAGGTTGTTTAGTCCGGAGAAGCGAAAGCTGAGAGGGGATCTTATCATGTTTATAAATGTTTATAAATGTTTATAAATATCTAAAGGTTGGGTGTCAAGTGCATGGGGCCAGACTCTTTTCAGCGGTGCCCAGCAACAGGACAAGGAGCAGCAAGCACAAACTGGAACACAGGAGTTCCACCTCAACATCAGGAAAACCTTTACTGTGAATATGATGGAGCACTGGAACAGGCTGCCCAGAACTGTTGTGGCGTCTCCTTCTCTGGGGGCTTTCGCAACCCACCTGAACACATTCATGTGCAATCTGCTCTAGGTGAACCTTGCCTTGGTAAGGCAGTTGGACTAGATGACCTCCAGAGGTCCCTTCCAAACCCTACTATGTGATTCTGTGATATGCCTCTCACCTCCTTTGCTGTGCCTCTTATTGAATTACACAGTCCTCTTTCTTAGATAGCAAGTTTCCATACTGACAACAGGGCCTCCTTCAACAGTTTTTCAGCAAGACAGATGGTAGAGAGGGTCACAAAACCTTGCAGAAATCCCTGTACCAGATAGGTTCACTTTAGCTATTAGTGAAACGCTTTCAGCTTTTGGCAGTAGCAGTTGTGAAATCCCAACAGTTCAATGAATACTTGTGAGTAAAACTGCTCCAGAACCACACCACTCCTGACAAGAATGTGTCTAAAATTCCACTATAAGGAAGTGATTTGTTACTTCATTAAGTCTGTGAAACACAAAAACGTGTGGAAGGAAAATGCCATTTAGAACAAAACCAGACTGTATTACACAGACAGAAGCACAGAATGATATCTGAGCTAAAATTAAAAGACCTCCTTAGCCCTCTGTGCTGTGAGCCTTAAGAAATTCTTGAAGGGTTTTGTATTATAGCAGCCCTTGTTTAGATTGTGTATTTAAGATGAAATCTGAACCAGAGGGTTTATTATTATGTAGTCTGTATTGTTTGCAGACTACAAAGAAACCAAATACAGCACCAGACTAATTGTAGCATATACATATATATCTGCGCACACAGTGCTCTGGCATCCATGTTTGAGTTCTCATTAGCACTTTAAGTCAGCGTGTATTATTGTTTTCACACTACACTAAATATACCACATAAACAATGCGCTCCCAGCCTCTAGAGCCAGAGAGCCAAAAGGCAGAGCTGTTTAAGAAACACTGCCAAAATAACATTAGTAAGTGAAAATTAGTTTTTCTTTTTCTTACAAAAGCTGACCTACCTGCACGGCTGATGAATGACCAATCAAATCACCGACCAGCTCCAAGAAATACATAGGAGTATTCTCCTGCATCTTCTTAGCAGCTTGGCTTGCCTGCTTGTTTGCCCTTCCAAATCCCCACATGTTGAAAAATCCTGGAAAAAAAGTAAATCTTCTACTTTGGCAAAAATCACAAATACAATTTATTTTCTTTAGCTAAAACCTGAAATCCAAAAGCAGGACAGGCTGCATGGAAAAGTGACAGAAGCAATTCTACGTCCAGATTATTCATCTTGAGGGGGGAAGGCAACATAGCTACTTTGTCTTTTGTCCTTACTAGATGTAATACAGCAAACATGTTGAATTACTCACCTGGATGAGACAAGACACAGATTTAGCAAGAAATCCAAGGACTCCTTAAAATAACTAACTGAACAGCAAAGGTAGACACAGGACAGTAACATTTACCTTTACTCTGTCTTCCTGAACTGACACTTGCCTGAAGAGGAGAGAAATGAGGTGCCAGTCTCTGCCCTGAGTGTCCTACACTATGGCATTAGAGGGCTGCCATAAAGATAGCAAGTACATTTCTGATGCTGAATTGCCTATTTTTATACTGCTCACTGGCTTTCTCCTTCAGATTTAAAACTATCAGCTAAACTGAAGTATAAAGTTAATACTTCACATGTTCCATTTAGATCAAAAGAAAATATACACCTGTGCCACAGCCTCCAGAAGAACCGTGTAATAATACTGACAGAAGTAAGACAGTTGGGCTCTGTATACAATGCAGTTCAGACTTGGGTGAACTGCTGTTGATTTGCTCTATTTTTATTCTAAGGAATTTCCTGAGTAGTTGTTAATCTCTCCAGTTATCTCCCTTGCACCTTGCCCATGGTCTAGCACACTTGTTTTATGTGCTGATGGGGCTGAGGGAAGGAGCAGAACCTATCTCACTATCGCATATGGGTTCTTTCACATGTCTCCAATCACAGAAGTTATAAAGTTCCAATGTGAAATTAAATACCATTTGTCACAATAAGAAGCAGAACTGTGCAGATCAGCTGCCACCAGGAGGACTGCAGACAGAACATTCCTGAAAAAGTATTTCTACATCAACTCAGACATCAAAAGGTATTTGCAAAAAATACCATCAACAGGTGAACAGCCAAGTAGACAAGATACATCAAGAAAATTATTCACACCTTGAATAAAATAATGGTGAGTCACAGCTCATTACTGTTCCCAGTCCATAATATTCATTATATTCTCCAGAGCACCTGTCCAAGACCATAACTACCAGTGCTCAGGGAAGCTGCTGGCCTGGACAAAGAGCAACAATCACTACACAGGCAATGTCTGTACTTGGGGAAAATGCTTCCTTAAAACACTAGGAACCAGCTCCAAGGACAGTGATGCCCCTCACCTAGTACGTAAGTGAGGCTCGATACAGCCTGAGAGCCCCAGTGTCATTCCAAGTTCAAGGAGGAGATGAGGAAAACATTTTTTTTTGGTGCCAGTTGCTCATCTGCAAGCTTCTCTTTAGCTCTCTTCACAAGGTCCTACACTATTTACTCTTGCATGGTAGAGGATCCAGCACAAGAAGTAGATCAAGATGTGGCTCACAACTTTTGTTAAACCAACTGTTACAACTGTAAACTACAAATAAGATTTATGGCACAGAACTGCTTCAGTTTCTAACTTCCCATGTCAGATCTTAGAGGGCTTGTACACCCATGTCTTAGAATCACAGACTTATAGAACGATTTGGGTTGGAAAAGACCTTTAAAGGTCATTGAAGTCCAACCCCCTCCCCCGCAACAAGCAGGAACATCTTTGACTCTCTGAGCAACTCAGCTTGCCCAGAGCCCCATTGACCCTGACCTGGAATGCTTCTAGGAGCAGGACTTCTATAGTTTAAAACCATTACCCTTGTTTTCTTCAGTTTCACTCCCACATCTGTTATCAGTTGGTTGAACGTAAGACATTATCTCTTCTTACAAGGTCTGTAAGCGTGTCTATTCCTATATGGTGACTATCTAGCTCCTTTTTAAATGTTCTTTTCACCCCCTAGTACTAGCAAACCTGTTGGAACTGGCTCAGCTGGCAGCTGCTGCTTTTCTCGGAGCTCCCAAATGCGCACACTGCCATCTTCTGAACAGGAGATCAGCTGCCTGTAAAAACAGTTGATAAGCAACACTAGCATGGATACTTAGCTATGTAAGTCGCCTTGTGTGATGCTTCTGTAAAATAGACAGCAAGTCCCTCAGGTTCTACACAAGGTTGCTGGAACTCAAGTGTAGCAGGACATCTAGATGTTCTATACAAAACAAGATGTATTTGTAGCAGGAAAAAAACCTATACTGGACTTGCCAAATAGGTGGAAAAAAACTTATGCATTTTCAATCCCACACAGTTCCACTAACTAGCTTCCATAAGCTTACCTTCACTGAGCACCAACATTTGTTTTCTTATGGAAAAAAAAATTAAAACACGCTCCCTTTATGTTACGTGTTTAGAACCGCATGTGCATTTACGAGACCGAGGCCCCAATTTTTACTTTCTGACAGAATTTTGCTCCATTGAATAAGAATAAAGGGATCTAACAACACAACTATTAGGTTATATGTATGTAGTAAAGTGTTCAACTTGGCTCTC
>WUAM01000107.1:18090299-18102798 GCA_024336885.1 Actenoides hombroni
AGCAAAACATTTTGTGAAATAGCAAAATATTTACTGAAAATATTTGCTTTATAGAAGTAAAATGCCGTAAGCTGTATTTTCACAATACAGACAAGAGCGCTGTATCAAGAATGATTTTGTAAATATCCAAGAATATTTTACCCTGAGCCTGCGCATCAATCATACTGGATTACAGTGGGTTTTTTCCCCCACAATGAATTACAATGATGCGTTTTCAAAAATCAGATCAACAAGCTCTATCTGATAAAAGCAGATCAAACTAAAGATCAAGTCGCTGCCCTAAAAATTAGATGTAGCTTTGCAGACCCTCTCTAGTCACCCTTCAAGTTCTGCATTTCTTTACTGCATTGAACAAAATGTGCCGTGACTCGTACCTGTTTGGGAGCTTCTCAATGTGCAGTACAGAGGAGTCGTGAGCAGTTCTCTGGCAGGCAATCACACGCTTCGTTTGAAGATTATATACGTATATGCCTTTCCCAACAGCAGCAAACACACACTGTAAAGAAAATTCAATGGAAAAAACCTTACAGAAACAGATACTGAAAGATCGCCCTGCATGTAATGGGTTTCCAGCAGTGCTATGATGTCATCTAGCTCACGTTATCTAGCTTGTTTCTGTCCTCATGTTACTGCTTTATCCCAAACGTACAGAATCAGCAAGTTACACAAAAAAATATGGATCCACCACTTCCTAAGTACAAATTTTACAATATAGACATCTCTGCCCTAAAAGTACCTTCTATTTCAGGACATAATGCTAGAACCACCGGTTCTTCCCATCATTCAAAAAAGTCTCACAATAAATAAAATTCTGCAGCAATTCATTTAGTTTAGTTCCATGAAGGAAAGGTCAGCAGCCTCAGATTCCACATTCAGTGTTTTAACTACCTCTAAACTTCCCAAAATTCTTTACCCCTTGATTAAAAATCCATTTTGTATAGCTTTCAAGCAGGGAATCAGAATGTTCTGAAGCCCAATTACAGGACTTCTGAAGAAGACTGACTTTTTGCTCCTTCTAAAACTAAGCACCCAAAACAAAAACACTGGAAAACCTACCTTTAAAGACTACTACATCTCCTTCCCTCAACACTCCCCAATGTTTCTCTCTCCAGTGTTTTGGGAATTCTCTTTTCACAAACAGGCAAATGTACCGAGTGACAACTTGGCCCTCAGTCAACATTCAGGCTTTTCCACAGCTTTTATTTTGTAATAGCTCTGATTTCTGAGTCCATTTCCGGGAATCCTTTTCTTAATCATTTCCCAGAAATGGTCCTATAGGACCCAAATCAGAATCCCACTGTATCCCAGCTATGAAAAATCTTTTCTTTTGCCAGTAGGAGCAGGTAGCATTACTTACTTTTGTGAAAAAACCTGAGGATTGTTAGTATTTTCTGAACAATAACCGAGTTCTGCCTAAGTATTCTGAACAAGAACTCTGAGATTATCTCCAAAGAATGATTACAGTAGCCTGGATTTTGAACTGGTATCTGTGCTCTTTCCAAACGGCATTTCTAGAACCATGGAATATGAAAGATGTATGACATCAAAATACATACCTCCTGTTTATTTTTCTCTAGTCGTACTGTAAGCAACGAATAAATCTTTATCAGTCAGAAAGAAATGCTATTGTGGCAGCCTATTATGTTAGTTCCCATACTATAAACATATTATAACCTTCAGTTACCTCAATGACGAAAATTTTATATGAAAACTACTGACAGTATAAAAATAGCTATGCACATTTTAAAGAAGCCTCATATTAAAACAAGCAAAGTGAAAATACAAACCACTTGGCTTTCTGTGCTAAGGTCATACTAGCTCACTTGAAGTCGTTTAGTCTGTTTAAAGCTTTTTACCTCCTCATCAGATGTTAAGTGTTGAACTGAAGTTTCATTTGGGCTTTGGGACAACTTTATTTCTGGCTGTACATCTGGATGGGCAGAGGAGTCCCAGAAGTTGCACTCAGATGCCTGCTTTGTCCAGTCAAGTGCATCCCAAACTATTAACTCACCCACATGAGAGCCTGTCACAAAAGTCAAGTCTAGAGGGGAAGAAAAACCATACACTGAAATCACACAATATTAGAAAACTGTAATACAGTCCATTTCACACAAAGTTACAACCCTAGAAAGCTGGGAGTCCATTTTCAAGTGAAGCTATGTAAAATGTGCAGTATATAACTGACTGGACAAGATCATCACTATTTGAGTATACATGCATTTGATTACATAGCATAGCTCAGGTGAGCAAAAGGATATGTGCTCTCTCTTGCAAAATTAAAACTAGGAAGGAGAACATTCATCAGCCACAGGACACAGTACAGTATGGCAAAGGCAAGGTAAATCATCAGAAATATGTACAAGTATTTGGAGTTCATTTTTTGCCCGCATACAAAACCCTCCTATTCCTTGGACAGGTGGGTGCATCATCACCCCTCAGATACAGCAAAGTATGTCTTTATCACAAACAGAAATACTAATCATAAATCAAATGGACGAGTTAATGGCAAAAAATAAGTAGCTTCTCATGAATTTGTTAAAAACACATGGAAAGGAACTGCTTCAACAATATTTAACACAGGTAGCATACTGTCTTTTTAAGCCTAATATTGCTTCCCCTTCATAATCAAAACTGAGGAAATAATGGCAGCATAAAACCCTAGAAACAACTACCACAGAAGTTAAGTCATATTCTTTCCATTTTCTTGTTACGTCTGTACCAGAGCCCCTTTGTGCCAACCAGGCTGACACAAATAAGCCCAAGGACAAATATATACTCCCCATCACACCAGGAATAACATGTCCTGGGCTCTGGGGGTGTTCCATAAAAAAAGATGGGGAAGAACAAAGTATAAGGGGTTAATATGTGCAGTTAATTAGACAGAATTTCAGGTAATAGCTCAGTATTGTCCTAATGAGCAGCAGTGACTGCAGCATCTTCCAGAGCCTCTAAATAACAGATCTATATGCAGGCCCACATTCACATACCCAGAACTTTCAATTACCTTGGGACTACAACTGCAAAGGACACGGCATTGTATATTCCGTTTTAAGAATCAGAAGGAACAACAGAAAAAAAGTATTTTAAACTTTCCTACCAGGAAGAAGACACACAGCTCCATTCCCATCAGTTACATTGCCTCTTTTGTGTCTTTTCTACATCATAACCTGCCTGGTTTCATTTCCCTGTTAATCCATAAACAAATCCATTGCATTTTCACATTTCTCTATCTTTGCAGTTACACAGGAAAGTACATCTAAAGGTTACAAAGTTTCTCTCCAGTTAAAAAGTTCGGTCACAATAAAAAAAAAAATCCACAGCTGAAGTAACCCACTGATAAGTAACATAACTAGTAACATTATAAAATGACTCTTACCATTGACACTGACTAAGGACAAAATGTTATCCTGATGGTCAGTAAGGTGTTTTTCTTCAAGGACATTCCAGCCTTCAGAACCATCATCAGAAGCAATCAACCTAAAAATGACTTCAAAGAGAGAGACAGAGCAATTGTCTAAATAAGCGTCATTCAGAATTAAATGTAGCTATCCTTAAATAAAACACATCATTTTCAGAAAGACACAAACTAACTCATAAGTAACGTAGTGCAAGAGGTGCAAAGCCACTTATGACTACCCGTAGCACCAAAAAAAGGGAAGAAATTATTTCAGTGTTATTATTAAGACTTCTTACTACAGCAGCTGTGGGATAAAACATTTCAGCCTATCAACTCTGAAATTTAGAAAATTGGTCAACATCAGAAGTTGCAAAAAGCAGAAGTGAAAAGTATTATTAGATGTCTTTATGGATAAGTAAACTAAAAGCAAAACATCTTTAAGGTCTCATCTGACTGAAAACTTATTCAAAAGGATGCAATATTCTCCAGTAAAGCAATCAAGACCATCAGGAGTTAAGACTTTATTTTAACCAATCTTGGAATTTCTTTTGTGATATCTCAATGGCACTATAAAAGAACTGTGGGAAATTCAGATGGAAGTTGACATTGTATACCAATGTCTAAACACAAAAGAACGATTTTTAATTTGCTCCTGATTCTTTGATCAGAGTATCAGCTTGCTGCTCTTCATCTAAGTGTTTAACTATATTGAGCAAAGCCTGTTTTCTTGTGGATACAGGGCTCTACTTTTTCTCCTGGATTTTTTTCAAAATTTTGAAATTTCAGTATTTTCATAAAACACTTGTTTAAAAGACTCTCCACCAATAGCCATCCAATGATTACAGTTTGCATACAGAGAAAACCCTGTCTCCGAGCATGCAACAGAAACCATCACATTGTCTCATTAGAGCTTTGGACAGCATAGTCATAGGCAATATCTCATACTCCTGATCTTGGGATAAGGAGACTCTAGAGAAGACTAGAATCTGAGAGCTCAGATAATGGGTTCTAGACTTTCTCCAGTAGGACAAATGTAGATCATCACAACTAGATCTGGACAAGTGGCAATAACAGTAATAACAACAACAAACAATACAGACAAGTTTTGTCATGCAAATCTCAACAAAATTCCTGAATGAGATCAGTATTGTCTGCCTCTTTGCCAAGTAAGGGGAAAAGGCTGCTAATCACACCCTAATACCATTTACTTTTCCTGTACAATTCCAGCAGCATGCTCTTCATACATATGTCTGATAAGCAGCTGTTAGAGAAACATAAACATTTAACAGATACGCAATATACTCACTTAGCTCTTTGCCAACAGCTGCTGCAACACAATTTTTAGGCAATTCCACCAAAGCACTGATACCTTTGAAAAAATACAAAAGGTAAGGGAGAAAAGGATATTCACTGGACACAAGAAAACACAACACACTGCTATTCCTTTTTAATCAAGTTCTTCATAATCTTCCTTCCACTTATAAGTTATTACAAAAATAAAAGCATATTGCCTAAAGTAAAAGTTAAGTGGCATTAGAAGCGAATAGATTATCTCAGATGGAGTTAGAGCCAGGAGGTTTGTTCCGGCATCCAACAGAATTCTGAAAGTCAAACTTGATGTGAAGCTGAGAATCAACAATCTTTTTATTTTAAACACAGTTAGGACGCTTATGTCCTAAGGCTGGACAGCATTAAAGACACTGTGATAATTACTGAGACTCTAAATGTACGCAGTACCGAAGTTATTAGATACTGATACTACCACAGGGTGCATGATACTACAATAGCCAGATAAAGAACAGGGCTCAAGAGAAAATGTCCAGCTTGCTGTTACTCTGCCTTCATCATGCACAGAACTCCCCCTGGTCTGTGCTGCCACTCCATTAAAGGAAGATTCCCCAAGGAATAAGCAATCTCCCTCTTTCCTCACAAAGGAAGTAAGCATTGAGGAGAGAAGAGAGGTACCACGCTGCACATCCCATTGATACCTTGCACAAAAACTTCAACAGCACCTCACACTAAGCACCACAGCACCACTTAAAACTGGTATCTGGCATGGTATTTCATATTGAACCAAATCCTCAAAGATTTGGAACATTTTGCCTACTACTACTCCATTCTATGACAAAAATAAGGAAAATATTGCTTCCAACATAGAATTTTATTCACAGCTCCACAGGCATCTTCGTAAATTATGGCGACAATATGCAACAATTTTCTTTGCATGGACAGATAATATATAAGCTTATTAATAGAAAAGCATGATTGACATTGAGATTTGATTACATTCACTGCATTTCTAGCAAAAACCTGCATTTTCTACATAAAAAGTATTGATTTTTAATAATAAAAAGAAATCTTTGCTGCTCTGCCACTACAAAGCTTTACTTAGGAATGATAAAACTCCAACTCATTCACAGAGAAAGCCAGCCAAAGGATCTGCTCCACATTACAGCAAACATGTACAAATCAGCATCCGAGGTACAGTCCTGTAAGTCCAAGCTAATGTAGTTACTGAAATTTAACATATTCTAAAATTCACACAGCAAAGGAGATTAAAAGCAGTCTTAATTCTGAAATTATTAAGTCTGACATCTAAAAAAATAGAGAGTGGCTCTAATACATAATGTTATCATTAGAATTAAAGAGAATTTGCCAAGTTGGTTTTTCATCATTATACAAATCCATTTTACTTGCACTTTAACAGCTATAATGAGTCATTTACATTTTTACCTGCATCAGTAAGATGACTGGTCTTACACAAGAGATCTAATTTTCGGTTCCAAACACATAGATCACTCCCTCCAGACAACCATACATCCAGTCTTTGAAGAACTGTCAAACACTGCGGAACAAAAATCAGATATATGTTCCCTGCAAAAGTTCTACAGGGAATTCCTCCATGAAGTGATTGTGAGCTTTAGCTAGATAAAGGTGTTAGTACTACGGAATACAGTAGTAAGGTGCCACTTTCCTGAGACACAGAGATTTAATTACATAATACATTTTTCCATCAACAATACAAAACTTTTTTTTCCCTATTAATATTCAAGAACTAGTTTGACTGTAGGTTGCCTTTTCCAAGACAGTAACAAAATCAAGCCATAGAATGACCTTTGTTCTACATCCTTTCAAAAAGAAAACTGAGGTATTAAGAGTTCCAAATCCAATTTAAGAACTGTGCCCACTTTTCAGCCCCTCATAATGTACCTGCTCTTAAACGAAACACTGCTGTTCATTTTAACACACCTGCCCATGTGACTCATGAGCTGTACATGACAGATTCTTGTAGACAATAAAACAACATACCCAAGGTTTCCTCAGCTTACCTTTACCGTAGAATGGAAACATGACACTTTCTGAACTTGTCTGCCACTAGTGCAGTCCCAAACCTGACTTCACATGTTAAGGAAACAAAGTTTTTTTATGTATTATAACTGATGTGTTTGTAACTAAAAGACAAATTAGGAAACAGGTATCTAGAGACTCAGCCTCACAAATCCTGATTGTCTTCTCAGTATTTGTCAAAAATTACATACTAATGAAGGTCTGTTATGGATTTATTTTTGTAGCAAGGATTGCGTTTACTTCTGAGCAATAACTAGTAAAATCCTAGTGTAATCCAATCGTACCTACTGGGTATTATCAGCCAATAAATTTAAACAATCTGCAGCCTGTCTCAATACCACCTTTAGAAGTAAAAACCAACAAAAATCCCACAGAATTTTGATTCCTCTCCAGATTTAAGGATACAATAACTGTTCTATCAGCCGATGCTGTTAAAATCAGATGTTTCTTTTCTTCAGAAGCATCTGATGAAGAAAATGGTGTTATAGCTGTAATTTTGTGTGTGTGTCCATGAAGCTCAAAAAGTTTTTCTCCGGTCTGAAAAATAAAAATGTGGAAAAGTAAGTAGAAAATTTGGAAAATGTCTACTGTAACATCTGATATAGGTACCAAATGACTTTTGAAAGCAAGAATTTCTAAGCTTCTAAAATATCCCTTTCTAAAGTAATTAATGGATTTGTTTCTTACTACCTTCAATACTATTCAAGATCTTACCCAGAATTAAATAACATATTAAGTGTAAAGGAGTAATATATAATAAAAATTACTCCAAGAGTTAAAAAAAAAAACCCTCCAAAAGCCCTTAAAAAGTAAGCTCTGTAATAAGTTCATTTAATTTTAATGCAAAAATTGGCCATTCACCCCTTTTAAACAGATAATACAGTAATTCAGGTTTGTTGATAAACCTTCTCTTGAAGAAGTAATTTTTTTTTTTTATTTTAATGATTAAAAAAATTTGACCTGTATTTATGGCACACACAATGCTGCCAATTTCCTTACAGCTTAATTTAGTATGTACATTATCTATAGATTCAAGCTGGTAGTTTAAATAACTGCAGCTGCTTCTGCTCTGCTTAGTTAGATAGCAAAACCCTACAAGCAACATGCAGGAGCATACTGGCATATTAAACATGCAATTAAAGTACAGGGTAGTTATAACTGCAAACTTCTTTAGACCTGTGGGTCTAAAGTTTTAATTAAAACTACGAAATGTTTGCTTTAGCAAAACATAATAAAAATCCTTCAAGTCGAAAATGGAACTTAGTTCCTAACTGGCTATCTAAATTAGTTTTACATTCACAAACTGCTCAGAACACTTAAGTATCTATGCTCACATACACAGTTTTGAATATTCAAAACCAATTTCCTTTTCCAAATTACAGAATTATAAAAGGTCTTCAACAACAGCAAAGCACTACCTGAAACTGCTCAAAACTGAGCAAAAGTTTCAAGTTCCCCCATTCATATTTTAAAATCATACCATCACAAATGTCACAAACTTCTTTCAGAAGGTTTCTAAGCCAGTTTAGAGTCAGCTTTCTTCTTTAATTTGAACAGGATACTCACCGTTTAGACAGTACAACATGTCTCCCTTTTGGGATGCCTATTGAACAAGAACTTGTACTAGTCCTGCTTAGCACAGGTCTGATGCTCATCCTTTCTCTCTAATTTTATCAATGATAAGGAGACAAAGAGATGAAGAAGCAAACAGTGCACTTACAGAGCACTATTTCCATGGTAAAACTAGTATCTTAGTAAGGTTTTCAAAAGTTAGAAGACTTTTGTTGCAGCAGGCAAGCAAGGCCTTATTTGTGCACTGCACGAAACGTTTAACTTCTGATGACTTTGGTGTCTTTCCACACAGCTTTGTGTTACCTCTCCATTTAGTCTAGTCAGTTATACTACAGATATTGCTAATAGAGCTACTGAAATGTAGTTAAAACTTAAGTGTGTATATATATACATATATATATGAATCTTGGCAGGACTGGAACCTTGCTATGTATTTGTTGAATTACCAGTCAACATTTCAGTGTTTACAGCACACACTGACCATATTTTAAAAGAAAAATTAAAGCTGCAAGTTCATACACACTTCCACTTTTCATATAACCGCTCCATCTCAAAACTCTCTAAAAGCACTACGTCTTCCCAAAACATTTTAACTATTAAAACTTGTTGTTCTTTTGGGTTCACACAACTTTTACTTTCTCTGCTCTCTTTTGTAAACTAAAATTTGACAGACTTCCTCCACTATTAACATTTTCAAATAGTAGCTGTGCAGCAAGTCTTATTTACTCCTCTTTTGACATTAGACATTAGTAACTCCTTTCCCCAACGTCTACCTTCTCCAGAGCATACAAGTCACCCCCAAAAAAAGAACTAACCTGAGCATTCCACAGAAATATAATTCCATCATCTCCTGCAGATGCAAACCTGAGGGGGAAGTAAAAAAAAGCTATGAAAACTTCAATATAGGATAATGTAATGGAAAAGCAGTACACACTTACATAAAAGAATTATTTACATGATATATCAGGCATTGTCTTTAAAGAATAAACATTTATTTGTAATCCCAAATTCAGTTTATAAACTGAAGTCAGTATATTTACATAGGTGTTTATCAGCAACACTTAAGGCTTAACACTTAACAAGGCTTAAGAATTACAATATGTACTAGTATAAGTAGAATCCCACATTACAGAACCAATTCTCTTGTTTAAAGCCAAGAGATCTTACATACCAAATACCAGAAAACTCTAAAAACCAGAAAACTCTAAAAAAACACTATTATTCAGAGCCAACTGATTGCAAGACGTAACAAGTTATAAACCACTCATCTGACTTCAGCCCAGAAGTAGAGTAGCCCAGTAGTTATCATGATATTTTAAACTGTGGCTTAGATGAACTGCCAAAGGGAATGCATTTCAGAATCACAGAATCATTGAGGTTGGAAAAGACCTTCAAGATCATCAAGTCCAACCATCTACTAAATATTATCAGGAACACCAAACCACATCCTGAAGTGCCACATCTAGACCTTTTTTAAGCACCTCTGGGGATGGTGATTCCACCACCTCCCTGGGCAGCCTCTTCCAATGCCTCACCACTCTATCAGTAAAAATAGTTTTCCTAATGTCCAACCTAAACCTTCCCTGGTGCAACTTAAACCCATTTCCTCTTGTCCTATCACTAGTCACCTGGGAGAAGAGAGCAAAACCCACCTCACTACAACCTCCTTTCAGGTGGTTGTAGAGAGCAATAAGGCCTCCTCTCAGACACCTGCACAATAAACAACGCCAAGTCCCTCCTCATAAGACATTTTCTCTAGACTTTTTACCAGCATCATTGCCCTTCTCTGAACTCTCTCCAGCACCTCAATGTCTCTTCTATACTGGGACGCCCAAAACTGAACACAGCACTTGAGCTGCGGCCTCACCAGTGCTGAGTACAGAGGCATGATCACTTCCCTACTCCTGCTGGACACAATGCTGCTTTAGAGACAGGCCGGGATGCAGTTGGCCTTCCTGGGCACACTGCTGTCTCATGTTCAGCCAGTCAGCCATCAGCATCCCCACGTCCTTTTCCGCCAGGCAGCTTTCCAGTCACTCCTCCTCAAGCCTGTAGCATTGCCTGGGGTTGTTGTGACTCAAGTGCAGGACTCACCACTTGGCCTTGTTAAACTTCATCCCATCAATCCAACATGACCAGAACCCTCTGCAGAGAAGAGGGATATTAAATTTGACTTCTGCTGGAAGGCATACGATGTAAGGAAAAAACAGGTTCATACTAGCATGTTAATTTCACATTAACAAAGTCTGACCTAAACTCCATCATTTTTCCCTAGGCTAGAGTGAATATCTAACCATCTGCCTACATTTGCACCTTATCACCACAGCTCCACTGTAGCTGGAGCACACATCCCAGCTATCCCAGTAAAGGCATACTATAAGTTGAGAAGGCTTAGAACAGAAAAAAGACCTTCCACAGAAAGCTGAATTTAGTTGTTACTTGCAAATATACCTGCCTCCTAATTTTCTTCCTTATGTTTTAAGCCTTCACCAAGGGTTAAGCAGTTAATATTTAGAAAACTAAGATTGGTACTATGTGCAAGAATGAATAAGAGAGTTTACATAACTTCTGAACTTTTCTATTAGGAGCTATGAATGGCTGCATTAACTCTATACATGCCCTTTGTTTTAAACTCTTTGCAAGTATAATATTTGTGAGACTTGCTAATACTAAGATTTCAGGCATAGCCACGGGGTTCCCCCCTCCTTCTTCCATATATCCTCCTGGTTTATTCTATTATTGTAAGGGGGGGTGAGTGTAAGTTGTATTTTTTTTCCATAGCTTTCATTATTTTTATATCAAATCAAGACCCTTTTTTAAGATTAGAGCAAAAACCACACCTCTGATGACACTAATTTCTTATCTTTGTCTTTTAGCTCTTTTATACTTCGTCAGAACATCAAGAACTTAAAATAGAGACTCTCACAGTTCAGCAATAATCCTCTAAATTCCAGCTCCCTTCTCGAGTAATATTGGAGCTGTGTGTCAGTGGGACAAAATCCTGGGAAGAACACTGGTGTTTGAAAGAAGACTCTAGTGTAATTCATCAACATAGAAGTTCAATAGAGTGCTGGTTTTCTCCACCTCTTCTAAGCAAGATTTTTGTTTAAATATAAAGGTATATTGCAGAGTCAGTTATCCTACAGTTACATTCTGTTCATCAAGGTGGAGACTCATGGGTCACCTGATTCTTTTCCAGTCATGACCACCATCATCTATAACCTTGTCTGTTTCCTGAAGGAGCAAGGAATGGTCAAATGAGCAACAAAAAAGCACTATTCTTAAAGTGTGCTATGAACTCTGTTTAGTTAAATGTGTCAAATGCTACAGTATTACATGCAATTTTATCTCAGCCTATTTTTTTGAGGACTCTTGCTGAGGCTTAGCCTTCTTTAGTGATCTTTCAATCAATATGACCCTTTCTTCATGTTCAAAAAGTACTAAAGAAAAGAAGAAAAAACCCCACCAAAACAGCTTTCTGTTACATTTATACAGGATTTATTTAGTATCTTCGAAAACCAATCTGAAAAAATTTTCCACTCACTGGTTTTAGCTGAGCCACTGAGAAAACAAGAAAATCCTTCTGCAAAATTCTCAATAAGATGATATTATCTGAAGCCCTGAAGCGTGAAACTTGGCTTACAATAACTGACAAAAAGCACACAATGGAATAGCTGCAGAAACTAAATAAAAACATTTCAGAAGCTGACTAACAATACTAATTTTACTGAAAAGAATCAAGTGAAAAATATTATCATCTGTTTAACAATCCAGAAACCACCATATTCTTGATAAAATTCCAGAACTAGTGTCCAGTGAAGTGACTCTATTAAACTCCTGAACTCTCAGAATATTAACCAGCTGTATAACTTACTCCTTATCCATATACTATTTTATAACCCATTTTCAATGCGGCAATCCATACTTAAGCTTTACATTGATTATTGTTAGATTAGCTTCAATAATTTACCTGCTACTGTACAATGAAGTCCAAAATAGTAAAAGATTTCTTTACGTCAGGCAGATCATGCAATCTAAGAACACTGGTATTTCTATAAAGACCAATTACATTTATTAAGTATGCGTTTTGGGAAAGATATACTTGGAAAACAGGTTATTTTAATAACTTGCTGGGGGAAAAAAAGCAAACAAAAAGATTCTGCTATTTTCAGATTAATCTTC
>WUAM01000107.1:18188423-18195923 GCA_024336885.1 Actenoides hombroni
GCTAAGGCTACTGGTTTGCTAATCAACATATTTGTAACTTACATCCACAGCACAGTATTACTTCCTGACTCACTGGTAACCAGGGAATATAAAGGCATAATGTGCTGGGCCAGGATGATTGTGCAAGGACATGGAGTAGGACAACATAGGTGATGTAGGAGAAAGCTGGGCATAGGGAAGGCAGGAACTCAGAGGAGATGAAGTGTTAGGGTGAATATGGAGGAAAAAAAACCTGAAGACACAGAAAACCTGTAGGAAACCAAGTTTTACTAGTTCTACTTCCTTTGAAGCAACTTGTTCTATTTTCTCATAGCAGGCCCAGAAGAAACTTGAGCTGTCTACAATTACAGGGTACAAAAGCACACTGCAGTCTGTTGTGAGTTGTCAAATACATTGATAAAAAACACTTCCAAAGGACCACAAAGAGAACCTTGCAGTAAATACTTGGAGAGCGCTATTTTATTTCTATAGTGCTTGAGAATTTCAAGAACTGGATCAACCACAAACCACCTACGATTTGTAGCAAGAAACTTGGAGGAGGAGAAAACTCTCTAGATCTAATGGCTCAGTATTTCAAATGAGCTCTCTCTGCAGCTCCTCTCAGGTGAGGGCTAATCCTGCTTCTTCTACAGCAGATCGCTTTAGGACATAAAAGGCCGAAAGGTTCCTTTGGTCTTTTTGGAGACCAGTTTGTCACTGGCTGTTCTCCACTAGTGTACAACTGTCAGGTTTTCTTCATTGTCAGGGGCAGAGGGAGGAGGGAGACCACCACATGACTTGAAGATAAAAAATGGAGATACTTTTCAGGGGAAAGAAGCAAAACTGCATGTCCTCTGCTGAAAAAGTTTTAAATTAAATATTCTGTATCATAAATTACAGACATTGCTCCCTTAAAATTAATCTAAATGGAGATTAATAGAATTACTAATTACAAAACCTTGTAATTTAATCAACAAGTAGCACATTTCCTTCCAGCAACTCAAAAATTCCACCTGAACAGATCCATACTGATGCTAGTATAAACTTCACCCTGTAAACAGGTGAGAGATGGCAAAAGGTTTCTTTGGGACTGGCAGAAAAAAACCCACAACAAATGAAAGAGTGAATTTCCCAGCAAGAATGGCTCAACCTTGTTAGAACAAATAGCCAACTTATCTCTCTGTCCTGCCCTAAGTTTTTGTGGAGGAGGCTAAGCTTGGGGGAGAGGTACAGAGGGTTGGATATTTTTTTCCTGTATTTTTTTTTGTTGCTGTTGTTGTTGTTTGTTAAGATAAGATACTGATCCTGAATCTGTGCTTAATACAATGCATGCTTTGCTGATCAGTAGCAGGATGTTTAGGAGACATTTTAGAGTAAACTTAAAGGTTTGTGAGGAATGCCCCGCCTATTTTGTGGAGGTGAAATATCTGGGAAAATATTTGTGCTAAAACAGAAAGCAGCACAGACAGGGGAAGCTCCCTAGAAAGCAGGAAAGTCAAGTCCAGATTTCCCACCCTGCCTTGAGCGTAGGAAAAGTGATCCTAAGTGAAGAAGAATCACATCTCATTGTGGTGGCAGGTCTTTTCTATCATAGGAACGCTGCCATGCTAACATATTTGAAATAGGCATGAGAGCCTTTAATCTTCAGCATAAAGTCTGGAATCCAAGAAGTACTTACACCTACGTAGATAAAAACAGCCTTTGGAAAACAGAAGGAAAAAAGAAAAAAATCACAGTACTGACTTTTTTGTTATTTGGTCTCTTTCAGAAAGCACATTAGGTAATAAACCCAAAGTTTCGAAGCATTTTTAATACCAGTTGTAGGTTAGGAATATTATTGTGTACTCAGCACAGAGAATTCCAAGTTGATAGCTTTTAACAAAACAAACTGTGCTTGTTAAGGATACTGTCCACATACATAAGGGGAAGCATTAGACACTTCATACAGCATTTCCACTGCCTCTTTAAGTAAGCAACTAGAGCTGGAGTTCAGATTGTTAAGCAAAAATCATCTATTCTTAAGGGGAAAAAAAAAAAAAAAGTAAATAACCAGACTGAAGTAAAATTATGTTTCATCTAATCTTACTGTTGGTGAGAAGAATGAAACTTTGAAGGAAACAGGTAAGGGGCAGAAAGAGCAAAAAAGTAAAAACCCAACCGAGCTAATGGGAATACTTCTTAGTGGCTAAACAGACATGTAAAAATGAAAAAGTTACACAACATTACAATGTTCCTTTCAGTAAAAACTCCTCCAGTAACAAGATTACTAGCAAATTCTCATCTTCCAATACAATTTTCCAAAACAATATAGATTGTTTCCAAACATACTTCTTTTTAGCTGTTTCAGGAGGTATTCTACCTTTCACTCAACAAAGCAAAATGAATACTGCTGGTTTCACTTACACTTGTGAAAACCTGTTCATTAGCAAAATGTGCTTTATGTACTCCTATGTGCTCTCTGGCATGCAGATATTAAACTCTGTTAAGTCCACTGGATTTTTCATTAATCTAGAAATCACATTACTTGAGAATTAATTTGGAACTGTACCATAACTTTTTAAAAAACTGAACGTTTATCATTTATCAGTACAAATGCTGACAGTTAACAAAAACACCAGAGTGTATCTACAATCCCACCAAGAGGAAACAAGGAGTAGGTACCTCCAGCTTTTCCCACACTCACAAGACTGAAGATAAAAGCATAAGATGGGAAAGGATGTCTGTTTATGTACAAGAAACATCAATAACCACAAAAATACAGAAAACTGCTGGTTCCTGTTATTAGTCTGCACTCACAAGTGATTCCAGTTTCTCTTACAAAGTATTATGAAGCTCTGTTGTAAAATCTTCATTCATTGAGAAACATTACAACTGTGTAGAAACTAAGGCTTCGTTATAAAAAATCCACATGAAGGTACAATTGCACTCACTACTTGATGCTACCATCCAGGGCCTTTCATCACCCTCTATAGAAGCTATATGCAAAATACATTTACACCTGGTGGTGTAAATGAAGCAAAAATCTTCTAAAACTTCTTCCTAACTTCTACCAACCTGATAAATTTTGTATAAAATACTTCATGTTTTAGAATGTTTGCAATTTAGTATTTTATTAAAGTACTTCATAACCCTTTTTCCCACAGGTCTCACAGCTGAAGACAGTGTGATTTGGGGACATAAAAATTTTTCTTTCATAGCTTTTTTTTTCCTAAATACTGCTCTTCATTATTTTTTTTTCCCTACCAATTTGGATCAAATGAGTTGTTACAAGCTTTCTCCTGAATTCTACATTTCTCATCTGCCTTTTGTAGACAAAAAACAGATGATAGCAGTGATTTTCTTTTAATAAACTCTAAGTGATGGAAAAGGGCTTCCTTGCTTTATAACACTAGAGATTCTTTCCCTGTGATATACAACCTACCACAAGTAGTTCTCACCCAGCTTGAATTCAGCTGAAGTACACGAGTTGAGGCACAGCAAGTAGTGCAAATACAACCTGCACCCGGGACAACAGTAATATATGGGTGTTACAGGTGAAAAGCAAGTGCAGACCCCTCAGGGAGGAGGCACAACACCCAGTGAGTGAAAGCTCTGGCTTTATTGAAAGCATACTGTTACCATGTTGGGAGCCCTGAGACGCTGATGCTGATCAAAAATGGGGACCCAACGCAGCAGAGCCCTACTCATGGTGAAGCTCAAAGGAAAGCACTGCAAGGGTGGATAATAAAACTTGCCCTGATTAATATATCATACACGTGCAATGGTCTGTTTTGCTAATTAGCGAACCTGTGGATGTACTGCAGATGCTGCTGTCTGAATTTCGAGATCTGCCATCATGATGGGTGAAATGGTGGGGCAGATGAAGAGGGAAGTGAACTACCCTGGGTTACAGCTGACAACAACATAAAACATGCTTCAGACATGCGCATATTCCAATGGGAAGAAAGGAACTATCCTGGGTTGCTGCAACAAAGTCTTCTCGTGCCCTACAAAGGTGCCTTCAGGTTATAATCTTGGTCAGTGTATACCAGCGCTGCAAGAAAATGATCCTTTTTGTCTCTCTGATATTAAATCTGCTCCTCATTAAGTATGTCTTTCTGGACATGCAGGTGATGGTTAGTATCCAAAAACTGAGGGACTGATCCCTCAAAGACCAGGCACACCCTAAAGTCTACATATGGTGTGGGAATGGCATTGTTAATTTTAAAGTAAAATTTTCCATAGTCACTTCTATATCGTTAAACTCTATGTTCTACTGCTGAGTTGTAACTCAAAAAGCTAAATGAGTATAGTAATACATTAAGAGGTAAGTAATGCTTTCAAGCAGCCCTCCCTCAGTCGTGGGTTGATCTGCATATATCCATATATATCTATATATCTATCTGATTCAGATGATACCTCAGCTAAAATAATACTTAAAATTATTCTCCTAGTCTCAGGGAATTCTCATTATTGAAATACAGACTACAACCATATTTTTAAATACATAGAGTTATTCAGAGTAGGAATTACTAACCAAAAGCAATTCTTAAAATGCTTAAGTACAGATATTTTTCTCAAAGAACATCTTAGAGTATTAACTATCCAAAATATGTTTTTAAGCAAATTCTCCTGGTGTAACTTTCTTCAGAGTAACAGATTTGATCCTATGGAAAGTGAGTACATTCTTCCTGAGCCTCCAAATTCTTCATAGCCTAAAGTATTATCAACTTCCAGAATGCAAAGTGCACTAGAAGAACAAGAAGTGAAGGTGCCATTGGAGGAACTGATTACTTCCAAAGTGGATTTCTGAATGAATCAAGACTGAGGGCTTTTGTCATTCGTCTCTGAGAGTACCGTCAAGTAGCGTGTAACATTTCATTTCAGAGCTGAAGTTCACAGCCTCCACTGGTTTTGACTTTGATGATATCTTGCAGGTCACTGCAGAAATAGCACAGTGCAGTCAAATAATCTGATGAATGGAGTTCAGTAAAAATAGGAATTGCATTCATTAGTTCTTGTTAGCACCAGCGGATCTTTAGAAAGACTACTATTCTTCAGCATCTGAAGAGTCTCAGTCCATGGTGAGGCAGAAGACAGCTCAGCTCTATAAATACAACTCCTTACTTGTATACTAAATCCTTTATCTGTCTATCTTTCCCATGGCATAATGAAAGCAAGGCAGGACATATACACATGAACAAAATCTGAACTTACTAAAAAAGTTGGTTTAGTTTGTTCTAAAAAAGCTTTCTATCTTGTTTTTGTTAATATTTTGTATTTGAGCTGTTTAACCTGTTCTTCCATTATTTAAAAATGAACATGGGGGAACAGTAGCTTAGGGTTTGTAACTTGAGGCCACCAGACCATTGAAACAAGTGAAAATGATTTTAATTTACAGTTTTAGTTTCTGTGAAGATTTAGGAGAAAATATTTGGAAATGCTTGAGCATAAAAAAAACCCATAGTTAAAAGATAACGTATTTAGTTGAAAGAATATAAAGAACACAGTTAAACACAGACATGCCACACTTCTGTAAAGAATAAACACACATCTCCCAAACCCAAGCCTTCTCCTAGCAAGAATGAAACTTGACATTCCTCCTTCTTCCAAAAGGGCATGTACCAACAACTGTCTGCAACCATTATCTTTCATGGGAAACCTTACAATAAAAATGTAATCATATTGTCATAGCATGCACCTTGCTAGTCAGAGACTTCACTACAAACTCAAGCAGCTGCATGCCCATTGCTCGCTCTGTTTGAGATCTGATTTTACCAAAGGGATACTAGCATACTCAAGACTAGAAATGTTTCATCTTCACAGTAGCTATCAAGCATTCTCACTTTGCTATAAAATTTGCATTTACCAGTAAGCACTTAGTTTACCTAAAATGCATTCAGACCATGTATGTTCAGCTTCTTTGTATTTCTGAGAGAGTTCATGACAGCCTCATACACGCTGTTAGTGAGTGATAGCCATCCCGACACCACATGCTAAGTAACCCATAAGCAGTCTCCTTTAACAGTAAAGGAAGTTTCTTCAAATATTTATTATCACTTTGGCAGGATTTTAGTCTCGTATTTGTATAACAGGAGTCTAGAAAAAGGTACAGGAGATGTTCTATTTGACTACGGTTAAGTGAAAGCAAATAAGGATTTTATAAAACAAGCTTTAGGACACTTTACCTGCTTCTTAATTCCATAATCATCACATGCTTCAGCCTTCATTTTTTCAATCTTTTCTTCTTGCTGCTTCACTTCTTTTTCATACATAACTTTTTCTTTTGCCAATCTGCAACCAAACCAAGTGACTGTGTTAATCTGGTTCTATTACAGTAAAAAGTTACACCATTGATAACAAAAAACCCCACCTCTGAAAGGTACAGCCCTGTAACATAATACAGTTTTATACAAAAGGCTCTTAATCACCACAAAAAAGTAAAATTCCAAATTACACAGTAGTCTCATAGTCTTGTGTTCCTTTGAGAACTTCCTCCATTTACCCTGATGCTGGTCTAGGGGTTATAGAAAAAAGCAACAGTTCCATAATTGACAATTTAGCAATTTTCTTTATGGCCTACCTTTCAAGAGGAAAAGAATCCATCTTTTAACCCTAATAATGGACACGGATGCAAGTTTGTTAACAAGCATAGATTCAAGAGTAATGTAAAAAACTCTGAACGTCAGAAGGAAATATTAAGTTAGTCTAGTCCGAAGCCCTACAGTACTTTTTACATTGCAGTCCCATTATCAAACTACATTATTTGTTGTTACTGCAATTTTGCTGTTGCATCTCCCACATTCCTATGTACGTTCATTGGGCACATCCTGGATTACATAATGCTAGATATGAACCAAAACATCCTTCTAGATCTGGAGAATAAGTAATTTCTGATCAGCTAATTCCAGACACAAGCAAACACCGATATGCTACTGCAAACTTGAGAGCATGCCAAAGAAAATCCTTCCCCAAACAAGAATAAGCATCAGATCAGCCTATATAAGATTTTTAAGGAGAACAGCCAAAAGAACATGATCAGATCCAAGAAGCAAAGAACATATTACACAAGTGAAAAGAGAATAACTAAAGGTCCAGTAGAGAGCTTCATGGTCACATAAGTGCATCAGAGCAAACTAATTCCCAATTTGTCACAGTTAAGTGCCCTACTAGATGTGCTGTTGAGGATGGACAGAATGCTACTGGGGTTACAAGAACCTGCTGTGAACTAAAGCTGCCACAAAAGCAGCACTGTAGTAGTATCCTGAGAAAAATTCCAAGGAGAATATACTGATACTTCAACAGCAGGAACTCCCTCTGCTTTTCTTTAGAGTTTACATCACCAGAAATTGTTTGCTAACATAGGCTTAAGCTGTGATTCCACAACAGCTGATCTAAGTTGGGCTGTGGCAACACGCACCTGAACTCGTTTCAACCCTTATGAAGTCAGACGATCAGAGAGGGCCTTCAGCCTTATAATGAAGCTTTTTAACAGCATGTAGAGTGTGTACTGAAGGTATCTAGGCCAGTTTCTACAAATCA
>WUAM01000107.1:18200923-18207737 GCA_024336885.1 Actenoides hombroni
GAAAAGACTGCTTTAGGTATTTATTTGAACTTCATGCCTGTGACTATTAAACAGAACTAGATCTATTAACATGAATCCTCAGAGATGCTCTGAGCCAGTTCAACTGTTGTACAGTTTTCATGTGCTGACCTTTTATACTGGTGCCATTCTTCAGAAATTGTATTTGCCCGGCAAGCACGTCTCCCATTCACTCCAAGTGTGTTTCCTATGACTCTTCCTCCAGCTGCCAGAATTCATTTCACAGGACTGTCTTAAACACCTATGCGCATTATGGTGGTGTGCACTTTCTTGTGCCAAAAATATTGTATGAAAATATTATTTGGAAGGCTTAAAGATATTCTTATGTTCAATCCAAGGTGTCACAGCCCAATAAAACAAGGGCTCCATTTGTTACTGTATAATTAACATCCACAAGTTCCTTAATGGGCAAAGAGTCTTCCTCTGAAATATGTTTGCAAGCCTCTACTCATAGTTTTATAACATGAAATGTACCTTTAAGGCTGGTCATTTTCAAAGCAATAAGTACAGCACCTACAGGGTGCAGAAAAGTCTTTGAGAAGCAGATAGAGAAAACTCTCAACTCCAGTTTTGCTCATGAAGTCTACAAAAGATCCAAATATTCAAAGTCAACACATATCTGTTCTTTTTCTTCTCCACATGCATTCAGGTTATGACCTTTGGCCATAAAGTTTTCTTTCTGCTGTCCTCCTATAAACAGAGAAAAAAATAAACCAAACAAAATAATAGTATTTTACTAACTTCTCCCAGTCTTTCAAAATTAGAAAGTAGACACATAGATCCATTTATTCTGGAAGTTGTCTGAGGCGCCAGCCAATAGTTAACTACCAGGGAAGAAGTACAAAGAAACAAATCAAGTCTAAAGTGACATTTCTTGTGGTATGTCTGCATCAAGAAATCAAGTTAAGGACTTTTTAAGACTGAAGAACAAAACTAAACCATCAATGTTCAACAGACATTAGGTCAGTTCCGATATGGCTGCTGCCCTTTTAAAATCCTTTGTTAAGTTACGTGGAAGTCAAACGTGTAATCAATGTCCCAACTTGCATGTTCTGTGTAAAACTCACAGTTTTATTACTTTAAACCTGCAGACTAAACCCAGAAGAGCTCAAAGGGCTTCACATTCTCTTAAAGCAGGAAAAAAACCCCCACAACAACAACAAAAAAAACCAAACCCAAACCTAAGTCCTTAAATCATAACGGTATGGAAAAAGTAGTTACTTCCTAATCTACCTTCTTCTACTCACTTTCTCTCTCCCACTTCTGGAGAGCAAAGTAACACAAGATGGGTCAAGACAATCAAAAAGGTGACCACTGCTGAACAGAGGCTTCTCCTCCCCAGCCCCAGCACACATCTCTGCCAGCACTAATGTTCAGTCTTTTCATGAGCCAACTCAGTTCACCAAAAGAGCGTGAAATTAACACAGTAAGATTAAAAAAAAAGCTGACCGTTTTTCTCCCACGTTAAGCAAATTGAGCGAGCTCAACGAAAAGCTTAGCATCAGAGACCAGAGATCTGAAGAGGGGGAGAGGGAAATGAGACCTCTGAATTTAGGATGACATTGGTTTCTCAAGGGACTTCACTCCTGGTCTGTTTAGACTGTTCCAACTTCTGGTTGTGCTGAAAGAGCCCCAAATCCCGCTCCTTACCCAGTCCCTGAGGGTACATGCATTCCTACCCTGGTCCTTATACATAAGTGCTAGTGTCGTATCCTGTTGTTTCATCATGAGCAGTAGCAAGCAGATCTGCCTGTCTGATCACAGAAAGGGCACACGTTTATCTGAAAATTGACAGATGAAAAAAAAAAGTATGCACAACATGTTTTCCAATGGCAAAATGAAATGAAGACCCTCTGTACCAGGTAGACAAAATTCCACCTTCCTGAGCCACAGTCACTGGCAGTAACTACTAGTGGATGCCTAGAATAAAAACTGTAAAATGGTACAAGGACAGAGCAAGCACACACAACTACTCTTTAGATGTCTCCCCAACCTCCACCAATTGACAAGAAATCAGGTTCTACCTGAGCTGGAATGACACCTATGTGCTTAAGCCACCAAATAAGGACTGCTTTCCAGCATTAGAAAAATGAACACAATAAACACTTCCCTAGCTGAACTGAGCAAGCTCAGTTGAGCTCTGAAGATGAGGAAAATTTCTCAGTCTTGCTATGGTATAGCTTCACTACTGAAAGAACATGCATCTCTTCAAAACTGATGTTACTATTAACAATGGTACTTACTAATATGCCACGGATTCAGCCTAAGCACACAGGAAACCCAAAACTGACAGCATGCATTGACTAGATAATGAAATATCTATGCTGACTTAGTTCAAAACTGAAACTCCATAAAAGCATAACTGTACAGGGTACAGGGTTTTTCTTGTTACAGTATAATAAATTCCATGTATTAATACCATGCACAATTATTCCACAAGTAATTCAACAACTGCAGTATCATTGGCACTGTGCTAATCACTTACCTGCCGAGATTAAACTATCAGGTCCCAAACCAGCAAATTACTTATGCACATTCTTGAGTTCACTAAGGCTACTAAGCACACATGACTTACAGACTGGGGCCTAAGAGAAAAAGTCAAGGAAAGAAGATGAAAGAAGGAGGAAAGAAATACAGTACCATGAACTGACATGTTTTCTTACCCACAAGTGACTACTTTCTGATTTAGATAGGATCTCAAGATTATGAATTCACTTTCTTGATAGGGACAAAATCATCCTAAAAGATAAACTTTTAAGAGTCATGATGTAACAATACATAGGTATATGCATAATCTTCAGCCTCTTCTGCATCTACATCTTACAGAACTGAGTTACCATGACATTTCAGGTTAACTTTGCAAGCTTGGTTTTTGTCAGAGATTATTAGTGTGAAGACTATGAAAATCAGTTATGGCATTGTTTTTTTAAAGTCAGAAAATTATTTCAAGTTAAAAATTACTTGGTTTTAATAATTTTATAGCACCTCTGTTACTGGATATTTCTCTGAATCTCTGGGGCTTCACATTCTGTCCTTGCCTTTCAACACAGTACCTGCTCTTGCAATACATTCCTACAGAGTTAAAAACGCTTGCCACAGCAACAACTAAAGCTCTCCTTTTTGTTCTGATGAGAAAGTCTGTCTGGCTAGGGCATCCCTGAATGCCAGCAGACAGTTTAAGCACAGAGGGGGGGCAGAGGAATGGAAGAGTTCAACAGATGCAATGAGGATGAAAGCTCTTAAATTATGGATGACTCAGAAAGCAGAAGATGCTTGCTGGGGATCAAGATTTTGCTGAGGTACTGCAAGAAGCAACTTGGATGGCCAACAGCAAAGAAGTGAAGGACTACCCCATCAAAAGAGAGCTAAAAGAGCAGTTCTGATGGGCTGAAGACAAAAGTTGGAGAGAAGTGAAAAGCAAAGTGGCAAAAATTCCAGGAGAGAATGGCATGGAATAGGATAGGGTCAGAAGCTCAAAGTTGTAAATGCTTAGGAGCCCATGAACTTCACTTCTAGAGATGGAAGAACAAAAAATGGGGCCTGTGTTGTGGCAATTGGGGTTACCACAGATCACCACTTCATTTTCCTTTCTATAATGCAGTCATCACCTTCAGTCAAGGCCTTTGTTTTGGACAAAAAGCACAGAATCTACTTTCCCCGCACCAGCAAGTGGAAAGAATCAATCAGAAGTGTTATGCTAATGAGCAAAATTAAATAGAACTTCAGTCATACAGTCACATGTGTAGGTAACTCACAATGCATCAAGAGAAGACACAACACGGTTTAAAGAAAATACGACGGACCTCCTGATCCTCCATGAGACTTCCACCTATATGATACATATAATTTAACAGCACTCAAGTCAAACCAGGACGGATTACAGTTGCAACTGCCGTTGCAACTCATCTTCTACATACAAACCACTACCATAAACTTAATATATTTTTAAATTTTCCCATAGATCTACATCCTCATTCAACACAAAATTATTATTTGCAACTGTTGCATCCATATAGGTGAATATGAAGCTCCAAGCCATGAGAAAAGCATGTACAATCCAGCACAAGAGAGCAATACTACACATATGCACAATGGCACCAAACTAGGGTTGCCAAGCAACTGTAATTACTCGATTTCCAAACTTCTAAAAGACTGCTTATGGAATTTAAGGTTGCAAAGTGACAGTTTTGTAAATGCTCTTGCCCAAATAAAAAGATATTGCATCACCAGTGACACCTGTGGTGATAAACTTGATGGGCAACATCATTTTGCCAATTAAAATGATGACATCAATACATTGCTATGGTCAGCATGGGCACGTACAAGACAGTTTTGCCTCAGGGAGCAGAAGAAAAGTGTAAACACAAAACACCCGAGATGCCACAATCATGCGTTTCACTGAAGTCTTTGATGCTTTCCTACAAGAGGCAATGGGGTGGAGGAAGGAATGTGAAGGAGTCAATCTATTGAAGATCTGACCATCACTAATTTTAGAAGTATCTCACAAATTTAAAAGGAACCAATGCTTAAGTCTGCTTAAAAGGTAAGCCAAATCAAATCAAAACCCTTTTTAAAAGCCCCATAAAACAACGGCACAATATGCAATTTCCACAGCAGCCTCTGTGGTCTTCTCACACCTTCTTAAGATGTGTGTGGGTATTCCTGAAGTTTAAAAGAAAGAACATATTTAAAAACACAGGGAAATAGAAATCCCTTCAAACAAGAAGTTTTGTTTCCGGAGTCAACTTGCAATTACTCTTCAACTAAATATGTGGGTTGGTGACTATGTATGCCACAGACGTTAACTCAGACAGCACTATGTAAATGCTGATGTGCTCTCTTCTCAGGCACTTCACATAAAGCAGGTTTGGGGTTTTTTTTAATGTGGGACAGGGACTGAGTCAGTAAGTCTAAAAGACAGGAGCAGCCTCCAAATGCAAGGCCAACTTGGGACTTTATGTGTCTGATGTGGATGCCAGGAGCAATACAGATGGTACTTAAGACACATCTAAGTAGCTCTGGACCACAACAACCACATCTGGCTAGCAATGAACCCAAGTTTAAGACTCCAGGACTGAGTTGGTGACAACTGCAGAAAACAGATGCACAATGCTCCTGCACTCTGAAAAGGGTTATTTTATTTGAATAGTCAGCTTATATCCAACAGTGCATGCACTGTATTCATCCTCCTGAATCCTGGAGCTGTTACATGTGCAGTGTACACATATTAAATCGCTTCATCATGCTGACTCAGTATAGCTAAGCAGCTCTGAAGATCATTCCTCAATACCTCTAAAATATAAGATATCAAAGTCCTTCCCATTACTTAAGCTAACAAGCACTTGTTGCATACAATCTTCTAATTATAAAAAGAATAAATAAAGGAGACAACAGTTGCTTATCAATATGTTGATAAGAATCAGAGCTAGTGCCTATGGCTAATGGAAAACAATGTAAAAAGTGGCCAAAGAATCATAGAATCACAGAATGTTAGGGGTTGGAAGGGACCTAGAAAGATAATCTAGTCCAACCCCCCTGCCAGAGCAGGACCACCTAGACCTAGTCACACAGGAATGTGTCCAGGCAGGTTTAATTCATATGATCGGCAGAAGACTGAGAGAAAAATGCAATTTACACCAGAAATAGCAACATTCTTGAGTAACCAAGAAAATTAACTACTTTTATGTTTGAATTAGCAATAGTCAAGGTACAGCAAAAGGAATATCTGCATTCTCTGCAATACTTCACTTGCACAAAATGTATCCTGAACTCGACAGTAACATAATTGATTTTAAAAGAACTGTTTGAATGTGTATTTAAAAATAGACCAACAATTTTGTGTAACTTGCAGAACTTTCTGTGTTTGGAGGATTGGGGGTGAAGGGGGGAGGAGGAGAATTACAGTGTAAATTGCTTGGCAATATGATAATACTTCACATAAAGAAAAAAAAAATATTGACACCAGTAAGACAGGTAAAAGAACAACCCTGGGAAAATTCCATAGTTTTAGAAAGGTGGTTTTAAAAAAGAGCTGCTTCACAAAAATCAATACACTTTCCCCATAGGTTCATGATGTAAAATTCTATAATCAAGGCTTGTAGATTTGTAATTATGGTATGTCAGCCACATTTAAACAAGAGTGTTAAAAGATTGTTAAAGTTAAACTAACACAATTGCAATGTGAATTGTCTTAGTCTCACTCTAATCTACTGGTGTCACTTCCACTTAATCAGATGGAAACTATGGGCAAATGTCAGTGCTATTTTCAAATGACCCAACTTACTTTGTTTCCAGTAGTTTTTAAAATCATTGTCAATCTGAAATAAGAATAAGATATTTTTTAAAGGGGCTGGTTGGGCTTTTTTCCTAATCAATTCCCTTATAAGGTTGTCTGAGTCTGGATTTACTACAAGTAAGATTATTCTGAAGTGATTCAATCAGAGTATTGTTTGTTAGGACATAAGCCACAAATGCAGCAGATATTATTATTTGTGCTCATCAAATCTACTTTTTTTGAATGACAAGCTAATGAAAGTACGCAATCACCAAGAGCCTGGCTATCAGATTTGTCAAAAAAAGCAAATGGTACTCCCCATACCTATGGATGCTGAAAAGCTGCTAGCAGAGGGACTTTATCAGTTCTCACAATATTCGGTGACAATCCTGCCTTTCTCATGCATCTTATGAAAAACAGTAGGATGTTTTTTGTAGGCTAGACTAACACCTGGTGTTTTGCTAAGTTCTGTTTATGGTACATTGGAAAAATATTTTGAAATGAGTGTTGTAGGACTTTAGC
>WUAM01000107.1:18227592-18238665 GCA_024336885.1 Actenoides hombroni
CACTCGGCCTTTTTGAACCTCAGGAAGTTGGCATAGGCCCACCTCTCCAGCTTGTCCAGGTCCCTCTGGATAGCATCCCTTCCGTCCAGCATGTCAATCACACCACAGACCTTGGTATCATCCACAAACTTGCTGAGGGTGCACTCAATCCCACTGTCCATGTTGCTGACAAAGATGTTGAATGGCAGTGGCCTCAGAAGCAGTCCCTGAGAGACTCCACTTGTCATAGGTCTCCATTTGGACACTGAGCCATTGGTTACAACTCTTTGAGAGCAGCCATCCAGCCAATTCCTTATACACCTAGTGGTGCATTCATCAAATCTGTGTCCTTCCAATTTAGGGACCAGGATGTCATGCAGGACAGTGTCAAACACTGTACAAGTCCAGGAAGGTGATGTGAGTTTCTCTTCCCTTATCCACCAATGCTGTGTCCCCATCATAAAAAGCCACTAAATTTGTCAGAAAGGACTTGCCTTTGGTGAAGCCATGTTTGTTGCCACCACCACATCCTTGTTTTCCATGTATCCTAGCAGAGTCTTCAGGAGAATCTGCTCCATTATCTTGCTGGGCACTGAGGTGAGACTGACTGGTCTGTGTTTCCCCAGGCTTTCTTTATCTCCCTTTTTGAAAATGGGGGTTATGTTTCCCCTTTTCCAATCAGTGGGAACTTGACCAGGCCGCCATGACTTTTCAAGGTGGAAAGTGGCTTTGCAACTTTGTCCACTAGTTCCCTCAGGACCCACGAATGGATCTTTCTGGTTCCATGGACTTGTACAGCTTCAGGTTCATTAGATGGTCTTCAACCTGGTCTTCTTTTACAGTGGGTGGATCTTCATTCTCCGAGGCCCTTGTCTTCTGCAACTTCAATGGCGTGGTTAGAGCCCATACCATTGAGGACTGAGGCAAAAAAAGTCATTGATCAGCCTTCTCCATATCCTGTGTGACCAGGTCCCCTGTTACCTTCTGGAGAGGGCCCACATTTTCCCCATTCTTCCTTTTGCAACTGACATAAAAGCTTTTCTTGTTGCCCTTGATGTCAGTGGCCAGATTTAATTCTATCTGAGTCTTAGCTTTCCTAACCTGATCCCTGGCTGCTTTGATAATTTCTTTGTATTCTTACCAGGTTACCTGTCCCTGTTTCCACCTTCTGTAGGTTTTCTTTCTACAATTAATAGTGTGCAGGAGCAACCTGTTCTTCAATGCAGTTCTCCTAGCATTCTTGCCCACCTTTCTCTTTGTTGGGATGAATTGTTTCTGGGCTTGGATGAGGTGATCCTTGAATACTAAACCAGCTTTCTTGGGCTCCTCTCCCCTCCAGGGCTTTATCCCATGTTATCCTACTAAGCAGGTCCTTGAAGTGATCAAAGTCTGGTCTCCTGAAGTCCAGGCTAGTGAGCTTGATATGCACCCTCCTTGTTGTCCTAAGGATCAGGAATTAAACCATTTCATGGTCACTGCAGCCAAGTTTCCCTTGAGTTTCACATTGCCCACCAGCCCCTCCTTGTTGAGGTGAACAAGGTCCAGCGTAGCACCTTTTTTCATTGGATCCTCTACCACTTGGAGAAGGTAATTATTATCAATGCATTCCAGGAACCTTCTGGACTGCTGATACCTTGCTGTGTTATCCTTCCAACAGATATCAGGATGGTTGAAGTCTACCATGGGGACCTGAGATGTTAGTGGTTATACATGAGAGCTGCAATGTTACTGAATCATAGAATCACAGAATAGTTTGGATTGGAAGGGACCTTTAAAGGCCATCTAATCCAATGCCCCTGCAGTGAGCAGGGACATGTTAACTAGATCAGGTTGCTCAGAGCCCCATCCAACCTGACCTGGAATGCTTCCAGAGATAGGGCATCTGCCCTTCCAAACCCTCCGTCACATTTTTCACAGCATTTCAGCTCATGGGTGAGTAGGAAGCTACTGAGGATGGCTAGCTATCCACAAGCTTGTCATTTTGTAACTGAATGTTAGATAGCAGAAAGTAGGCAACCATGGGGAGAAGTCGCAAATAGCACTCCTGAGCTCTGGAAATAAATTCTTCAGTTTACCAAGGACAGTCATAGCAAGAAATAGAAAGTGAAGGCTCAAAACTGTATACCCACACTGAGACCACAGCAAGTTACATGGCAATTTGTCCATCTATGGTCTACCAAAGACAGAAAAAACATTCTTCTTCACATTAATGCTTGTCCCTATTAGTCATTCAGAAGACAGCCACTCAATGAGATCACACACTATCACAATTCCCGGAACAATAACTCTGAAAGAGTTTTCCCCAAAATGTATTTTCAATTAATTGTGCTGAGAAGAGAAAGTGTTTTCACTAAGTTTATACAGAGTGCACCAAAATCCCACTTTATTCCCAATATATCTGAGTGCCTCACTTTGATTACATGCAAATTAATTAATGAACAGTGTATTGCAGTAACTCTCTGTGGTGATGAAAACTATTCAGAAACACAAGTCTCAAAAAGACTATGAAAATCTCAGAATGACCTGACAAAACTATCTGAATAAGCAACGTGAAAGTTGATGAAATAAAACACAAAAGTATAAGAAGAAAGCATCCTTGTATGTAGCTCAGTGAAGTTCTAAACTCAAAAATGGCTGTGCTTGACAAAAGCAAACAAGATGTTTGGATGTATCTGAAATTGGATTGTAATAAGGCAGAAGATAAGATGTCATCATATTTTATGGCATTATAAATACTTTACCTTCTTTGAAATACTGTGCTCACTTCTGCTTACTGAATCTAAAAAGGAAGTTTCAGAATTAGGCTGTGTCTGTACTGCACCAGACAAAAGAGCAGAATATAGGCTAGAGTACTCCCTGTTGAGCTCCATCTACCCATGTTGCCATACCTGTAATGTTAAAAGGACAACTCCTATGCAAACAGCATACCTATACAGTCTGCACCTGGGGTACAGAAGACTGGCTCAGGGACCACAGCAGCTGATTACCTCAGCTAAGTAATACTGCTGTGCTGGAATGTGTGGCAGTGGGCCAAGCTGAGCCCTCTGTGTTCACCATACTGGAGGTAGGATGGGCTGCAGATGAATCTCACCACATACATGTACCAAAATCCAATCTTATTTCTGAGCAATGGAAAGGTTAGATAGATTGGACTTGACTTCAAGGTTGTGCATGGGATCAACATGCAATATTGGAATGGACCCAGAAAGCCTGAAGAATTAAAATCATTAGAAGAGAATGGGGATAATTAGAGACAGAGAAAGGCTCAAGGGATTTGGATTTATTTTCTATGAAAACAGATGCAAATACTAGAAGACACAATAAAAATATTTAAAATAACAAGTAGCCAGTAGAAGACAGTTTCCTTCTGTCTTGCAACACAAGTGCTACAGGACAGTTAAACAAGAATATAGCAGATTCAAAATGGTGACATTTTTGTTTCCACCTGACAATTAGCTAAACAGTTAAAGTCAATGGACATCAGTGAAAGCAAGAACAACAGTATTCAGAGGAATAGTTAGCCTCTGATGTGAAAAACTGAATGCTATATGTTCATGACAAAGAATTTTGGAAGGGACATAAAGGGATTTGGGGTTTTGGGATTTTGGGGGATTTGGGATTTGAGGATTAAGCTAGTGTCCAGATACCAAAAGTTAATCCACGAAATACTTTCATGTGAAACACATGAGCCTACATCTTCCTTGTGTTCATACTACCTTCCGAAGCAGATGCCATTATGGAGAGGGGACCCTGACCTAGTCTGATATTCATGATGATAGTAATTGCAGTGCTTGTCTCCTGGTTGAAAATTACATTTATTTAAAGCATTGGAAAGGAGTGCTGGTTTAAAGCTAATTTAGAAACAATGGACAAATTGTGGTAGCTGAATGTTATGAGTCCTGAAGAGAAGTGATGAGAAGGAGGTTTAATCATGATTTATTATGTGTACTTTAAACCTTTATTCCAGAAAAAAAAGCCCTTTGTGCCACCAGGGATTAATCCCACATATGAACATTATGAAATCAGGTCAAAGAACCTCACATAACGTTTCATTTTGACCTGAAACTTGACATAGGAACATTTTAATTAAATAACAAAGTTCATTCTTCTCATGGTGGGTTAAGAATTTCAGGAATCAGAAACTAAGCATGAGAAAGACACAATAGAAGCCAGAAAGTATACTCCAGAAGCATGCTGTGGCTTCGCTGCACTTACATCCTGGTCTCATTAAAAGAAAATACAGGCAACAGCAGTGACATGGATTTGCAATAGTCAGGATGTGAACCCATGAAATGTCCTCAGGTCCCCCAGCTTAGACAATGCCATGATCTTTCCACTGATCATAAAACTTCAGATACTAAATGGATGCTTTCAACTGTGGGAGAGGCCGTGGGCCAAGATGAAGGTCACTATCCATGTGGCGTTAGCAGGGCAAAACAAATTCGGTTTGATGTTCTCTTGCAATAGCCTTGTTTTGAGTTAAGGACTCACATTAAAAGAACTTCTGATCAGCTTAAATTGTTTGTAGTGTAATTGGAAAAGTGTTAATGAAAAGGAAGAGGCAAAAAAGAACAACAGATCCACAGAGAGCTGCATGCTAGCATTTAGTTAGGAACATTTAAATCAGTAATGAACAATTCAGGTTTGCTACACACATTTCTAAAAGATACATTAAAACATCACACTCTACAATCTGAATTCTTTTCTGTTGCAAGGTGAATTAAAATCATGTCTGCGTTCTCTTTTGTTTTTAAAGTAGAATTAATCCAAACAATTATAGAGACATGTGTGTTGTTTGGGATTTTTCAAACAGATGATTTTCCACCATTTGCTGTATTCTTAAAATACAAATAATACTTAGCCAAATTCTGTTATGAAGAGCAGATGTACCATTCTAGAGCACAGATATATCTCTATGTTCTCTTTTTCTCACAGAGTAGGATAACCATTTGTGTGAACTGTGGCATCTGAACCAGCTAAATACCATTGATACAGATGGAGTTTAGATAGCTTTAAATCTGTGTTGTGTAAAATTCACGACTTTCTACTTTTAAGATTTTCTTCCCCTTTCCCTTAGTCCAGGAGAGGATACACATTCAATTTTAGTAAAATAATCTTTTGGTACATCTACAGGGACCATTTCTGATATAGAATTAAATTGTGGTGCAGGCAGAATCTTTATTACATTTACATGACCCCATAAAGATAGCTTTAATAGTTCCCCATAGAGCAAAACCCTCCTTAATTTTGTTAATTATTTTCCCCCAGTTATGCTTCGCTATATCTTCTAATTCAGTATTGATCTTGATACTAAGGTCTGTCAAATACTTAACAATCTACTTAAATCCCCATCGGGGATAAAGGTTTGAGGGACAGATCCTAGACAGAGCTGATGCTTTGGAGTTGCACCAATAATTCCAACCAGAAATCCTTATTTTCTGCCTGCTCTTCTTTTAATACGCTGGTAAATGAATGTGTATTACATTACAGAAATAAAGAAGAACTGAGCATGATTTCCATCTAGAGCTTCTAAAATTACTTCTTACAAATAAGAATCTTCTCAAGTTTATAACTGGTGATACAGGTGACAGACTCCACAGCCCTCCAAAAGAGGGACTCATAAGGGAGAAGCCCATCACACTTCACCTGGCTTGGTTGGCCTTTGTTTAACACAGATCCCTAGAAAAACAGTAATTAAACATTGTGTATAACCAATGAACTGATAATCTCATCTCATGCCTGGAATTCCCAGATGTAACTAAGGCATCTTTTTTAATTGCATCAAGAGTGCATTTTCAAAGTGAATTTTCCAGCCATCACCACTTGCCTTGCTTTATGTGGGATGGTGGTGGAGTGCACAGACTGCATTCCCTGGGGATTAAACACCACCAAAAGTGCATTCCAGTTGTTAATGAGTATTCAGTGCATGTAAGTCCATGATGTCCCCATCCTGAAAACCATTTAGGTTCTTCAACACTGACTGTTTCTTCATATATGTTCTCACCTCACTGCTTGTTAATGTAAATCTATCTTTAAATTGTGCCATGAGATATTCTTGGTTTGGTTTATAATTATAGTAAGTAGCTCTAATTAATCTCTATATTTATGGCAAAATCCAGGGGCATTCTTCCATCCCACCCATGGTATCTCCATGTGCAGAGCAGCAAATATATCAAAGAGTTACAAACTTAACCAATTCTTTTCGATTGAGCTTTTCATATTCTGACCTGGAAGTTAGATAATTATGTAAGTGAGAACATGATGCTATGAACAAAAAAAGTCAGTTGTTTTGCCATATGTTATCAGCTAGATCAGTAGTATAAACTGAAGATGTATATTCCTGTTTGTTTTTCTTAGTGTGCACCGTGATTTTTTAGTATTTCAGATACACTCCTGAGCCCTCTGTGCTCCCAGGAGCAGTGTAAATGTTCCCATTAGCATTGCCACCCTCAGGTAATGTCATGCCAACCCTTGGTTTAACTACCACAACTGTCTTGGAATCCCCTTCCCCAATTGATCCTAGTCTAAAGGTCTCTCGATCAGCCCCACCATCTCATTCTCAAAGACGTGTTTTCTCCATTGGGACAGGTGGATCCCCATCAGGCCCCATTCCTGTCATGCCATACCAATCTAGAATGCTTTTTGAAGGTCTCTAATCCTACAATTCAATGAACCACTCACACTCATATACCCATGCTTCTTTCAAAGCTGTAACATCAGTATATGGAGACTGTATTCATACGATCCTTACAAACCAGTTCTTCCTCATACATGAAACACCACACTTGGTAGTGTTTATAATAAATTATCTGTATTGTGTTAATTATGTTATATTGTGTCTCCCTTTTTGTACAAACTGTCCAGACAGAAATCTACTCACTTGCTTAAAGGTGAAATGTTTGTTATTTTCAAAGTAAGGAACGGTTGTGCTGGAAGTAAAAATTAATCTACCAGCTGCCAATAGAGCAGAACTAAATATGAGGTTGGTTCTTCCTACACAGATTCAGTTTGGCTGTTTGTTTTGAATCTTCCCTTGAAAGAGTACATCTAATATCCAAGGAAAATATGGAGTGATGTCCTTAAAACAATAGCTCAGGCTACTCTGTTTCTTAACTCTCAGAGCAAGTATTTGAAACAAATAGGTGTCATAGATGGTAAACTACTGAGAAAGAGGATTTAAAGGATCTCAAAAGGAGGAGTCAAGTGATTAATTTATATTTTACATTAAAGAGCAATATGAACTTGGCATCAGCAAATATTGAAAGCTATGGCTACTACTAATTCCTTTATGTGTATGAATACTGTTATTTTTGAATGAATAGGATCAAAAAGAAGCTCTTTCTAGATGACAATGATGTGCTATGTCTGGTAAAGAAATTACCACAGTCATGGTTTTATGGTAGGTATCCAAACACTCTTGTAACACAAGTAAAGCTGGTGGAACATCCTTCATGTGAGGTCAGCAGTGGAGCACACTTTAGGAAGGTAAGTTTTTATAAAGCAGTTGTAATGAAACATGAGTCTGAAGCAAAAATGTCATAACTGAAACACCATCCACAGACATTTATAAGATTCCACACCTTGTGTTTGTATCTTATGCAAAAATTCCTGTTAAAATTGAATATATGCTTGACTATGCTGGGACCCAAGTAAGTATCACTTCTCACCAGAAACTCCTCCTTATTTCTCTCTATTCAGAAAAATGGGAATTTTGCACATGAGACCTACAGAGCAGGTTGCTTTGTCTATACGGTATAATAATCCATTTTTTGCAATTGCTGTAAGTAGATTGAAGCACAACAATGTAGAAAATATTCCCAAGAGAAATCTAAACATGGGTTTGATTTTGGTTTTGGTTTGTTTTGGGTTTTTTTACAGAAACAAAAGGATTTTCACCATTTCTGTTTGCTGTAAATCAAGTACCCTTGAATGCACACACATCTTGCCCTTATGTTCTGAACTATTCAGAAAGAACTTTTTGTCTGTAATTGCAAACCAATGCAGCACTTTGCTCCTTATTTGAATTATGTAAGCAAAAAGCACCTAGTAGCACTTTTCTTCACTCAAGACAACAACTATTGAAATCAAGAAAAACAGCAGCAACTGAAATTTCAATTTAGCAAGCAAGTTGCTACTTAAACGAAAAATGTGTGTCCTACACTTGAACTCTGTCACTGGATCAACCATAGTCCACTTGAGCATGTCACAGAATCACAGAATGGTAGAGCTGGAAAGGAACTCTGGGGATCATCTAGTCCAACCTCCCTAAAAAGCAGGTTTGCTTACATCAGGTTGCACCAGAATGAGTCCAGGCAGGTTTTGAATGTCTTCAGAGATGGAGGCTCCACAACCTCTCTGGGCAGCCTGCTCCAGTGCTCTGGCATTCTCAAAGAAGTTTTTCCTCATGTATGTAGCTACAAAAATGGGAGAGAAGATCTATGTGAATGGACTTATGTGTGTACCTAAGCAGGATTGAAACATCCCTGAAATACATTTTTCTAGAGTTGTATATGACTATGATTATCACAAAACCCTTCTTTCTCATTCGTAATTACATTTTTTAGGAAAGTGTGATTACATTTATTACTATATGTGAACAAAAGCACAGCATTACTGCAGGTCTTGTTAAAGCAAAGGTAGGCCTAGACAAGAAACCACTAATTGATTCCTTCCTCAGCTCCATTGTGACAGACTGACCATACAGCAGACCTCCTATTCCCAAATAGCAGCCCTTATGATGGTTTTTCTGTGGAAAGCCATAAGAAAGCACTGGCTGATTACTCCACAAAGTGCTGTCTTTGATACAATTTTACTTGGCATCAGACAATGAATTCCTGTTTTCTAATTCATCTCTGCAGTCAAGTTGATTTATCTGTATTGAACACTTTGTTGTTTCATTTGTGAAAAGAGGGTAACAACATTTTCTTACAATATGTACTTACCTTTTCAGACTTCCCTGTAGCTTAAATTACTCTTATTTGGAGAAATGATCCAGAATGTAGCTACTTCTGTTTTCAAAAAACTGGGATGGTGAAGGAATGATATTATAATATTCAAGTGTGTAAATGATGCAGTGCCATAGGACATCACTTAACAATGTCTGCAAAGTTCCATAGAAGTTTGGAGGTTTTTTTGTTCCATGGAAATCTGCAGTGATTTTATTGGGTATCAGTACTTGACAGTATTTATTTCACATATCACTTGAAACTTCAAAAATTGGACAAGGAAGTGATAGTCTATGTGTTTTGGTTACGAAGTCTTGTTCTGGAGACTTTGCTTATGCACTCCTTGGTATGAGGAGAGCTTGAAGACATAGGAGTGGTATTAGAGGAGGAAACAGCGGGTATGTGCAGACAGACCTCCCAGAGGATGACATGTCTGTGAACGCAGGAGGGACGGTTTTGGACTTGTGCTACTTACTCATTTAATGGTTTCTAGTGCAGGAAGATTTACAGAGCTAGTTATACCTTCAAGAACTGGTTATTTAGGTTTTTAGTATTCTAGGCAACAGGATGAAATCATGGTCAAAGAAATAATGCAAAAAACAGTCAAGTATTTTTCTAGTATCTTGTATTTTCTGTCTACAGATATTTTAAAGATCATTATGCTTGGTTGTAATCAAGGCAATTTACAGCAGCTGTTTCCATTTTATGTACTCACTCAGTAACTTTCCCATTTCTGTATAAATATCACACATCTCATTGTTACTGTATACAGAAAACAGACTCCCTAAAAAGAACTTTATATAATGGAAATCCAGACATATGAATGCATTCAATCATGCTACTGTGCCCATAACAAAATAAGAAGCAATGACCTTTTTGTTTTTACTCTCACCAAGATACTGTCAGCCTTTTAGGCTTCTTTTGGTTCAAAGGCATAACTCAAGTATTCAAGCAATTTTTTCAGTAGTTTAGAACATTTTCCTATTAATAAATATTTTTGTAATTTCTTTAAAGGGTTCTAGAAGCTAAGTAGTTGAAATATGTATGTTGGGGAAAAGCAATACCAAGGTAACTAGGCTAGATTATTCCAGATAAGACATTTTGGAAGGAGTGTTTCAGCAGCCATTAAAGTCAAAGGCTCACTTCCAGATTGGTTTCCCCTACAAATGAATGCCAGAGTGTTAACGTGGAGAGTGCTCCCTCTTTATTTTACCTAGGTCCCCAGGTGTTTGATGCAGTTAAAAACCTAAACTGAAACACAGCCATTCAAATGGGAAATAGGATTCACAGTTTGGCAGAGTCTCAAGATATAAATATGTGAGAAGTGAAAGTATTAGAAGCTGTCCATCTCTTTTCCTCTATTCTGAACAGCCTGTAAGTCCAGTTCCACTGACTAAAAACATACACATTCTTGAGTGCACAACATCTGAAAACAGTACAAGAATAGAGGTAGTAATGTCTTTCCTAAGCATCAGGAATGAATGGTCTGACTTATTTATCTACTGGAAAAAATGACAGACATTACACTGAATTCAGCAGGTGCTGGTAAAGGCTTTGGCTTGTTTACTGGTCTGCACTGGACTTGGTGGCCTGATTCTGATCCCACCCAAGACATGAGATGTTGATCTTCACTGAAACTCACAGTAAAACTTCCCTGCCTTTTACCAGTTCAGACCTCTGTTTGAGAGTAGTCACACTGATTTAGCAGAGATATCAAAGTAAGGGAAAAATAGAATTGGGATGTTCGTATGTGAGTACATATCACTCTTCTCTCAAGTTACAAGTGATAGGACAAGAGGAAAAGGCCTCAAGATGCACCAGGGGAGGTTTAGATTGGATATTAGGAAAAATTTCTTCACCTAAAGCATTGTCAAGCACTGGAACAGGCTGCCCAGCGAAGTGGTGGAGTCACCACCCTGGAGGTATTTAAGACATATAGATATGGTGTTGAGGGACGTGGTTTAGTTGTGACTCGGCAGTGTTAGGCTGACAGTTGGACTTGATCATCTTAAAGGTCTCTTCCAACTAAAATGATTCTGTGATTCTGTATCTGAAGTTATGCCTGATAAGGAAATAACACTTAAGATGCAGAGAGCTGCATTCAAAAGTCTTTCTGAAAATCTAAAAATACTTTTGGCCAGTTTATATG
>WUAM01000107.1:18333735-18345340 GCA_024336885.1 Actenoides hombroni
AGCTGGAGAGTCTCATGGCCCAGTGGGGGTGGCAGGTGGGACGGGGGGGGGCAGACACCCCAGTGGCCCCCTGGGTAGTGCATCATCCCATGCCGCTGGACCTGGGTGATGTCTTTCCGCACGCTGCGCAAAATGACAACAGCCCACAGGTGCGACGAATGCATCTGGCCTCAGCTGCCAGCAGTGTGGGCAGAGGGGGAAAGGGGGGTGTGGGGCATCTTCCCATTTTGTAGCCACTTCTTTATGGGTTTATCTGAGGAAGTCTCTGGATGTGTACAGATGGAGCTGATACAGAGCGAGGTCTGGAGAAATACCCACGTACTGTCCATATAGTCCCGTCAGGAACAGCCTGGCTTTATCCTCACAGCACTGCTACGCATGGTAGGAGCAAACACACACCAAAGCAGAGCGTTTCATACAAGCACACTGCAGCCTGGATCTTCTTAAAAATAGGACCCTCTCTCAAACCTTCTTCGTATACCTTCAGACAAGTAACGCTACCGTGTATACAGCCGTTTTAACAGAGATGGGCATGTAATGTAACTGTAACAAATAATACAACACGTTTTGAATTTTTATATGTAATTGATGGGTAAGGAAGAGATTCTGATTCTTTTTTAAGATAAGTTCATTATTCTCAACCATTCACTGAATAATTTCTGTGAACAATTCCCAGTCTTGTTCCGGTGAAGTTTGTTGCAAATATCTGGTATTTTAAATTCTACCTGGGTTAATTGTTTGCGTAGGTCACATATTTGACTGCATATCCTTGATTGAAGGAGCACAGAGCTGAGATATCAGATTTCCTGTGCAATAACTATTATAAATTCAAAATTCATTATCCATAAATATTCTGCAACATTTGCTTAAAATTTTGGCACAAGCTCCTGCTAGCAGATCCCTGTATTAGGAGGGCCACAGTAAGCAATCATAAAAGAGAAGCAAAGTGCAGCCTGATTCAAAGCCTTTAAGTGATTCTTATATAAAAAATCATTGTAAGATCTTTTTATTTTTACAGCATTAGTCCGTTGCCCTTGATATGTGGCAGAATGGCATCCTCTTTCTCAGTAAGGAAGCTTTCACCTTACATATGTAGAAGCCAGCTAGAGGGATGTCAGAGATTTACATCACCCACAGAACACAATTTACATCATATGTGAATGTGCAGCCATACAGGACACTGAAGTGAAAGCAGCAGCTGTCATTGTGGTGTCATGGGAGGACCACACCACCGTGGCCTCTGCAAATTGACCCTCTGCCACCAAGTCCTTGCTGCATCCTGATGGATACTGGGATAAGCTGCAGCCCCTTTTCTCAGTCTCCTCTCCCTGCTCCTTACTTTTCAGGCTCTAAATGCAGTGGATTGCAGTGAAGAGCTCCCCATAATCTCTGTTTAACCATTTCCATATGACAACTGCTTTGGATACCCGCAGCTCGATGAAAAGGCCAGAAGCCCTGGATCTGCTGGGGGAACATCCCCAGGGAAACATATGTAAACAAAGCCCAGCTCTGTAGCCTTTTGCACCTCACTCTCTTTTCCCATTCTTGCTTGGATCTCAGGTGGAATTACAAGGATTAAAGCTGAGCGTAAATGAGGCGAGTGTGTAAAATGACTCCTTTCTGAACCAAACGGCATGTTCCGTGCTGAGGAAATGAGATGCCCATTTAAATCTCATCCATCCACCGCCTGTGGCCACCACCATGTACCTGCCTACTTAGCCCAAGGGTTAATTAATTGAGGCTTCAATGCACTATTGCAAGAGCATTATTGCATTTGATACTCTACATCTGTGATTTAAAACTCTTTCAGTCCCTTGTCAGCAAGGGAGGGTTTTAACTAGGAAATTAGCATTCAGATAAGGGTACGCTCTATTTGCTTCTGAAAGGAAGGAAATATTAAGGATGCTGGTGCACAAACCAAGCTGTAATATCCTGTCCCATCCTAGAAAGGGCTCATGGGCCCCACTTCCCAAGGGGACACTCTGTACAAGGGGAATAGGACATAGAAAAAGGAATTAAAATCTTCACTGGAAATGCCAGACAACTGAAAGTGTTTTATTTTTCAGAAACTTGGTTTTATTCCATGATAATTATAGGTTTCCTTTCTTGACACCTGGTTCATTTTAAATACTCTATCCCCCAGCCAGGTTATTTCAGGCTTCTTGTAGACTTCTAGTACTAATATTACTCCCCATCTAGTTTTGAAGATGTTAATAATCAGTTTTATTTTCTCTAGATAAGCAGAAAAATAATATTTCCTTACATTCACATAATGTCTTAGCATTACACTCAATGACATGTGTGCGTAATCCCCAATCGCTGAAATGAAACACACATTTTCCAGCAATAAAACACAATAGTTTGGGATATGAAGTGACAAAGGAAGTATCCAACTGAAACAGCAGGAAGAATTAAAGGTAGAAAGAATGTAATTTCCCCAACCTTGGGTCTAGCTACCAAACCTCAAAATGGTGAGAAAAGTTGAAGCATCAGCTATGCAGATTGACACAGGGGGTCACCTTGCTGCAAATTTCCCCTTGTAAGAGGACCACTTAGTTCACACAGAGCTTCATTCCAGTCTGCCTTGGAAAGGGACACTGGCACAGGGGGGGAATTTCAGAATTAGGCCCCAAGGGGTTTTATCTAGAACCATGCCAAAATCACTGCATGGTCTTGCTCTGCCTCTCCAGTCCAGACCTAAAAACCTAGGACTGATTTTGGCCAAGTGAAAGACTGCAGTGGGATGGGTAGTCACAACCACCTACTCTAGGGAATGGTCCATAAGGACCTGTGCCTTGGACAGATGGAGTTATTCATGTGGCTCAGCAGGATGTCCCACCAAGTAACTGCTACTATCATCTGTTGCTGTTGCAACCATTGGTCTGCTTTAAAGAGTGCATTCTCTCTCCATGTCATGTCATGTCATTTGGTTAGAAACATAGGGTACAACTGTGCCATCCACATCCACCATCCCTGAGGCACCAGTGCAGCCATACCGGTTCAGTCCATCTGTACCAAGTATCACTGGAGCAGGGCCACCCCAGGATAAAATGCAGTGTCTGTATGTCAGATCAGAGCAACAGTTGCATGGCTGCCTAAAACAGGAAGTGCAGATTAACTTGTCCAGTTGAAACTACAGAGGGAATTTAGGAAGACAGAATGCAATCAGCCAGGACACTGAGGTTAACACAGTTAATCTTGTGGAAAGTGCAATGGGACCTTTAATAACTGCAACTGGTCAAGGCCTCAGTTTTATGTCTCATCCCAAAGATGGCACTTCCCAATGAGTGGTGGGGTTTTGTGGCTGGAGGAGGGGAACAGTGCCACCTGAGGCAACACTGCCACCTCTCCCAACACCTGGGCTCATCTGGAAGATGTCATCAGCATCCTGGATCATCTGAAAAATTAGAACACTAGTTTTTTTCCCTGGTTTTCATTTTTATGTGGTTTGTTCTTCCTGGGGACCCTTCCTGTCTATTAGTTAAGATGCCTGACCTTGGCGAACAGCGTTGTTGTCCTGAGGGATAGCCAAGCACTGCCTCTGAGGGCTAGTCCATTATCTCACTAGGTGTGGGATGAGGGCAATGGGCATTCTTTTTGAACAAGTCATGTCACTGTTGTTTGAGCTTCTTTACAAACAGCTCTCGAGTATTTTGCAGGGCTAATTGTTGTTGCCTTAAAAGCTTGTTACATGTTTGCACAAAGGTTTTTATCCTTTTTACTATTAATCTCTGAACTACAGAACTTAATAAGGCACTGTGAACTCCACCATGGTATTTTAACAATGCATTGAGATTGCTGTATGCAGTTCAGGTTTATGGACAATGACCCAGGGCTTTATTTAACAGAAAGCAATCTTTCCACCATAAATCAAATATCTCTAAGCCAGCCTCAGAACAGTGGTGGGCATAAATCAATGTGTTGTCATGTAGGCCAGATCTAGTCTTAAAGACATATGTCTGTTATGTATCTTTCTTTGAACCATGTGGCATTAACAGTTTTACTACAAGAAGCACTTCATGAGCCTAAGTCTCTTAGAGTAATCACTGTGTTCGTGGAATAGCTCTTCAGAGTAGGACTGCCTTTTAATCTCTGTGAATATATGCGTGTTTTCTGATACCCACTGGTTATTAGCAGCAGTGCAGAGTGTAGGTTCACAAAAGCTTCAATGTGAGGAATACCGCAGAGGGCTTAAAACCAACAGGAGAATTGTATACTCACTCCCCTCAAATGCCAAGAAGACACTAACTCCTTCATGTGCATTATACATTGCAGAGGTTAAAAAGAAGGCATAATGCTTGCAAAACAGGTGTAATTAAAAAAATTAGGAGCTAGGGCCTTGTCCCACAAGGATGTAAATATGCTCTCAATTTCTACTGAAAAAGAAAGAAAATTGAGAAAGTTCAACATGCTGTACAATTGAGTCCTTAGATAGGGTGTAATTAACAGAGAAGAAACTGATAGAAGTTATCAGATGAAGATCCACATCCTAAAGCTTTATCAAGCATGGGGAACAGTGGAGTGTATCTAATACTCCAGAGATGAAATGGTTTCATGAGAGCCACACCCCCAAAGTTGCCTTTTTAGCAAGTGTAATAGGACTTTTTCAGTTTCATAAAGTATCTTGATAACTAGAAAGTGCCAGTTAATGGTACAATGTTCCAACTATGAATTTTACGAAGATTAATCTACCCCTTTAGGATCCAAAGGAGCCAATCAAAGGCCTCCCAGTCTTCAATGTTTTACAGTCTCTGTGGGCACAAAGCTCAGCTGAAACTACTGTTCAACATCCTAAACTGTCATCTTCATCTTCTTCTAGCATAAAAATACATATTTTCCCCCATAATAAAGATTTTTTATAATAGCAATAAAGTAACTCTAGAGAACATGGTTGTCTTGAGATAGCTTAACTGTGTGTGGTACCTCATAACGCCCTGGGGACCCAGCCACCTCATAATATTCTCTTTCTTTACCATGCCTTGCTTAATTAAGGAGTGAAGCCAAAAGGTCAATGCAGGATAAAAATGTAAATCTTGAAGTTTTCATCTGGACCCTAACTCCTTATCATAAAACATATATATTGTGCTCATCACAAAGCTCAGTACATTAGCAGACAGAAAGTGGAATATGCTTTATGTGCTCAAAATTTTAGTGTTTTAGTGAGACAACAAATAAAAAGCTTTAGCTCCTCATGTATAAAATTATGTCTTTTTCCTCTGAAGGATAATTACTGTTATTAATTTATTCCCTATGTAAGGAATTTCCTTTAGCCTTGTTCTTCTCTTTTATAAATATGGTACATATGAAAAATATAATAGTTTTAGAGTGTTTGGGTGGACCTAGCATTTATTTAATTTTGCCTACATAAAGTGAATACTGTGTGAGCTACTTTAGAGAGACAGACAATATGATATTACAGTCTTCTCATTGTTCCTCCATGTCTCCAATGAAAGAATCATAATTTAAATTCCAAATCTTATTACTGCATTGGAATATTGATGTCATAATGGGCAACATGGTTTTGGCAGCTGTTTATCTTGTTGGTTCGTCAGTCATTTGCATGATGTTTTCCAATTGTCACCTGATATTAAAAATACACCTGTATTCAAACTGTACTTATTTCTGACATGGTTAGATATATATTTAAAATCAAGTCTTGCTCCTAACCTGTTTTTACCATAAGTGATGGTTGCAGAACAATAAATATTTATTTAGCTTTGAGTAACTGAGTATTCAGATTTCATTCATAGCTTCAATAATCAACCAAAGGGTGTGAATCAGTATGGGAACCTATTACATGTTTTCCCTCTTCTCCGGTTCTGGGTAAGTGGACAAGATGTATACTGTCCTGACAGACATTTGGTCAGCTGATCTGGATTTAGATCAGATGGACAATATAAGAAAAGCAATGTTTTTTTTTCCCCTCAGTAGAAATAGGGCTCTTAAACTCCCTTCTCCTCTAGAATAGCAGCACCATTGTAACGAAGCTTATTTAATCTGACAAAATACGTGCATGCATTTTTGTCTGGATATTCAGTTGTGAAATATTTGGGTTTTTTTCTATGGAATCATTGATATCAGTGACACACTTACAAGTGTGTACCAGGACCCAGTAGACTTTTCATTAGGCAGTATACTGAAGTATGTACAACTGTAGCTGTTTCATGAATTTGCTCTAAAACAGGAGAATGTACTTTCCCTTTTGGTTCCATTATGTCTTAGGGACTAAAATTTACAGTTTTTATATAGGTTTTCCTGACAGTCAACTTTAAGTGAATATAGCACTCTGGCTGGATGTTTAGATTCTTGTTTCATCTATTATTTAGCTACATCACTCATGTAATGCTTTCCATAAGCTATGATTGAGGTGCTTGTACACCACTTCTGTACTATCACACTTCAAGATAACAAGGACACTAAAGGTACAGTGAGCTGATTTTTATTTACTTATTATTAAATCTTTCTTTCCTGTTTGGCCCACAGCAGATTACCTGCTGGACACGCCAAGGTTGGAAGATTCGCCTTCTGCAGTTGTTAATGTTGACTTTGCTGTGAGAATTACTACAAGGTCCATAAAGTTCAGAGCATCTCCCTGCTATGTTAAGTGCTGCCGAGATACCCAGGATGACCTTATGTGTTATGAGGTTACCAGATGTGCTCAAGTGAGTGGAAACTGATTCGTAATTTAAGGTAAATTTAACAATTTCTAGCATTGTCAAATCCATCCTTTTGAGATGAATACCATATACTGAGCAATGAAAGATATTCTTGTGAACATCAGAATGGGTGGTCCAAGAGTCTACTCCCTAAATGTTAGTTGCCTTGCCATTACCAGTCTGAAAGTTTCTTCAGTAGAAAATTTTTAGATCCTTCATGATCAAATTCCTATTTGTAATCACAAGCAGAGCAGACTGCAATCACATAAGCATCCTTAATGGGCCTCAGCTCTGAACTGAAGGAGACTACATTCTGTTCAGTCACCTCATCTTCATGCCCGTCCAGTCTCTTCTCTAAATTGCTATGCAGTGTGATAATTTTTACTTATAGAGTGGACAATTGCTCCACAGAAAACTGAAACAATACTTCAAGTAGTTTGGAAGAGACCACCAAGCCTCTTTATCAGGTGGGGGCTTGGTAGCAACGTAGAAGGCTAGCAGTTCCCTGCTAGAAGGCTAGGAACTCCCTAGACACTTTGGAGCTCTTATTCAACCCACTAAAGATTTCAGTCCTTGTGAGCAGTTTTAACATGGAGAAATCTTAAAACTGTAAATCATGTACTTTCTGTTCTGCTGGCTTTGTGTTCTGATGTGCTAACAAGCAGAAATACTCTAGCAATGGTGGGAAGAGGTTAAGAAAGATATCAATAAAGCAAGAAGGTATAAGACAGCTGGAAATAATTCCTTCTGTTCCCCAAATAATAGAAGACAATTATGGTGCAGAAAAAATACAGCATCTGAAAATTTGTCACAAAAAGCTTCAAGCTGCTTCAACAAACACGCACATCCACATGCATTTCTTGAAACAATCTTCAAAAATGGTATGAATATCCCCCTGGATTTCAGCTCAGAGCAAGGTTCCATAAGCTGACAAGATATTAGCCCATCAAACTGTTTTCCTGTCATTTTATACTCACCTCTTGTTTTAGAAAGACCAAAACCAACCCATAAAATTGTAAAGCAAAGCAGAAATGAGTGAAAGAAAACCCCACACCAACACTAGCATTACTCCTCCTGGACTCTCTTTTCAGGTGTTAAAAAAATTATTTTTGTTATGCTTTCTGAGCAGATCAAAATATAACAGAGAGATCAAAAGATAAGAGAAGTTATTCTTTGTACATTTTTGCTTACCTACACAAGATTGAGAAGGCCTGAAGCATTATGACCTATTTGTCAGGTACTAGCAGGTTGATGACAGCATTGCTAATGGTGGATTTCACTTTTTTGATACTTGTTGAGGTGATAGTCCGTCTGTGCCCCAAGTTTGCCATATTGCCCCTCAAGAAAAGTAAAGCAGAGTAACACTTGAACTCCAAACAACACCTAGTGATTCAGTGCATCTCTAAAAGAGACAACACAGTGGCACCCCTGTATTTGTTCCCTCCTTTTCAAAGGACACATCTTTGAAATCAAACTGTTATTTTGACAACCCAAAGTATAAAGCCTATCAGAGAGTTACTGTGTGGTGGCACATCATATTCCTAACTCCAGTCAACAATGGTTTGATAAACAATGTTTCCCAGAAGATGTGTTTGAGAAACTAGAATTCCAGTTGCATTTCATAGGGAATGGGAACGGTGTCTCTTGGCTAATGAAAATCCTTTTTTTTGCAATGTGGATCACAAGAAGCAAATAGGCCTCTGATTTTATTTGAAAGCCACAGATTTCTTGTGTGAGAGTCTGACAGGGAGTTGTACATTTAATAGCATATTCATCAGGTGCAGGAGATTAAACTTGCTTAAATTAAATGTATGCACTCTGGGGTACCTACATATTTGAGAACAAAGAACTGAAATAAAGTGAAAATATCCTATTAAACCCCATTAAGAACTGCTTTAGCACTTGTGAAGTCTAGAGCCTCATGAAAGCCACCATTCCTGGAATCCAGGCAAAACACTTCACATAATTAAATTGTTGATTCTACAACTAATTATTTTTATTTTCTAATAAATGCCCTGTGCCACGAGCAAAGAGCAGATTTTTTTTTTTTCACTTTCATTTAGCACAGCTTCAAATGCTTACAATAAAGGTGAGTGCATTTTACTGCTCTTTGGCTTTGGCTAATTTTGTTCTATAACAAAATCAATTAGACTGGTACAGTCCTAATTTTTTCCCTCTCATTTCCAGCTGCTGAACTTGAATCTCTCTCAAAAGTACTTTCTCCCTTAGTCACAATATTTTATTTAATGTAATAATAAATAGATTGTTGTTCGGTTTAAATAGAAGAGATGAGAAAGCAACCCAACAGGCAGCTTCAGAACAAAAATTAGAACATGAAGAGACACTTCAAGCCTTTGCTTTTCTACTGATGAGGCATTCCCTATTTATGAAAAATAAATTAATTCCCTGCTTACGTTTGCTGTTTTCCTAGTTATATGTATTTTCACCATTAATTAATGGAGAGATGAGAGACTGCAGCACAACAAGCCCTAAGCAATATGAATGGATGCTTGGGCTGACTGAATAGCTTTTCTCCTTCAAGCATTGTTTTAGGTGGTGGTTGCATCAAGGAAAAGACTCTTTTTCCTTTTTGTGATGCATCCCGAGCAGCCACTAGAGATCTGGCCATGCATCTGAATAAAGGGCAGGAATCTTACCAACACACAAATCATTAGCAGGGCAGATAATATAATGTTCTGCATGGAAAAAGATAACAAGTCATCTTTTTACTTATTTTAATGAAAAAAAAATCTCTATGGAGACTGTAGAAGGGAGGCAAGCCCTTACTGGCTGTCCAGTTCCAATAAGCATTTATTGCAAATGGTTGTGTTTGACTACTGGCCTGGATTATGAACTGCCTTGAAAGTCCTCCTCTGCAGGGCTTTTGTCTGGTTTAGATGTTCATCTCTTATTAAAAACAGGTGTTGAGGCCTTCTCTTATGTTAAAAGTGCATGGGGTTGGAGTGGCAGCAGCTAGGCTTTTGCCATCCTTGTGAACCTTGATTGCTACTAACTCATAACAGGACTAAACTACATTTTTGGTAGATACCAAACAAACTTCATCCCTCTATTTGGTTAGGATCTGGCTAAAAGGAGTAAGAAGCTACAGCATCTTCAGATTTTCTGAGAAAACAGACTGCAATAACTGGAGAAGGGGAAATCCTTCATACTGCTGTATCTCATGATCTCTGTGCTAAAAACTTGTCAGGTTTTGAACAACATTCCACATGATGAGGCCTAAAACACAATGGAGACCTTTAGGAATGACAGCAGCACATCTGAAAACCCAATTTTAATAATGGTGAGAATATATTCAAGCAGTAGAACAAAGAGAGTTGAGAGCTGCTAGAGAAAGTTCCTTAAAAATGTGAGACTACTTTGATCCACACAAGCTTGTCACAGAGATGTGTAATAAAGCTAAGTCATGTGAATTTGTAGTTAAAAGATGAACCAATTAGAGGCTGAATAATTTGTGATATAACTGATAACAGGTCAAAGCAAGGTTATTGCAGGAAATGGACTTGACTTTGCAAAGAACATTGGATATTTGCGGGGCTAGTGAAAACTGCTTCTCAAATTAAAGTGTTAGTAAGCAGTGAAAGAACAGAAGTGCATCTCATTAAAAATAAATATCAAGGCATACAGTCAGAATACTAGACTACAGAAAACAGTCAGTGAAACAAAAATAACATAATGAGGATTGCAATATTACATATATGTTCTGAAAGAAATATGTTTAGTTTGCATTAAAATGTGGACATTTCTTAAATAAAGGAAGATGTTTATACATGCCTTTAGTATTTAAATAATGCAAAAAAACCCCAGGAGAAATAAGCAAAAATTGTGGCTTATTTATTCACAAAATATTCAAAGCTGTCAATGATATGATACAGAAAATCATACTGTATCGTCTGCAGCACAAGAAGAGCAATCTTCCCTGATGGTCTTCCAGAAGAGTTGTCCTCCCCATGACAAAACAAAATTAAAGTCTGTATGGTTTTCTCTGTTTGTTTGTATAAAAGTGAGCAGCAAAGCAGCTCCAAAAATTATATAGACAAAGTGGTGGGTAGGTCAAAGCTATCCCAGTTCTAAAGAAGTTTTCTGGACACATCCTCCATGAGTAAATGTGTGTCCATAACAAAGGACGTCCACCTTTTTATGGAACTGATCTTCCACAAAGGTGGGGGAAAAAAACCCCACCGCACATCCCCCTGCCTGAATATTTTACACATGGTTCAGGACACAAACCCTTGAGATGCCCATGAGATGGCACAAGGGAGCTACAATCTAAAAGGACTCCATGTTGCATGCTTAAGTCATTATAATTTTTATTTAAAATTCCACAAGAGAACTACCAGAAATAAAATATATATATGTATAGTCAAATACGTCAAAGTACACTTAACATCTTGGCTATAAATACAAATGGAGAAACTTTCCTTTCCCACAGCGAGGCCTGTGTCATGTGAGAAACACAGAAGGCTATACGTAGACTACAGAGATCTAAATAACATATACTATTTTTCCTTTTAAAAAGAAAAGTAGTGAAGGCATTTAATTTCTGACTTAGGTTTGTTTAGTAGCCTCTTTGATAATCTTTCTCACACTTTTGAACCACTGGTCCTAGAGCTGCCTGTTTTCTTTGCCACATTTGGGTATGGTGTCATCATGAAATCATCTTGGTCTGTTTATCTCTCCCATACCTCTACTAGCACAAATGCAGTCAACGTAACTGTAATCTCATGTGGGAGAAAGCAAAGAAAACATACCAGTCTACAGTGGATGTGCAGGTGCATAAGAAAAAGCAAGAGATTTTCAGACAGACTGTATTGGGCTTGCTTGGCAAGGTTTTGGTAGCAGAAGGGCTATGAAGGTGGCTTCTGTGAGAAGGTGGCAGAAGCTTCCCCCATGTCTGACAGAGCCAGTGCCAGCTGACTCCAAGATGGACC
>WUAM01000107.1:18361301-18372694 GCA_024336885.1 Actenoides hombroni
AACATCCGTGATAATTTGAAATTATGGTAACGACACCAAACTGCCCCATTTATAAACTTATCTCCACAATATTTAATCATAAAAATGTGGCAAATACTTCTAAATGTTTTATAATTATTAAAAATGTTACAAAGCAAATAAAAAAAATGAAACAACCCACAGCAAACAACCAACCAGATAAACAAAAGTTAGGACTAATGCACCATTACTAAATTCCAAGACATGAAGAACCCAGTAATTACATGGAATTAAAAGCAAAACTAGCCTTTTAAGCACCACAATTGACTGAAAAGCGATTTTAGGCACAATGAACTTCTGTCAATCCTGTTAATTCATTCTGCATGCACTGCCAGGCCCAAGAGACGGGAAGGAAGAGGATGGCAACAGCCTCATCTTCCATCTTCCACAAGGAGCACACCACGCTTTATTTTGCCTTCCCCCTCCTCCCACTCCCCTTGGTTACTTGACAACAACAAAGTTGCTGCACATGGGCTTTTGAAAACACTAACAAGTGTAGAGCAGGTCTGTGACCCAGTCTGACCCCACTTTTCAGGGCCAATCTCCTCTCCTCTTTCTGAATGACACGTGTCTGAATCAGAGCCATCTGCCTCAATTTTCGCAACATCTTCAGCCACAATAGGACCCAGTTAGCCCTGACAACAGCTCACAATACAGAAAAATCAAACTGCTGGGCCGACAGCACGCTGTGGGCTATTCAAGAGCAAACCAACTGGTCAGTGTCTCATGTCTGACAATTAGCATGGGCCTTGCAAAGCGCTTACCCAAACCCTTGGGGATCTGTTTAATTACCATCAACATAAAGGAGGGAGTTTATCAGGAGATACTCAAAAAACTTCACTCCAGACTTAATTAAAATATTAGCCACTTAAGCAGGAAGCAGGTTCTCTTTAAACGAGAAGTAATTTCTGTCTTTTTTCTTTTTAAACTAAGCATATCAAAATCTCATAACACATTATACTAATTAAGGAAATATGGGGCACTTCTCTAATGTCACCCATCAGAAGTCAATCTATTTCTTTTGTCCGGATTATGGATACATTCAAAGACCTCTCCCTTTAATACGAGGTTCTAAAACACCGTTACCACCATAAAAATTATCTACTTAGCTAATTATATCAAAGATTTCATCTATTTGCACTGCGATGTAGAAGATCACTATTTCCTTGTTGATTTTGACAGGGGGATAATTATAGAAACAATAGTCTTATTAGTCACTTTATTTACTTAACAGTTGTGTCTTGGGACAACACAGAAGCAGATTATGTCTGAGTATGCACATAAATGGGTTGGTAGTTGGCTCTCCTGCTGTGTTTCATAGCCCCGAGGCTTGATTTTACCCTTTTATTAAAACCTGAAAGTGATACGAAGTCAGCATCCTGCGAAAGCCAAGGTGGGCCACAGCATCAGAGATGAGTTTTGTGGTGATATTTTCACACGTAGATTTGCAAAATCACATAGGGGATCAATAGTCCTTTTCCATATCTCTGAACAAAACACGTAAAATCAATAAAATGTGAGTTTGTATGTGGTTTGCAAGATGCAAAGGTCTGATACTCAGATAATTTTACATGAAGTGTTAGTATGCATAACTAGCAGTGGCTAATCAGTTTGTATCAATGGTCACCGACCTGGAATTGCTTAGTGAAAAAAGAACTGCAACAGAACAGGATTACTTATTCCACCACTAAGATTGAGTGTATAGAAGAACAAGCGCAGAGTGAGACTACCACTGCTTTTGAACTTGGAAAATAAAAATCCGTTCCTTAACATATGGAACATAGCTTTGTTATTAAAGAGTTATAACAGAAATATGTTTATATGATCTGTGAAACCGCATACAGTTATAAAAGGATGAAACAGTCGACTTTTGGTTAGAAGACACTAGTAATAAAACTGATTTATTAATGATTTAGATGTTTTAAATATACTGTCATAGAAGAATTTGGTTAATAGCTGTTTTTTTGACTAAGTACATGTTATTGCATTTATACGCTTACTGTTAATGTAAGACCATGTGGATTTTCCAAAATGTGTGTTGTCCTCAACTAAGTACTTAAGACCAGAAAGTAATTAAAAAAAAAATCTTTCAGCAGCAAAAATTAATCATTCTATACAGTAGGTATTTATTATTTGTGAGAAACTGTTTTCCCCATAAGGTCAGTAATTATTTACTTTTTCTGAAAGTTGATACTGCCTTAAAGGTTAGAATTATAGTTAAAAAAAAAAACAAACAAACCCAAAACTGGAAAAAAAGGTAATAAAATCAGTCAGAATTCATACCATGAAATAAGCTTGGGAAACTGCACTGTAGTACATTAAAATCTAGCTTGTAAACTGGTTTGTAGGTCTGAAAGAAAGAATTTGTCCTATGGACAAGTCTTAACATAAGACATTATAGTACAAACATGGTTCTGTTGTAACTTATGATGCACCAGTGAATATGAAAAAAAAAAAGAACATAGATGAGAAAACCATTTGGAAAAAACCCAAATATTTACTAATAGTTTCAAGATGTCTGTTTCTGCTATACTGCAGTTACTTTTTAGGTTTTCTTCTGTGATGATATTAATTCTAAACCTGATTTCACATTATTAAAAATATCCAGGAAGATCTTCAGCTGTTAATACTTTTCCCATTTAAAAAAAATCAAGATGGATTAGAAACACAACTATGTGAGATATATTTGCATATTCTTATTTTTTCAGTATTTTTTTCTTCAAAAGGAATCTAAAATATTCTGAGGCTATGTGATAAGCAAAGGGAGAATTCACATATTATTTTTACATACATACAGTACATGTCAGTAGGCAGTGAGATATATTAAGAATCAAATTCTAAACCAACATGAATAAACCACCATATTTTTAGAAAGTAATTCAGTCTTTCAAGGGTTAAAAATCAAGTATATATTCTTGGCCAACTTCTAAGAAAACAAGATTTGTTGATGATTAATTATCATACAGAAATATTTCATTTGTAGTTCATATAAAGGTAAAACACAGAGTATCAGATACTACAACATGACAGCATTTGCCAAACACAGGCTTTGTAATGACGACTAGCATAACTACATACTAGCAGTTATTTTCCCTTTATTTGTAGATGGACGATAGCTACAATATACAAGCATTTTTATTGGGAAAGGTTATGAAAATTCCATACCAGGGAATAGACAGCCACAGAGTAATTCACTCAAAAGCTGCTCTTTAAAATTCAACATTTGAGAAAGTAAATTTACACCTGAACACTCACTATTGGGACATTTGTTTACAGCAGGGCAGGGTTTGTTACACATAATTCAACAGTAGTAAAACATATGTTCTTTCTTGTCAGGTGCTCTTCTTCCTCTTTGATTTTTCTATTCAAGCTAAATTTTATTCTTTTTCTTTTCTACTGCTTACCAGAAGCAGTGATAATGGCCTGTGGAGGCTAAAACTTTTTTTTTCCTCCACCCTTTCTTTAAATCTTGTACATGACGCCTTCAATTACTGCCTGCTGAAGCAGACAGAATCCTATTAGTAAGAAAGACGATCAGAAGATGCAATGCCCTGCCCTAGCTGTAGAAAAATAATTAGTCCAAAGTTGACAAATGTGTAATCAAGTTATGCAATGAATATATTCAAAGGGGAAAAAATACTGCTGTGAATTAGTCTTAATTTTGGAAATGTAAGAATAAACAACTATGAAATACCTTCCAGTGTATCGATTGGACAACAAAAATATTCATAGTTTCAGTACTCTTGATTCTTCACCTTACTCTGAAAAATTATCTCTATGTACAGATATGACTTAATTTAACATTACATCTAAAAACTGGCTAAATTACTAATTACGTGTATTTGTTCTATAAGTATGTTTTAAATAATGAAAAAGAAGCATTTGAAATATCATCACTAAGTATTAGATCTGACCTGGGGATAGAGTAAGCTTAATACTAAAACATAAGCAGATATACACTCACAAAAAGAAGGACCTTCTTTTTAACTTGATGGTTTTAAGCTTTCAGAAAAAAAACCCTTGTTTAACATTTGTTATTCATAATAAAAATTAATTAATATTTACCTTAAAAATAATATTATGATAATCTGGTGTTTCCTTTTTTCAAGTATATTTCATTTTATTCTAACATTATCTTAGAATAATTGTTCAAAATACCAAATTCATTACCATAATTTAATTATTTCCAATATTAGCAATTTTTGGATTTAATAAAATAACAAAATTGTAAAATAAATTGCAATCAAATCTGTACAGTATTTTAACCATTTTTAGCTCTATTGCCAAGAGTTCTCAGTTGAGAGTAAGCAGTTGCACTGTACCTCTTAACAAAAATGCAGGAATGCAAATGAGTCTTCTGAACTTACTGTCCAATACGTAGCACTACTCCACACTTTCAAAAAAGATACTGTATGAACTTTTTATTATCCTCTGAATTTACCTTCTGTTCAAAAACTTCAGCATTTTTCTATGTAGGTATTTACATCTCCTCCCAAAAACTTTAATAAGCTAAAAGCTTGAATCAAAGTATTTGGTCCTCACACCTACAAATGTGTAATTATAATACTCAATAGATTTTGTTTTCTCATCTAATCTATTCTTTATATTTTTCTTAATGAATCAGACATTTAATATGGAAGTATTTGAGTATTACATACACTTAAAAAACAGGCTATAAAATTTAACTTGGAGAAAAATTATTTAATTCTAAGAAAATAAAGTTACCTTAAAGAAATATATTAAAACATTTAGCTTGCTAAGAGATCTTTCAAATCAAAGATATTCTTCTCTTTGGTTAGTTTTTTAAGTGTTAAATGTTTTCTGTTTAAACAACTGGCTCAGAAGGTTCCTGTTTGTTTTTCAAAGAAAATGCTGCACATACTTTTCACTTTACAGCATTCGGATACAAAAGCAGTGCTGTCCTCTAGTGGACAGCAAATAAGAGAGGCTAGAACAATCTATTTTGATTAACCTCATCTCTAAAATGACTCACTCATGTACCTTTAATGTTAAGCTCATATTTAATTTCTTCAAGTTCTTTTTAAATTTTGCAATCTACATGCAGGCTTTTTAAATATAGTAGTATTTTTTAAATGTTAAGGGCCTTAAAATGATGTTGTAGAAAGGCTTTATCTTGATCAGCATTTTGTACCAGTTAATCAAAAACTTCATATGATGACAGTATGTGAAAACTGTATTAATATACATAGGGTCCTTTTGTTAGCAGGGAGAAAATTTCGAGATTTTGGAACATTAGGGTTTGATTAAGAAATTAAGGAATACCTAGTAGCAGCTACTAAATGAGTACTTGCATATTTTAAAATTTCAGTTTTAATCTTCTCTAGGAATAAAAATATTTACCTAAGAATAGCGACTAACCAGAAAAACTTTTAGTCCTGCTGACAAAAGAAATATAAATGGTTAGCTTAGCTGGCTTTTTTATTATTATTATTATTTTGTTTTTATTTAAATGCCAGAATTAGTTCTATCGTAATTTAAGAAACCATTAAGACTTTACAATTTTACAATGAAGCTGGAATACTGTGGACATGGATATACTATTCCACTTAAAATTCTGTCACCTACAGGTAAAAGGCTACCAGAGAAACTGTTTTGCCTAGGGTATTTAACTCTCTAATTAATTCCTACTTGAGAAATTAGGAAGCAAAATCAAGGCTGCTTGTCCATTACAAGTTTATTTACTCAGCTACCCATTGCAGCTCTCTGGAAGAGTAGAAAAAGATGACTGAGCCCCACAGCTAAGGAACCACAGAAGCAGAACAGTCTGCATAACTGTGTCAAAGGAGCTACTTGCCAGAGGTAGATTTCACTTCATTTGAGCTCTCCGACAGGCCAATTGCTTAGTAAAAAATCTTAGGAAAGATTTCTGTGTGCACACAGAGCAGAAAAGGTCTTTTTAAAAGTCTTCCTGGATTTATAAAACCTGTTTGTCAGCTACTGAGAACGTATGTTTGGATTCAAACAGAATAACTGTAAACAATTTGTATTTCTCAGAAATTTCTACACTGTGTTTCTACTCAATCAATGGGTGATAGCCCTTCATTTCTGACAAGCTGGAAGACATGGATGTTAGTTATGGTAAGCTGATGGGGTCTGATCAACAACTTTCTGCCTGAGAATTCTTCCAAATTTAGTAGAAACCGGAAGATGACATACACAGAGAATTTTTCCAGGTGGACCCCTTTCAGTGGGGTTTTGCCCAATACAAACCTACCTACATACATGCCCAATCACATGCCGTTTCTCCCCACATTGAAAAGATGTGGGGAGGATAACTGATTATTAAGCACACCATTCTCTTATAATCAAAATTGTCTGTAAACAAAACCCTCTTTCCTTTGAGAATCAGTCTGCCAATATACTACAAATGGGACATGACAGGTTGCAAAATGATAAAAAGGGGTGAATACAACCAGACTGTCAGGCTGATGCATGGGGTGGGGAATAAAGGCTAGTGAAAAACAAGTGTTGATCTTTGGATTTCTGGGTTTTAAGCATTTCATGCAAGTTTCTGTATTGGGTCCAGTTGCTTTCACATTCTTCAGGATTTCAGTGATCCACTGCAGCGTGCTTACTGCTGTATTACAAGATTTACATAGTACATGTTTGATTTTGCTAAGGGATAATAATGCAAGCCTCCAAAAGACAGGTGGAAGATATTTTACACCTTGTTCAATACTTGCTTATTCCCAAAATCACATAGGCCATTGGTACGCTAAACATACTAAACACAGCAAGCTCTGAACAAAGCAGCCTATCTGTATGGTGCAGTCTAATGTCCTTAAAAATACAGGTCCCAGAAGCAGCATAATCACTTCATGCAATGCTGTGCTTAAGCTAGTTAGACATGTCCCAGCAATGAGTTGTGGTGTTTTGTGCTTCTTGGTTAAAAGATAGATTATTTGTTGCTCGTTCAGGTGTCTACCATGACAACATAATAAGAGACAAGAATCCTCACTCTGCAAGTTCTGGTGATCTCTAGAAAGAAGAGAAGGCTATTAGAATGACCACTTTCAAGACTGTAATGGAGAAATTTATTAAAATCATTATTTCCAAATGTGAAAGGTTGTTCTGAAAGAGATTAAGGCTTCTGTGTTGAAAGAAGCTGAGGTTTGATTTTCCCCAAAAACTCAGAATGTCCTGTACTGAGTTGTTGAAATTACAGATTTGACCATCTCAAATTAGAGGACTGAAATTAACAATGTCATGTGTCTCAGAGTGCTGGTCAATAGTTAAAGCCATCTGACGAACTGCAGAACAGCAATATATACATGATGCCATGCTCACTTTCTAACCCAATTATTTTCTGTTAGTAATTGTAGATTCCTTCCAAAATACAACAGAAGCAACAGACAAGTTCAATGGCCTGTTAATCAAGTTGAAGTTGACTAAAATTATTTTTTCATATCCACTGTGATGGGTTCAGACTTTATCTCACTGACTGATTGGCCAACATGCAAGTGAAGTCTTCAGGAATGAAAAATGTGGAAAACGTGCTCTACCTTGCATCATTTTGTAGAACCACGGTCATTCGGGGAAATAATCTACTAGAGTACAATGCATCGTGTTTAAGAAATGCTTCGGGAAATGGAAGGCAGAGAGGTAAGCAGTTCAAGATGGCCTGATTATTCATCCCATTACACATTATATTCTGATGTCAATGGAACAATGCAAGCATAAAACAAAGTGAAAGAGTGAAGTAGCAAATCCAGTTTGTGATCCCAGCTCTGAACGGACTTTTCTGCTGTATGCTACTGCCAACACATTAAAAGCTTTTGTGCCGTATTCCATAGGTAATGCTTTCTATGTGTATTTCCATTATTTTCTTTCTAAGTCAATTTACCCTGAAATGTCTCTTCTCCACACAGAGGGCCTTATATAATAGTAGACAATATTTTGACATTTTAAAGAGGATCATAAGATCATCACGTCTCTCTGAGATTAAAGTAAAGTCTGCAACTAATTTTTTCATTCTATGACCATCTGTTGTCTTTTGCTATATTCTAAGTGAAGAAAATGAAGATTACCTCCTGGTAGGAGGTTATGCATTTGCAAATGGATAAAGGAGGAAGATATATGAGGAACTTTTAGAATATTCATCTGAGAGGAGTAAGCAACACATCTTGAAAGTAAGACTAGCACGAAGGGCATTTCTGGACAAATAAGGCTTGTGATGGTTAAAAAGAAAATTACTGAAAATCTGGAGTTGTATAGCTTCTTCATTTTGTAATATTTTGAAATAAAAGAGAATAGCCTAGAATTTATTTTTGATATACAAAGCAATTAATGTTATTGCTCAGGCAGAGATAGGGAGCTGAAGCGATGGTCCACAGAAGAATCAACTTTGAGGGAATGAATGTCCTCAATTATGTATCCTCTTATCTTTAAGATGGAAAAATTCCTGGTAGACTTTCCCCACTGACAACAAACAGTAGACATACATCAGCTGAAAAGTACTTGGTCCCTAAATGTAGTTATTCAGACTGATTTAACTCCCTGAAGGAACAAATACTTTTCTTTCAACTTCTTTGTTTTCAGAAATTCAAATGGTGTCCACAGATGCACCATATTGAAGCCTTACAAGGCCCAGTAATCTAATAACTTGGATAAGCTCACTTGAAGAGCAGTCAACAACACTCAAATAAAATAGTACAGTAAATTTATTTTGCAAACATAGGAATATAAAACTGTACTTTTGTGTTCTGATATACATATTGGCTATTGAGTTAAAATTTTTGCAGTTATCACTTCAAATAAAACTGGTCAGAAAATTTAAAACAGAATTAATTGTACTATCTAGCATTTTATTCTATATTCAGTTAACAGTTAAATTATTACATTTCAAGTAAACATAGCAATTCAGTTGCCATATGGTAAAGAGAGAAAAAACGGATGTAAGGAAGTGTTTCTATACTATGGGCTGATATACAGCTGATGTATTTGACAGGTTTACATTTATTTCATTTTTTCATTGTTGACCGCATGCTATTGTGTTGATATTTATTGTTTCAAGTACTTATTTTCAAATCTTATTATATTTGCTCCAAGTGTATTTACTTGGTGCAAAAATACAATCCTAAATGGGTTTATCAATTTAAGGAGCAGTAATTGGGTCCCACCAGCATGACAACATCATCATCATGAATTTAAATATGTTTGGACTGAAAAAGACTCCAAGAAGCGCATACCTGTTCACGTCCATTATATACACTTGTATTAAACTATATAATTTCATTTTGAACAAATATATTGCATTACCAGGCAATATAAATTTCTTGGCATTAGCCAGCATTAAGCAGTAATACTCAAGTTGAGGATGACCAACTAAGAGGTTAATATAATTCATACTGCACAGTGCAGAACATGAGTTTAAAAATAGCACAACATTCCCTGTGTAAAATGGTATTTACCACGCACTTCCAAGAAGCAAACTCAAGTGGTCCTCACAGAACAGCATGATGAGCTGAAACAAGTTTATGTATATAACTTTTTTCTCCAAATACCACTTGCAATAAAACAAAAAAGACAAGAGAAAAAATTATATAAAAAGAAAAAAACAATCATCACTTTAGAAATATTTTTACCGAATCCATAACTGCTTTGTCAAGGTAAAAGGTGACTATTTATTTTATCATCCTGGAATGTCACATAAATAAAACATGGTATACTTCTTGCGTCCGTAAGATTTTGCAAGAGACTCCATTCTTATTTATTCTCATGACAGAGTTGATTTAATCCAAATATATCCAAATCTATGTACACTTTTTAAATATACAGAAAATTAATTTCAGTCATTCATTTCATAGTTTTGAAAGTATTCATTACATAATCTCTACATCAAAAATTCATTCGTCTAAATCTAGGATGTACTTTAATTATAATGTAGTGCTAATTAAAAGATGAACTTGTTCATCACAGTATTAGTTGACGTTCCCATTCCTGTTCTGAGTAAAAAGTAGGTGCAATTATGACTACACAGTATCTGTGAATTCCAGTTACTGATGGTGAACCAAATGAAGGGCTATTTCCTAAATGATTATCATTGTTGGGCATTTCTGGTAAGTCATTTAAATTGTTATAAACACATTTTTTTTTGTCTGATGGGTATTATAAATGAAAATATTCTGTAACTACTGTGGCAGACCGGATACATTCTATTTGGAATAATAATTAAAAAAAAGTAAGATTTCAGCATGCTCTAAAGTACTCTGAATACTTCAGCCCAAACAGAACACACCTTCAACCACTGTTTCTGAAGGAGTGCACCCAACAGGAAGCACATCTTCAATTTATTTACTGTTGGTCATGGACCCTGTTTTGTGAAAAACTCCTTTTAAAAAAAAAAAAAAAAAGAGAGACAAAAAAAAGAGCAGAGAAAGAAAGATCAAATTAGAAACTTCTCTACAGAGAGGAAACCTGTGGCTGAGCTAGGAACTAAGCTATTATTTTAGGGAGCCTTTTTAAGACTCAGTCACAAAACAATCCATCCCTATGTGATAAGTCTCATGTGATGGATAGAGTAAAGATGGAGAACACCTGTACGCTGCAGACACTTCAGTCTCTCTTGATTGACATTCTCACCTAGTCTATGAATTGATGTTGAAAACACAGGTTGTATAGATCCCTCAGGGATGTCACAAATGAGGACTCTTTCATGGAGGAGCAGATGTCAATAGAGACAATCATTTCAGTGCAATCACACTAGCTGTACCATGTTTTTATAGTGAAACAGAATTTTATCATCGACCGTATCAAATACATAGAAAAATCCAGCTGGGTTAATGTTAATGCCATGCAATACAAATGCCCAGTGATGCAAAAAAGACAATAAAGACAAGTATCAGGTTATTAGTACTGTGTAGTCTACAGAATTCTCACCATTCCAAACAGCTATCTCTGTCTACAAAATTTCAAAGAAAAAAATTGTTCTTTGCTTTAAAAGAAGATAACTTGCTCTTACTGAAATACAAAATTCAGGGGGCTAAAGAGATAATTCACACTCTGGAACAGTTTTAGTAGGTGCTAGGAGAGATGTATGCATTTTCTTACTCCAAGATCAGGTTAACAGCCTCCAATTATGTGTTGCTGCTGTAATTTGCATCCGCTTCAGTTTTCCACACATGGCAAATTTCCTGTTTGTTCCCGTCATGTGAGATGCCATACAGATTCACAGGACTAAGAATTTTAAGTCAACCACATTAAAAGCTTTCATTAACCAACAATCGTGTCAATTCCAGTGACATTCTGTAGCTTCTGGACAAAATGGATTGATCTACAAATAACTTCTGGAATTGAGACAGGGTCAATGACTTTCTTGGCTGGTTTTCCTTGCTTCCATCTGAGGCACTATGTGA
>WUAM01000107.1:18372794-18388362 GCA_024336885.1 Actenoides hombroni
TGAGGCAGGGTAAATGACTTTCTTGGCTGGTTTTCCTTGAATATATATATATATATATATAGGAAGGACAAGGAAATCTTCAAATCAACGTTCAACCTGCATTTAAAAAGATCTTCATCCAACTGAAAAAAAATACCTGGGTTCTATGTTTAACTAGCTGGATAGGTCAAAAAATAATGTGGAGAAAACAAGCTGCTTCTCACAGATAATAAACATGGATGAGGCCACTTATTTTTGAAAAAAGAAACAGAAGTGAAAAACAAAAATAGAGATGCTCTTCAAAGTACTGTGCTTTAAAAAGGCTACCTTTTCCCTTTGAAACAAAACTAGGGAAGGACAAGTACCCCTAACTGTAAAGTCTCGATATTCGACTGTTATACATTTAAATGAAGAGCTGAGGAATACTTAGGCTCGTTAGTATCTGCTTAGGATTCTATGCTGCAGTATAATTGGATACCTTATCTCTTGAAGGTGTGGATAATGACATTTTCCCCAGTATTATCAAATGTTGATGAATTTTGAGCTAACAAGTTCATATTAAAAGATGAGTCCACTATAAATGACACGTAATCTTACCTGTGTATGTTATCTTGACCAGAAGGGACTACACCTAGGTTTGCTGCCTTCACTACCCTCTCAATTATTACAAGTCTAGTAGAGTTCTGCGGAGCAACAGCCACTGTAGCAGATGTCTCATTCATTCCTGTCAGCATCCCTATAACATGAAGTATTTCATTATGAATTCTTGAAGATTTGTTTGCTTATTAAGCACAAAAACAAAATAAGAGGCTTATAAACAAAACCACCCACATTTGCATTAGAAATTATATCATTCATTGAGAAAACATTTTTGTAAAAAATTACATAATTAGTTTAATGTATTACTTGCAATACCCTAATATTAGAAACAATACTAATAACTGAACAATAACATGTGTGATACTAATGTCACTGTGAAATCAAGATGGTTCTTTTTCATAGAAAGTATAACTTAAAAGAAGAATATAAGCACAGAAATGAAGCATTAGGTAAGACTGGTTTGGAAAAGTTCATCTTAAATAAGACCATCTACAAATCCACCTTCTAATCTTGAAATAAAAAAACCCAATGCTGCATTTAATTATGATTTCATTTCCAATTGATAAAAATAATCTTGAAATTCAGATAGTAGTCATTGGTTCAATCTAGTTCATGAAGATAAAGTCATTACATTAGAAAGTGGGAAACTCAGTCAGTATCCATCTCTCTAAAATGTCATGGTAAACTATTTGATTAAAATAATTTGAGTACCACTATAAAATGGACCAGAAATGTCAAGATTATTTCCAAACATATAACAATAATAAGTAAAAAAGGAAATGTTACTCAAAGACATTGTACCACTACAACCCTCCATCCCCGCCCCTCCCCCACTTTCTATTAACATCCATTGTTTAGAAGAATGACCTTCTGGACACTCATGTTGACGAAAAACCAACAGTAACTACAACTTAATGTTGTGTGTGTATTTTTACTCTATGTTCAGAAGCTGAAAATGCAGAGAAACAATGGAGCACAGTACTTGAAGCAGAAATACGAAGCCTCTGAAATCCACGATAACATTAACAATGAAAACAATGCTAAAGTCTCAAAAGGCTAGCATTTTAGGGCTGCACATATAGTTCTAACCCAGGGCAAGTGGCACTGAGACTCTTAATAGAGCAATAAGAAAAAATAAATCTAACATTTTAATACGCTAGAATGTGCATTATCTGCTGCCACAAAATAAGAAATATCAATGTAAAACTCAAACAGGTCATAAGTAAATAACAGGGTATTTTTGAACATGATCTGCTCTTGAAGAAAATAAAAATAAACATACAACTTCTATAAAGATTGGCTTTATCTTGGGAATAGAACATTCTGTTTCAAATTGTTTAACTTCACTATTAGGCAAAAGCTTTAAAAACTACATACACAGACTAAAACTGCTTTTAAGCAGAGCACAGGGACTGACATAACACTGCTGAGAGATGTGTGTACTCATTTAGGATTTAAACCTTCTCCATTAAGCTCTATTGAAGAGCAAATGCTGAATAAATGAATGCAACTATGTTTATGTTAAAAGCCTGTTTCCCGCAGCATGTAATTAAAGGAAATGTTGTACAAAGCCAGTACTTTTGTCAAGCTCCTGTAAATGGAAAGATGGATAGCACTCAGAGAAGTGAATGCATTGCTTCATATTTAACCTTAACACTCTTGTCATTAATGGTTTGTCTAACTTGTTCTATAAAAGACAAGGTACTGCTCCATTGAAGTAAAATTAAAAAAATCAACTAAACCATGCTTTTCAGAACAGAAGATTCATTATCGTCGACTAATGTATTGGCATAAAGCAAAGTAACATCCTATCAAGTAAGGCACACATTCAATCTGCCTTTTCACCCCCCTTTATTTTTAACTCATGCTGTTTTATTGTTATAGGCAATTTGTACCACTCAGCATGACAGTGTAAACTGAATCAAGATTAATTTACATGCAAAAGAACACTTAGGAGAGCAGCATGGTAAGCAAATGTATTGTCTCGATTGCTGAGGTGGAAAAGAACCTGGAAAGAGAAAAGGGTGCTCTAATTAAGGGGCATCAAATATGATTGCCTGTGGTAGTCAAGGGCCAGAAAATAGTAAATGTCCAACCATTTAAAGAATTAGCATCTTGCTTTTTAGGAAGACAAGTAGGATATATAAATCTTAATAAAATTAAGTAAAAAATTAGTTTACCTAAACAAGGTGTTTGTTTTTTGCTTGTTTGGGTTTTATGTTTTTATTTCCTTCGTTGTTTTGTTTTTAAACGTGAATCAGATCTACATTTCTTATTTTTTTAAAAAAGCAAAATTATTTAAAGGTATGTCCAGGGGGGTGGGGGTGGGAAGTCTTTATACTTAATGTAGTTTTAACTGGCTATTTTAAAACCACATAAAGTTTACATAAAGATTCTGATTAATATACAGCTATAACAACAATTGCATGCCACCTTAAATATTGCATGAAACATGAGAATCTAAGAAAATTCTAGTCAGAGCACAGAGCAGCAATTAATCTGGGTTAACTAACTGATACAATGAAGTAACTATACACATTTTTTATTATTAAAGGGAAATGAAATTGGGCAAATTACACTGGTAGGTAGCAAGGTATGTTAGCTACCAGACTAATCCTATTCTGAACTAAGGCAAGGGGAGTTTTGTGTACTAATTTTTAAATGTGTTGGGCAAGTAAAAATTTGGATGCAGAGTTCCAAAAAGTACATATCTCATTCATGCAGAATTCCTGCTACAGAACCTGAACGTTTCACGGGGACGTGACGTAAAAGAGGGTATGAAATCCTGAGGCCTGAAGATCAGTAAAAATATTTAACCAGAAGGTAAAAGAGTAGTTTGGCAATACCATTTTTATCCACTGCTTCCAAATTGTCAACCATAACATCATATACCTCAGTGGAAGATTCCCCAGCTCAGGAGGGAAGGGAAGGGAAGACGGTGTAGCAAGGCCATGTACATCATGCACATGTGGATAAATCAGCTTTTGAGATTCCACTGCTACTATTAGATAACCTTCACAGACATGAATATTCAATAACATGTCTGTTCCCCTCTCCTTCTGTCATCAGGAAGAAAATGGACATATACAAACATAACAGACAATGCAAAACAGCAAAGTGTAATTGAGTAAAGATGTGTAGCAATGAACAGTCTTCTACACAGCAGTATGGCTATTTCCTCCTTAGCATTCTTGGTAGGTTACACATGCAATTTAGATGTAAAAATCCTTAAAACCTATACATATTCTCGTTCTCCCCTAATATAATTTTACATTTCTAATATTCTTCTCACTCCTTCACTATTCTTTACCTATTGGTTTTGGCCGCAAATAAATAAGGCATCTTATGTTCAAAACCAAACCAAACATAAACCAACCAAACAACAACAACCAAAAAGTATGACAAGTGAAAATCAAGTTATATAAATCAGATTAATTTGGAGAATATAGACAAATCAAAGTTAAACACAAAATAGAATAATGTATATCAACTTCTAAATTGCCCTGCATTTATTATTGTAATTTGGATTTTTCATTTAGCAAGATCACATATTAATTCTCCCCAAATGTTAGCTGCTCCTAGATATCTGTAATCAATTCTTATGTAAAATTTAGAACTGAGACCTCTATTACCATGAATATTCTGAAATAGCCAATATCTATAAGAAAAAAGATGGAAAAGGTTTTTAAACCTGTGGTAAATTTGCTAGCATCAAGTCCTGCATCAAAGAATGAATTCAGGAAGACAGAGCAAGCAATACAGAAATGCCAAGAGACCTTCATGGATTTACAAATACTTCATATAAACAAATTTTCAAATAGCTTTATTCAGAGTAGCCTTTCTGCTCTATTAAACATAGCAAACAGCTGCCAGATTTATTCAGACAAATAATCAACAACCATAGAAGTAAAATGGCAGAAGAAAAAGGAATTTTGGCAACAACTCCACAGAGGACCACAGCTATTCTCCAAGTACACTTCTTCTATGTGCTTGTGGTTCTGTATGGCCAGTCAGGAGGAAAAAAAGCCCTCAGTCACAGTAAAACATACAAAAACTCTATCAAAATATCATGAAGCAAGCAAACATAAAATTGGGGGAGGGCGGAAGAAGCACAGTAACCTGTCTTCCTTCCACTACAACCTCAATTACAAATTTTAGAAGGGAACAGTTTAAAATAAACGTGCCACAGCCTCGTTCAATCACTCACCTTGGTTTGCTGAGCAGGTATAAAGCAGAGAGGCAGGCTTTAGCCAGCAAAGGGTAAGAACAGCAAATAAGTATCAATTGGTTAAGAAAACAAAGCATAGTCCTAACTTTTCACTGCAGCCATAAGCTTAACTGAAAATGATCTAGGCAATTTTTGAGCTACTTTCTTAATCATTAAAAAATCAAAAACAAGAAATGCTCTAAATTAATAATTAGTAATACATAGCATTACTCATTGGTATTCTTGACTGCTCGATGGATATACTGAGTTTCTGAGCCTTACACAGCAACGAGACAGGATCCCAGGGGTATATTCTCATCTCAGTGTGAAGAGATTTACACATGTAAATACCCATACATTGAGATAGATGAGTAAATACTATTGCATTTGAATGCGTCCAAAATGCAATCATTTATATTTTAAAATACCCAAGAATCATATCCAAATTAAGGGCAGCAGTGCTGACTATTCCATTTGACACACAGTCAAAACTAAGTACAATTTCCTCTAATTATTTTGTATAAAATATTCAGGTCACTAGAAGCTTTTATGGAGGTCTGTGTTTGGACTAGCATCAGAAACTTACATCCTTTAAAGACACAACATTAGAAGAATGCAGAAGTGTGTAAAACTTGTTATCTTCATAAAACACTATTCCAGCAAGAATAGATTATTTATATTAAATTTTTGAAGGGAAAAAGATTAAAATCCTTTTCAAAGTAGCTGAGAAACAGGTACACTAATAGTATTTAAAAGCAGCCTTGCAATAAAGACTAGTAAGGGCAGACACCGTATCAATGTTTAGTTGGTTTACTTCCTTGAGTTGGGGTTCCAACTTTCTACTTTACTGCTTGTAGAAAAGACTTCCACACTTCATGATAGGAAGCCAAAACTGTTTCAGGGTAAAGAGTGGGCTTTGTGCTTTTAAAGGCACATGAAAAGCTGTCATATACCACTGCACATCCTTTTTAAGATATTTTAAAATTAAATCATTAGTATCAGAGTGAATACCAACAGAGAATAAAACAAACAGTACACTTGCTGAAAATTGAGAGGCACACAGTCCTCTTTTCAGCCAAATGTATTTATTGAAGCTGATGAAATATTTCTCACCTTGTTCCTTCTTAAAGTCTTTCTCTGACATAGTGACAGGTAAAAGCAGTTCTCCAACAGGTGGTTGAATGTTAACGTTGAACTGATCATCCTTTGTGCTGGAAAAAGAGAAATTAATCAACCAAGTGCTTCAATACAGATTAACATATACACATCAGATCCAAATTTACTGTGGAATCCATAGACAGTGTAAGAACTACCTGCATGATTTCTACCTTGTTAATCCAGAAGCCCATTAATTTCTTTCTTCAGTAAAGTTCATTTTCCCCAGTATAAATGTAGTAATAATATACAGTATGCATGCTCTTATATTTCTGAAAATGTAACTTTTACACATAATATTTATTTGTAATCTATAAGGCATCACACTCAAACTAAATGTTTGCAAAGGGCAAACGATGCATTTTACAATTCCTTTAAATAAGTCTTATTTACAAATCCTGTCATCAGTACCAGCTATCCCAGAAATCAGGTTAAATATAGGAAAAGTATCATTTCAGATAAACAGGATTATTATTGTCTGAAAAAAACCCCAGACTCACCAAACTATAAATTTGGATGGAAAAATTAAATATCTATGATCACTTCAATTTAGCAACATTCTGTATATTTAAATAAAAAACACACAGCATACTAGTTGATGTGAAAGCATACTGGAAAACCGTAGAATTTGAGGCTGTTCTTGTAACAGCACAGGGTTAAAAAAAAATTACTATCTGGAGTAACATAGATTCTGTAGATGTTACAGATTCCGCAAGAAATAAATACCATAAAGCAAACTTGCCCTCCCTATCCATTCAGTTCTCTGAGTTTTCAACCATCTTGTCTTGGAGTTTTCCAGGTTTACAGAAACTCATGATACATGCACTCTGCTGTGTCTGATTGACTAATTATACCTTAAGGGATTTGGCTAGCAACTCATGATCAGTACATCCAGTCAGAATTTCTGTTAATGCTTTGAGGCATGAGAAATTTTTAGAAAAGAACACTTTTTTTTTTCCCCCTAATGTTCCAAATACACAATACATATTGATTGCTGATATGCCTCAGATATCCTACTTAAACATAATGATAAAATCATTAGAATGGAAAATATATTTTCTCAATTAATATCCATATATATAATTTAACCACAAACATGTATTACATAATTTTTGTAACTCTGCAACTTCAAAATTCTGGAAAAGATAGACTGATGAAAAAAACAGCACTAGATCAGTAATATAGAAAACATGTGTCTCCCTCCTAAAGGTGCAAGATAAGCCACCAGAAAACAGCAAAGCATTTTATGGTCCTATTACTTAAAATTCTAATACTTACCATAATTACCCAATTTCATAAGCAAATGCTTAGAAACTAGTACATTCTTACTTTCTGATGTCTGATGTGCTATAATTATGGTTATGGGTGCACTCTCAAGTATGGGCTTTTCAAATAAAATTCAGCATTAATACTAGCTCTGTTGAAAACTATTATTTAGCAAACATACAGTGAAACAATCCCTTCAAACCTGGCTAGTATTTCCTTTACAAAGAAGCATTTATTAAGTTCTGCTCTAAAAAATTACTTAGCTAACAAATTCTCTTTTTTTTTTTCCCCCCCTCTACTACTTTAAATACCATCATCTCTGAAGACGCTAAAAGAGCAGAGTTTGTTTGACTGGCCTGATCAACTGTACTGTAAAATAGGAAAGTAGTATTTTTTTGTTTTTAATTTTTCCTTTGAAAACTTATCAAGAACTCCATCAGCTTAAGAGATGAAGGCAGGGTCTTTAATCAATGTCCTTATAACTTTTTACTTGGACCATATGACACCTTCATTAGTGTTGTTCAGCTGATGATTCAACCAATGTTGGTTTTCATATTTAAGCAAGATGTGTACTATATAATTCAGAATGAAACAAATAGTTTTATGCACAACGATTCATGTCCAACATTGAGCGGGCATGCCATTTGTACATAAACTTGAGTTACAACATCAATGATTAGATGTCTTTGAAACTCTTGTAACTATCTTCACAATTAGAAAGCGTGAGAATAGCTTGGGTTTTATATGGCTGCAACTGCTCGAGAAGACCACTCAACACCTCTGCTGTTAACAAAAATTCCACTTCCCTTTCCTCTAATAATTAAAAAGCTAATAGATATTCTTTGATAAACCATGATCTCTTCAGAGTCTTCAAGTACAAATTCTGCTTGCTAGTTGTTCTTCAAAACCACTTTGTTTTTAATTTCACTTTAGCCAACATCTGGTTTACTTGGCATTATTTTAATTTCAGCTTACTTCAGTAAATTTATTTTTCAGCTAGAAAAATCATCCTCCCTTTTACCATTCTCTTTATCACACACTTTACAGACTAAATATGCAGCTTTTGCTTATTGATCTGAATCTCTTTTGTTACATCTTTATATTAGAGATCTAGTAATACATAATGTAACAAAAGACTTGAGAGCAACGATGGGAATGTCTTCTTTAAAACTGATCTTTTAAAACTAATATAAACAAAATTATCAATTGTGAATGAGTTCTTACAAGATTCAAAAATGGTAGTTTTTGAAGTGTAAATTTTCAAAGCTTAAAAAAAATTATTATTCTAATGAAAGGCTGGGGAATATTCTTCTTGATATTATCTATAACCCCTTTTTGTTTCACTTCTACTAGTTTCTAGACCCAGAATACATCTACCTAAAACTAGCTCGCTATTTCTGTTTTGTATTCAAAAAATCTCCAGAGTTGATAAAAACAGAACAAACCAAAATACAATGGAAGAGGAAGAGCAACACACTAAGTTGCTGCAAGCATGGAATGGAGCAGTCTAGGAGACTTTGCTTGTGGTCTTGCTGAAGAAAATAAAAGATAGAATCCTACTCTAACAAGAAAAATGGCCAGGACGACAGGAGAAATGAGAATAGCTGTTCATGTGTAGCCTTGTTTTTTCTGGGTCAGTTATCTATCTTTATAAAATCGCGTTCTGGAACTGGACCAACTGACTACTTTACAGTAATGAAGTAAAGAGAAGAGTACCAGATTGCTTGTCTTAATATCCAACATGCGTAAACAACTTGGTGATCTGCTGACAAAGCACTACAAGAAGGAAACAGCAAGCAACGAGTGAAAATGCAAGCAATAGTGATGTGAAGATAGTCCTGCACCTCTAGCTTTTTGCAGGTAGAAGTTCCACATGGGAAGATTCCTACATCAATGCAAAGTGAAGCAAGAAAATTTCATGATGCAAAAATCTCTTCCTTGGAAAATAAAATTTAGAGTAAAAGCTTTTGCAATAAGATAGAACCTGCAGACAGCAAACTGAACAAGGTTTTCAAATGTCATCCACGGAATTTCCTTCAGTTAAGAAACTGCTACATTCTTCTGGCTACACCAACCTCTTCTGGAGTAATGAGCAAAATGCCGTCCAGGGCAGATGAGGTGAATAGCTTTCTTCTCGATCAGCATAACAACAGTAGGAGAGTATGTACAAGGTTGCAGGAAATGCCAATATAAGGTAACCAGTCCATGGCTGTAAAACCTCTGTCACATGCCACACTATTTTCCCATGACCTCATTATTCTGAGCATGAATGGAAGGCAGAGAAGTTGTTGCTTTCACTCAGTTTCTCTTTCTACTTGGGAGCTCTGACTGTACTCTTTGCACTTAAATGCTGAGAAAACTAGGGGAAGAGATTGGTAGGGACACATTCCCTGTGTCAGGTTGTTTCAAAGAGACCTAAATAATATCCTGCAAAATTTTCAAAAGAATGGGCAGAAGAAAATACATTCTCCATAAATTAATTTTATATTCACACCTGTGGATTTTCATGACTTTGAGAACAGCTAAGAGAATTTGGAAAGAGGATGAAAAGAATACAGAAGAATATAGAAGAGGAGGTAAGGACAAGCCGCCTTCTCCAGCTCTCAAGTGTTGTAAAGAGGACATCTCCCTTTCTCATTTAGTCACTCACTGGACACCCACAAGAAGCTGGAGATTTTCTTACTCGGTTTTACAAATGCAGACAGGAATCAAAAATACCAAATACATGCACACATAAAAGGATAAGGGCATGTATACACTGTAATTCTCCATCTCTGTAACCTTCCTTGCCTTTCTTCTCCAGGGATTCAAATGTCTTCATTCCAACTATCCAAGGCCAAATTCCAACATGACAAAGCTCCCACATCTTTATTCAGACATGTAAGAAAACTGGTAAGCTGTGAGAAAGACCTGAGAATATCTGAAAACTAGTGACATGCAAGGTAATAAAGATAAAATAAGAGACAGTGGTAGGACTAAGACAATGATAGGACTAAGACAATGATTACTAGGAGGAGCTCAAGGATCCAAGAGAAAACACATCGACGTAGAAATATATAAAATCCTACCAGGAAAAAAACCAAAAAATTCCACAGTCAGTGGAGCAGTGCAGTCACTTTGTAACATGAAGAATTCATTCCAACCTTTCCTCTGCTTACTAATGCCTACCTGCCTAGCAAAGACTGAGGTCTCTTACTGGGATGGTGAATACTAATGCTTTACCAGGATTCAACAAGCTAGCAGAGCACCTTCCACATGACTTAGCCAATAATGAACTGCTTCATACTTCTAAGCTGTGCATATCCTACTTGCAGAATCTGAACCCAAAAAGAAACTGTTACATTCACAAGAATCTTTTAAAAGAGTAAGTTCCCCCATTTATTCTGCTTCAACTTTCTGCTTGAAAGGTATTATTGTGAATACTGGTGTGGCTGAAGTAGTGTGCATCTGAAAGGAGATGGTACAAGAAAAATAGCAAAGAAGGATGTTCTCCTTACGAGTACATAGTATGAGCATCCTAATACACATTCTAAATAAATGCATTAGGAACAGTTTTCAAATTACGGCATTTCATGTCTTTTTAATTAGATGTGTTATCTTTGTAAGTTTTACTTAATAAAAATAAAATTTACAAGGGAGGTTTTTCAAAGCCAAGTCCTTCAAAGCTCTCTCTATAATGCAATTTGTCCTTCATTGTCCTTGATTTCTAAGAGAAATTCAGAAAGAGATCTAAATATTTTATTACTCATGTTAGGTTTTTTTTCTTTATACATTTTGCATTTATTGAACCACTAGTACAACAGCTCATCCCCAAGCAGAAAAGTAGTGTTTGCTATGCAAAACACACAGTCCATGATTGGCATCTAAGACCAATTGATCTACCTATTACCACTATCTCCCTACCCCCACAGCTTTACTACAAAGCTATTGATTTAAACACTGCCGATCGGTTTCCATTTTCTGATTTTGGGCAGGCCAATTAAGAAAGTGAGTAATTGTGATTACACTGCTTCAGGATCAATTACATTTGATGCAAGACAAAGTGCTCCTCTTAGAACAACGTAAAGAAAATTATTATGATCAGGAACACTTTACTGCTGAACATGCTTCTATCTAAAATGCAAAATAACTGACAATGTCTTTCATAATGATATGTTAGCAGGAAATACAAGAATATCGATGTCTTTGTGTGCACAGTATTTCAACTACATTTTGACCAACTTGTACAAGTCATTCTTGCTTTTGGACAAAATCTTTTAAATAAATATGACAAGTTAAAAAGGCTGCAGCTGAGCTCTCCAGACACTGCCCCCAAAACATCACATGGCACAATTTCTGCGGTGATACTGAGCATCAGTAGGATTTGGAACAACACATGTTTTAATAGTAAAATAGCAAATTTAATGCAAAAAACATTTTACCTATTATTATACTGTTTTCTAAGAACTACTGTCAAAAAGACAAGGCCCTATCAATTATTGAAGGAACAAAGTAAGCAATTCCTATTCTTAATTTAATTTTAAACTTAGCTTGAGCTTTGTCATTGGACTCACATTGTCCAAATCATTAAAATGAATACACCACTGAGGTCTGAGGCAAATCTATTTACAGTGATGTTACTCATAGTCTGGTTGGTGCTCAGGAATATTGATCTGTCTTGTTTGTCTAATAGGAAAATAATAAACAATTACTAGGCAATGTTGGAGAAAGTAATCAGTTTTTATATATCACTAATACAAAAGACCTCCCAAAACATAAAGGTGATGATCTGCATGAAATCAATGTGTTATGCTACATTGCTTATCCTCATCACTGCTAAGATACTTAGCAATAAATTGTATAAGTTTGCAATCAAATCATTAGTATACTGAAAATATGTACTTGAAGGAAAAAATATCTGCTTTATTTAAAAAAGAATGCTCCTCCTTGATAAACTGAGCATGTTTAATTTAAAAAAACCAAAACATTTATTTTGGTAAAGAGAGTCTATAATTTTGAAGCAATTAAGAAATTGTATTACTTAGAAGGGAACCTCTCTTCCCAAACAAACCTAGCATCAGGCAACAGTCCAAGGCTGTTTCCAAATTCCAGCAAACAGCATACAGACCAGCTACAACAACGTGATGTGCATAAAGTACATGCTGCAGACATCTTGCTGGAGATATTAGTATCTCTAAAATGACTGCGCATGAGTATCTGTTGTATTGGAAAAGCTTTGAGGAGTGGGGAAAAAAACCCCAGAAAACTAAAATCTCCTTGTCCCTAGAACAAGAAATATTATTTTAGCAATGGTTCTTTTGAAGTCACTTCAGTACATCTCTATTATTAAGATTTTCCAACTGTCTTTAATAGCTTGTAAATTGCGCAAGCTATGCCGTGGTACACTAAAAATTCTACATTATTCAAGAACAGGGTACAGAACTTTCTCAAATGGCTTCCCCTAAACTGGAATGTGGCAATGTGAATGTCTATTAAATACCCTTTTTTTTGTGCAGAGTACAGAAAGTAGTGCTTCTTGCAATAAAATATGTCAAAAAAATTTTCAAAATACTCAGGGGAAAAAAAGGAACTGTGCAGATCTATTTAGTGCCTTTGCATACTTTCAAAGACTATAGAAGCCTAGATAGCTCTTAAAAGCAGGTGTCTAGCTTTTCCTCATCCACTCATTCCTAATGTTTGGACACTGCTACTACAAATTTTCCACAGTTTCAAATGCTAGATAGTAACCAAGTTCCCACTGGTGATCAGGTTCCCCACTAGCCTGGAACAAAACAGGAACTCACAGAAAGGAGAATCTTGAATGTACCAATGATGAGCATAAAAAGTGCAAATTTAAGACAAAAATCCAGCCAGCCAGCTACTTGTTTTCATTCTCTCTGTAATCATTTAAAAGAAACTACAGCATGAGCAATAAGCTTTTTTGTCCAGAAAATTTTGGGGTTGGTTTCATGCAGTCATGTAACATAGATCACAAACAGCCATAATAAGCATTTGAGGTAGTAAAATTGCTCACAGTATGTGCTTTTTTGATGAGAGATTTCTTACAAGGAAGAACAAGCACAAAACACTCCAGCAAACCCGTCAGACCTGACTGCTCACTTCAAGGTGGTATTATTAAGAAGGATCCCAAGAGGAAGGGTGGGGGAAATAATGCTCAGGAACAGAGAAGTAATTCTAAATCAGAAGAGGTGTTCATGCTTCTGCTCGATATCATTTACACCAAGGGAAAAGCAGGACCTCCCAAGCACAATCTGCCAAAGAGTTTTTGAACTTACACATGTGATTTCAAACCCAGATTTGAGCTTATCATCACATCTGTGCTTTTAGAAGCAGCTGCTAAAAAGTTTGGAAGACTGAAGAAAACTGGTAATCCCTGTAATAGTAAAACTAAACACTAATTACATCTTGTTTCTCTAAAAAATCTTGGGTGTATATCATGCTGTGAACTGTTATCTTTTAAAATATTTACTGAACAGCAAGTCTGCTACTGCAAACATACACTGTTTTTGCTTTGCAAGAGCAAAAAAAAATACTCTCCCTCCCCAGGAACTCACCATAACTGGAAACTGGCCGTCTGAGTAGAATCACAGAAGTCAATACCCATTGAAACAGTAATGGATCCTGCAGGCTCAAGGCACTCTACATGAAAACATTTTGAATAGGTAAAGTACACATGTAAAGCAACAGAAGACCCTAGATGAAAGCCCCCATACTTCACATAATTAGATAACCTACATTAAAATAAAAAGGTCCATATAAAAGAGCCAATACTTGTAGTTTTATTTGAAGCAGGCATCACCCAAATATCACTCTTGCATGTTTAAGCCTCTTGGATCCCCTCTCCCCACAGTTTAGAGCATGTGAAATGCTGATATTTAAATCTTACAGTCCCACCATCAACAACATAAGGATTTGTATTAGAAAACCTAGGAAGATTATTCACACTAAAAAAACTCAAACCCCTATTGAAGTTAGACCCTTTGTGTACAGATCCAGAATGGAGATTTCATTTTCAGTAAAAACAGTTTGCAAATTTTGTTAATGAATAGTAAAACACAACATATACCAATAAACTTTACATTACCAAACACCACGGTGAAAAAGAGCAAAAGTTTTCTGTCCTTTCCGTTTATATTATGAAATAGAGACATTTTTGGTCCTTCTGCCTATACTACATTGTGCTAAAACAAAGAACTGCTGAGAAAAGAAAGCAGGTACTACCCTTGATAAAAGTTGATAATGATCTAAAAGTTGATACATTCTTTCTCAGGTTCTCTTCTCTCTTCCACTAATAGAAATTCAACAACAAAAAAAAAATCCAATCAGAAGGCTGAAAGTAAAACAATGCAGGTTAGGGCTGACTACAGCATAGCTTTCTACCTAGTCTATAAAGCCACACTTCGTGTAAGTATGGTAGGTGCAAACTAGACTAAAACATACACTTCCACTGCCAAAAGCTCTCAAGGGAAACAATAAGAATACTCTGAGCCACCAAAATAAGTAATATATCTACAAATGTTCTTTAAATCTTGGAAAGAAAGTGATAATATATAAACCAAAACATTATTCTTAAAGTAGCCCATTATAGCTATTCTGGACTAAGGCTGTAAGAGAATCAGTTTGTAGGGAAGCAGAAAAATTTCAGTGTATCTACTGGAATTGATATAATTGATATTTGAACAAGCAGGTAAGCTTTCAGGCATGGAAGTTCTGATCTAAGGAGTTACTATCAAAGCCAAATACAAGTAGAGGAAAGCTGAATTTTGGTTAAGATCAATTGTCCGAGAAAAAATAATTGCATGAGTGTGTGTATGTATACAAACATACATATAGGTGACCCGCTTAACGGATGAAGGAAAGGCTGTGGACATTGTCTATCTGGACTTTAGTAATGCCTTTGACACTGTCTCTCTCAGCATTCTGCTAGAGAAGCTGGCATCTCATGGCTTAAATAGGTGTGTTTTTCCCTGGGTTAAAAACTGGCTGGCCAGACGGGCCCAGAGAGTTGTGGTGAATGGAGTTATATACATTAGTCATCTGGTCACCAGTGGTGTGGCCCATGGCTCAGTTTTGGGGCCAGTCTTGTTCAATATCTTTATCAATGATCAAGAAAAGGGGATTGAGAGCTCCTCAGCAAGTTTGCAGATGACACCAAATTGGGTTGAAATGTCGGTCTGCTCGAGGGTAGGGAGGCTCTGCAAAGGGATCTGGACAGGCTGGATTGATGGGCCGAGGCCACTGGGATGAGATTCAACAAGGCCAAATGCCCGGTCTTGCACTCGGGTCACAACAAACCCAGGCAATGCTATAGGCTTGGGGAGGAGTGGCTGGAAAGCTGCCCCACATAAAAGGACCTGGGGG
>WUAM01000107.1:18393081-18403574 GCA_024336885.1 Actenoides hombroni
AATTGATCTTGTCCTCCTTCTCTGTCTGTCCATCCCACAATCAAAAATTAAAGTCAGCACAGACTCCATGGGGATATCGTTTGGGAACACTGTATTGGTACAAGTCAGACTGGTGTCCACACTAACAGTACATGTAGAAAGATGACTGATTGCCCTAAAAGAAGCTGCAAATATTCTAAAACTACTTTGTGTATAAGAACAAGAAGAGCAACATTAGGATTTTGCCTTAGAAGTCCCCACTCATCAAACACGTAAAGGAAAGTGTAAGATCAATGACAGTAGTTTTGGCTTGCTTTATCACAATAAAGCTGACTACTTACAAACCACTGAATCCTCTGCACATGAACATGCTTCTCTTTGCCAGCTCAGTAAGTCCTTAATAACTAAGCTTAGACTAATACAAAAAACTATTTTCCATAATTATTTAACTAACATAAAGAAGCACTACAGGTTTTATTAAATCTACCATGGAAAACAGAGCTGAATAGACTTTCCTGTATGAAGTAGTAGTATTATTATTACTATTATTTAGCACCAATTATGTCTGTTGGGTTTTTTTTCCTTTTCTATTTGTTCCTTAGCATACTAATGCTGTAATAATAAACATATATTAATTTTTGATCTTGATTAAGAAATGTATATATGTTTGGAAAAAACATATATTACTGGAAAAAAATATTTTCTTCCAAGAATGATGATAATTATAGTTCTATTCCTCGAAATTACATTCTATTAAAGCAGCGGACTGAATCATTTAATCTAAGTAGCCCTTCTACTGCCCTCCTATTGGCAATATCCATGACATAATCCAAGAATTACCTACTGAGCTGTGAGAGCTATATCCTCTCTTACACTCACTGTAAGGCTATGCTCCAGTAACTCCGCAACAGCTAAGAGGAGAAGGGCTATCACGTAGCCCAGCCACATTTACATGATCTTTCAACTGAAGCTATGAGAGCAACTTAGCTATAATTTTATAGTATTAGGAGAAAGATGGAAAATCAGGCAAACAAAGGATAGACAGCTACTGTCAGGAAAGAGTACATTCATGATCCTTTGCTCCATTACCAGTTACACATTACTCATAGTCACAAGGCAATGTCATCCTTATCCAGCTCCTTCAAAAAAATAATGAGTAATTTATAAAAAAGATATAATAAAAAGCAAACAAAGAATTGCAGAAAGAATACCAACCTCCTACTCTGCATTATTTCAAGATACTGTAGCAAATCCTAGTATCAGAGCATACTTAAGTCATGCTACTATGGATTGCCAAGCTAAGGACAGCATCCCTCTGGTAGGGTGTGTGGAGAACAACCAAGCAAGCAAGCTCGCTTGTATTTTTTGCAGTCTAGAAAAGCAAGAGGGTATCATGATTCGATTTGGGCTAATTTATCTAGATATACAGACATTTAAGGACATCATGTCAAATTCTGGAAAAGACTTAAAATAACTTTCCCTCAAATGCACGTTTAACTGATCTATACCTACTAACACCCTCTAAAAGCCATGTCTGCTAGGAAGTCCTTCAATTTCTAATACATCCTAACTCCCTTCTTTTTGCATTGTCACCAACTTTTAGGCTCTACACTTCCCTAAATTATTAGTATGTCAATGAGGCTAATTGAAAATTAGCATATTAATGCTCGTATCTTTAAAGCAGTACTGGTTTCAGGTACTTTCAGACAGCAGAAAGTGAGTTCCAAAAATTCTGATTTGCAACACTGATAGAATTGAGCTTTTGTCTCTAAAAACTTGCAAGGGAAATAAAATTCAAAACCCCACAAACAACGCCCATTCATTTTTAAAACTCACAAAAATGAACACCAAACAATAAAGCACTTTTATTATATTGTCCACAGCCTGCCTCTGTAAGGCTGCCAAAATGAATCCCTTTCTCTACATTTTTTTTTACTCTAGTAGTTTACTTCCAAATAGGTATAAAGGTATCCTTTCAAAGTGTGTTCAAGGTAATCTATGAACCTAGAGGTGATCAAAATCATCCATAATATTAAGTGATCCCTTTTCTAATATTTTTAAGTCCCTTAGAGCTTTCTATGGTTCTCTTAAAATATAACTAACTAGACAAACTTTCAGTAACTCTATAGCAATAAAAAGTATTGCTCTTAGAGTATAAAAAGGATTACATGATATAAAGAAACCATAATTAGGCCTTAACCTGAAGTTCTTGAACAGCAGAAAACTCTTATTAGTCCCATACCAGATTAATCAAGCACTTTTAAAACTGAGCGGGCACTTGTTTTGTACTTTATGTGTAACTGAGGTCCAGTGAGATAGACTGCATATCACATGTATAATACAGCCTAAAGCTTTCTGTTAAAACAGCACATCATTTGGTTTGAGATTTGGCATCTTTGCCTTTTCTTTCTGCGGAAGCATAATGAATCAGGAATAATCCAATGAAAATATTAGTGAAATCTTTTAAAAACTACACAAGAAGGAATTTCAGTAGCAACAAAACGAGAATTTTCTCACACTTAAGTTGGGCCAATTACACAAGCATAAAGGTGAGGGATGAACAGAGTGTCATAATTATGGGCCACAAACCTTGGTACAAACTCAGAAGTACACGTCCTTCTCCACAGCATACTCTGGGATCACTAGTGGACTACAAAAAAGTCTTACAAAGATAATAAGGGATAATTTTCTTTAACTGCATTTGCAGAAAATTTACACTCTCAAAGGCTTAAAATGTATCCCAATTCAGTTTTCATCTTCTAAAAGAACCAAATCAAACAGTGAAATTTGTATCTGTGCATGGGAAACCTGAAGATTTACTGTAATTTTGTCCTATGTATGCTTCTACAAAGCAAAAAGCAGACGGACTGGCAGCTGATGCATGTGTGTGACTTTCATCAAGCAGCATGGTATTTTAAACTCATTTGACATGGTCATTAGGTGTCTCAAGGAAAAGGCATCCTCCCAATATACAAGACCCAAGTAATTTACTTCCAATTTAATAACTCAATCCTTCCACTGACCACCTAACTGGAAAGTTTGAGGACTACCTGAAGTAGTTTAAGAATTAGAAAAACAGAGTAAAGTGGTGTCCTCACCTTTCATCCTAATTATGAATTTGAAATAGTGAATGCTGGTAAAAGGGATTAATATAGATTTTGGCATTGAGTCTAAATGACTTCCAGGAAGTTCCTACAAATGGGTTCTAATATATTATTTTCATTTTGGCAAACACCCAGTATGCTAGGGACCTCTAAAATGAAAACACACTGAACCCTACTGGCTATAATGTATAATTTTGCAGTTAGGGTTATACTATAACAACTTCTGAATATTGGTTTCCTCTAGCAGAAGCACCTAGTTCAAACTTTCCCCCAGAAAAGGACCTCTTGTGTCAGGATAAGTGTATAATGTCAGTTGAAACACTTAACTACACAATATTACCAACAAGCCAAAGTGAACTCAGCCTATAATATATTTGAAATCTAGCATGGATATTTATGAATGCTAAAATTAAATTACACTTTTGCTGGCTTAATACAACTGTATTTGAATTTTGGTTACAACATTTTTGTTGAAGGATGCAACATGTTATTTTGGCTTGTAACAGTAAGATCTTAATACACAGTAATCCATCTGCAAGGACAAAAATATGAAATCAGTACTGAATCTCCTGCACATATACATCTATATTAGTACTTCCTCAGTGTGTATGTAGAATCTCTGCATGTACATCTCTTATACATGATGCTGATATGCCAACTTTTCCCAAATCGTATTTCATAACACAACATTTTAACCTGAAAAAAATCCATATTGCTTCGTTTGTGAAAATTACAGTTAACATGAGACCATTACTAAAATACAGCTTTTTTTTTTTTTTGTATTTTATTTTCCTTGAGCATTGCTTTTTTTTTTTTTTGCCTTAAAAATAAAGAAAAAATAAATCACCTGATAGTTTATAGTCTGTTTAGAGACAAAGAGGTCTATTTGCAATCAGTTGCCTTCAGTTTCTTTGTTTAAATTCAAAAGCACACTTGTTTTTTTTTGGACTCAGAAACAAAATTCATGGCATTAAATGACTTATTCAGCCTCCATGAGGGCCATTTCTTTTCACACTCATTAAGAAGAAATGCCACTCAATCCCATCCATACACAGCTCAGAGTAATGTGTAAGCAATAACATGCACAGCATACCACAAACAAAAATCTCACCCTATGGATATCTCTAATGAAGTCACTACGGTACAGACAGATCTGGAATGTAAGTACACTGCTTTACACAGGAGCTGCGTGCATAGTTAAGTCCCTCAGTTGATGACTGAAGGCAAATTATGTAGGTAATTTTTTCTCATCTACTTTTGAAATTACCTTGGTACTAACTAATACAGAGCATTTCTGCTACTATTGTCTAAATCCTCCAAAGACTGTTAGCCAATTGAGCACAAACGTAGCAGCAGGAGGACTGTGACAGTGACCATTTATTAAAATTTGCTCCATCTTAGAGCAATTTTAATACACAAATATAATTAATGATAGTTGAAATTTATGATTTATGTAAAAAGCATATGTTCTAGTGCTTCCCAATTCTTTTGACATCTTCAAATCAAGAGCACAGATGCTAGGGACTAGAAACACCAAGTGAAACTCTATGCAGTCATATAAATATGGAAATGTTTCCTAATCCAAGTGAACAAAAGTTCAAAATGAAAGCTTTCATCAACTGCGTAGCAACTAAAACTAATTGAGCAAGATTCTGCAATTGTTTTTTTTTCAGTCTTAATATGTCAAGACACTGTTCACCAAGTCATTAAGAGAAAAACATTCAAAAATAAAGTTAAAGCCTGCCACTAAACAGAGCTTTTTACAACTCATCTGTCTGATGATACTGTATTTAATCTCAGCATCTTTCAACAGCCTTTAAAGAGTTATCTGTCTCTCCAATGTCCTCTGGAGTCTATGGCATAATAGGAGTGAAAGCACTTTTAAATGATTCTAGTGTGAGGAAACAGTGGCACATCACTTATCAACTTTGTAAAAAGCAACCTTAACATGGGTTTGGGGATGGGCAAGGGAGAGTATCCCACCTTCCTGTAACTGTCAGTAAGAACTTTTAAGCACCTTAAAATACATCTGCATTGATGTAATTGAAAAGATTCCCAGTCACCTTACTTTAACAACTGCAGTGTCCTTGCCTTTCCATTATTTTGCACTACTAGCCTACAAGTCATGTGGCAATGTACTAATGGACCACGAAGGAATGATGCACCCTAACAGCAGCAACACCTCTCAACAAGTTGAGACAGTTCCATGCATAGCTTTTAATTTCAATGACAAAATATTTATTAAAAAAAAAGTTCTACCTTAACATTTTTGGACAAAATCTCAATATTATAATTTGAATATTAGGTGTTTCATACCACGTGATGATGTCTCCAAGTAAAAGTGATATGATGGAGTCTCACATGCATCAAGCAGGACTTGGCTATTTACTTTTTCAAATATGCCAAGCTAAAAAACCATCATTAACAAAGTTTAAGAAAAGACATTATGTTAGTTATAAAACATTTACTCCTATTTTCATTTATATTTAACAAGTATTTAATATCAAGGCTTACAGACCCTCAGGATGATTAGATATATGTGGGACTGTATATAAGTAAGTTATAGGGCAATTTTTTATCCTGACCAGCAAAGTTATCTTCTGGTGAAATCTTTGGTTTCCCTTTATACTGCTCCGCAGTTCTGCTTTTTGTGCAATCCAAGTTTCAGTTAAGCACAGACCAATTAAGAAAAAAGGTGAATAAATGCAACTTATGCCCATCTTAACATCCTTATATGTGAAATAATTCTCTATATTCACAAGCAATTATTCATATACTTAGAAGACCTTTGAGACCTCATCATCACTGCATATTGAAATCTATAAGCTGTTACCCTCTGAGAGACAAGGGAAGCTTCAATAAGGAGTTTTCAGCAGATTGTCTAGAAATTCTGAGAGAAGAAATAAATTAAAAAAAAAGCTGTTTCTTCATTTGGGATTAGCAGAAGATGCCAATAAACATGCTGATAAAGATACAGAACAACATAATTTAAAATTACAAAGGACCTCTATGATTCTTGAGTGACATTCCTCAGTACAAAAATACAAAACCCCAAAACTGTAATCAGTCATGCTGAAAAATGTGTGCTCCATTTGTAGATGCGATCGAAGGTAAGAGGTTACTAAAAATATATATGCTACAATAGCATGAATCTCAATGCAGAGAATATGGAAAGTTATATTTATATTAACTTTTAGCCAAGAGATGGAAATTTTTTTCCTACTCTGATGTATAGTACTAAGAATACTCACCATAGTCTCACAATGCTGTGCTGCAGATCACATGCAGAAGTCTTAAAATTAGAAAACTCAGTTTCCTACTATATCAGTTTTATATATAATACTGGACAAACAAATATGAAATATTTCAACTTTTTAAAAAGCTATCACATAGATAGGTTTAAAAAAATACAATTCTTGTGGCACCCTAAAAATAGGAATGTATTAGGTATATAGTTGTAATGAAGTTGAACTGACTGTTACACATAGTTAATATATGTTACACAAGAAAATGATACCGACAGCTTCCTAGGTGCTGTATAAATTCACATTCTATTTCTATTATAATCCTGCTTTTGCAGTTAAACAAACTTTGTCATGGGATCATAATTTACTGTGACCCTCTGAAAATAAAGTGAACGCTGATTAGCACATTTTCTGGCACATGTCGTGTCTCTCACTAAACAATGTCTTAATTTTAAATTCTTGTTCAGAATCACTGCTTTTACAACTACTGCCACTGTTCAAGGTCTGCACGAAGCTTCAAACTGCATATTATCACCCATTGACAAACTCGACATTTTATGAAGAGCCCCTTCTCACACTGACTTATCCTCCTTACCCTGTGTAAATAAGTAACAATTCATTTTATAACCTTGACTTTAAAGTCCAGCCCTTCCACCCTCTTTTTTCTTCTTCCCAAACAAGTGACAAAGAACAAGGAAGCTGATTGAAGGGGTCCATTATGTATCAACTTAAAGAAAGGCAAAGTGATTGATGAAACTAGCAGTCACCTTCACTGCTAGCTACTGCACCTGTATCCTTTTTGTCAAATGACCTGAAAATCCTGCTGACAGTTTAACATTCACCACAAGGATACACTGTCTAGTACTGTAGTTTTGAATATTTTTATTTGCTCAGAAATCCATAGGAACATTTTCTTAAGATGGAAGTACACATTTAAAATTAGTAGTAATTTGTATTTTCTTTCCACATACCTTGTGCTTTCTAACAGTTTAGCTGGCAAAACTATTAATTAATATTTCCAGTAAGCTCACAAACCACAGCTCCTCTGCAGGTGTCACACAGTTAAATCATTCACATCATGATCACCATTTCAGTAAAATTTGCCAACAGTGAGATGAGAAGCTCAGTTAATCTTCTTATCACAGAGGAAAACCAGGTTACAGGTCTCAAAGTAAGCTTCAGAGCTTTGCAGCAACAATTGTTTAAAACAAATTTTTTTTTTTAGTTACTATTTTCGATTTTTAAATAACTGGCTACTTTAATACAATTGTGGGTTAGAAGATGAGGTAGAACTTTGTTTTAGGCTCTAAAAGGTGATTAAAAACGTCAACCCCAAACCATTCCTATGGTACTGGAGCTGGTCTGTTACTCTCTGCATGAAATAAAATTTTCACTGGGAAAGAGACAATTGAGAGGCAGGAAAATCTCAAAAATAATAATAAAAAAAAGCTCTTTACTCTGTGTGGGACACAGCACCATTTCCTTTGGGCATTTATTACCTCTTAAAAACCAATCTTTTGGTGAGTGGCAGTTCAGGGTTTTTGAGAGCAAGCTGCAATATTTCTTCGGGTCTGCAGAGTCATAATTAAAGCTGAACTGAGTGGAATTGGAGAGGGAAGGTCAGCGAGGTGCCGTATGAGAGATGAGGCTGGGCTGATGGGCACCAAATGAACAAATTATGATGGGCCCCACTCAATGTGATGAGGTCAAATGCTTGTTTCTACCCACTGACAGTTCAATTTCCCTGAAATGTCTCTCGGTTCTCTATGAGCTAATTATGAATGAAAAGTTATCAACTGCCCTCACCAAAAAGAGCTTTCTTGGAGCTTTTAATGTCAAAATATTGTTAGAAATGCATGCCAGCCCATCTTTTTAGCCAAACAATACCCAGAATAATTTAAATACCAGTATTATACTATATACTTTTTACTTGCAGTACAGACATAAAACATTCTAGAACTGGTATTAGATAAAACACATACATAAGTTTTATAAAGCAAATCCGTATTAATATTACCATTTATTATCTAAAGATACTGTGCTTATAGCTTTGTAGAACATAAACCACATAACTTTCAAGTATTTCCATATTAATATTAATTTCCAAGAAAATATTGTTGGATTTTCAGTTTCAAAGTACCAATGCTCAGCTGTATTCCAGTATCCAGATTTCAGCACAACTCTAAAGCAACTGATAAAAATGTATAGTTCTTTCATGATGCCTCAGTTTTCACAGTAGTCTCTTGATTTCCTTCATGAAATACTATCTTTTGAAAATTCACGCACCTATAGCTACATATACTTCCATAGTTTTAAATAAGCAGAAAACATAGAAATTTTATATAGATTATTACAGAAGTTGGATCTTTGAAGTTAAAAGAGAATAAAGAAGGGAACAGACCTTAAAAATAGCAATTGAGAACAGGAGTTTCTCAGAAATTCCAGACTACTTATTTGCATAGAGAGATAATTTAGAAGACTTCTTTTGCCAGTTATGGGTTACTTCAAAGTTAAGAAATTACAGTAGTCTAATGCTTTGATTTAGAATGTTACCTGTCTTCCTTTTATTACAATGCTGTTTCCATTTCATATGTTTACTTATAAATCAGAAGTCTTAAAGGAAACTTCTAAAAAATGCTGATCATATCTTTACTTTCCAATGTATTTTCACATTTACAGAGGTACTACTCATGCACTTGGCACTGAACAAGATGGGACTGTGTGCAGATATTAATTATAACAACTTTTAAATTATACCAATTAATGCAACTGCAGCACATATGTAGTTACAACAGGATGTTAAAGTCAGAGTGTATTTGATATATATTGATTTATAAGCTAAAATTATTTTTCAGTTGTTAAGAATATCACGAAATGAGTGGGGATAATGAACAGGGAAACTTTTAAGTCAGTGTTCTTTAAAAAATTCAATATAATTTTAAGGCTGTTTAAAGGAACAGGCTAAAATAAGCAAATGTACAAGAGTAACAGAAATACATCCTTAATTACAAAATCTGAAGCAGCCATCTATATGGCTAGCATATATATCCATAAAATAAAAGTAAGCCTGAAGGTTTTCAGTACAGCACAGTATTAAATTTATCAATATAACAGTTGCTGTTATTGCAGTTGGCATGCTATCTTATTAGACACACTGTTGATCAAGTGTTATTAAAATAACAACAAAAAAATGCACTGCATGGAGTCTTCATGTTTAAGTACAGCAATTAAGAACAGAGAAATGCAGTTCATTCATTACAGAACCTTTTCAGGAAGTTGATTTTTTCTAATTCTTATTGTAATTGCATTGTTCTAATCCTGTATTATAAAGGCAGCTGCTTGCCTATCATTTGTACTTTCCTCGTTAATCCTGACTCAGTGAATTAACCTTTAATTACAGCCGTTAAAATTGAAATGAGCCTCTTGTCTGGCTGGGGCTGCCCCCTTCCAGTGCATGAGACTGATGAAAATTTTTAGGGTCAATGAATATGTCCCATGTCATGTCTGATAGATGCTAAAGATGTGAGGAGGTAAATGTTACCTTAGAAAGATGTGGCTGAAATTTTTAAGAGCTAGGTTTTATTGACAAAATAAAATAAAAATACAACTTAGGTTACATCTCTCTTCTGTCTGAGTTACGTAGCATAACACATATACAACCACACTCTATTTTATGTATATTACCACACTACATATTTAAAGAACAACTTATGGAATCACCATCATACATTACACATGCTTGTTTTTAAACACCTAGTACCAACTCTGTTCACAGCAATCCTATTTTAAGGTGCAGGATATATGTATTTTTCATGTTAGAATGAAAAAGAAGCATCACTTTAAATTCTTCCATAGATCTAAGCATTTAATTTTCAAAGAAGTTAAATTAGTTTTAAGGACAGTACTGACTTCTAATGGAAGGCAAAAAAAGATCTATTGTGTCCTCACAGTAACTTATCTAAAGGAGTTTCTTTTTTGCAGTAAACTCTCCCTCTATCAATTTAATTTCTATTTCATAAATAGGATTTTAATGCTGTAATTGCACTTTACTTTGCAACTTTTTTACTTTTTTTACTTTTTACTTTTTTACTTTTATTTTTAAATACGATATTTGAATATTGGTTTAATTTTTTTCATTCCAAGATAAGAAAACAGGAAAATAGCA
>WUAM01000107.1:18421890-18448372 GCA_024336885.1 Actenoides hombroni
CTACAAATATTTCAAGTCATTAAAGAGTTTCTACACAAGAGCTATCAGATGCTGACACCTTCGGTCATATTGAGTACCTTACAGCTAATGAACTTCAGAGACACTGTTTTTCACACAGTAAAGTTCTGTTCACCCTGGCAATGTTGGATTATGTTCCTCTGTGCTAACAGCTATTGAATATTATTAAAATTTGCCTTGTTCACTTCTAATAATACTGTAACTACCAATTAGTAGATTACCCTTTTGTCTCAAGGGGAGTTACTACCCAGAATTATTGCAGGAAATGAAAATTGTTTTCTAATAGTTATCACAGAGCAGATAAATTAATATTGAATATAGAAAAAAAACCCCTCTGTTCTTGTATCTGCAGTCCACCATTCTATACTTTCAAATCAGGTGTTTTATACACTGCCTGATTCAGCCTCCTCGCCATGACAATAAATAAATTGGTTACTAAAGCGCTTGAATGGTAACAAGGTCAACAGTAATTAAACAAATCCAGACCACTCAACTATTAAAAGTCCCTTTTGACTCTAATTAAGTTGTTTATATTTAAGAGTAGTACAAAAGAATGTACTATGCTGCATTATTGTTTGACTTAGCTATACTTTTAGAAGGAGAAAAACACAGAGAAGGGGAGTTGAAAAATAGAATGTGACAGAAAATAGTTCCAACAATGCCTTCCTCTTCCTCAGAACTTCTGAGGACTGAATTGCCTAAATTAAATATTATCAAATATATTAAAAATAAATATTGACATTTAGCCATGCTAATAATGCCTACACATGTAACTGAAGTTGAAAACAATGCCCTAAATTTTCATCAAAAGCGTTTTTTTCTGAAAGCAACGAACATCAAGCTTGAAAAGATAAAAAGGAAACGAATACACTTCACAAAACTAGTCTAATGTAGCATTGTTAAAATCGTGGTAAAAAAAAAAGTATGATCAAAATTACATTTCATTGACAATATTTAACAACTTCTTTGAGTTCAATGAGTTAAACGAAAATTCACTAGCATATTATGTATATATACAATATATATACACTAGAAGAAGTTTCTTCTTCGTGATTTATAACACAGGTACTGACAAAATTATCTAAATTTCCTTCATTGCCATCGAACTGAAGCTGTACTTGCATCAACAAATAAGTTACTGTGAAACACTTATATAAATGAAGTAAGTTGTTTTTCAACAATTTATTTTTCTCTTATTGTTAAAACTAGATTTGAAGATCAAAAATATTAGTTTACTGTACATCAGCCAGTTTTGATGGGTAATCATTGTTTACCTTACTGCTTAAAATTTCAGATGTTATTCTAATGAAAAGAATTTACTGGTAACTAGCTTTTTAACTTTGCGATGATGAAAAGCCTGTATTAATTTAACCTACAGATTTCATTTGTTCTGAACAGGAAAAACAATATAAATCACTTTTAAAATCATTAAATCCTGACTTAAATTAATAAAGTCATAATTAGGGCATTATGCTGTGTTTGTTATGGAAGTGGCAAGGCGAGCTGCTTTAATTACTGTCTGTAATAAAAGGAGCAGAGTGCGTACTGCGCCCCAATCAGCGCTGTCAGCCACGACTGAGCTGAGCTGCAAACTCATCAAGTGAGCTGGCATCAGACTACAGAGTAAAGGGTGATCATGTCTGCAGAGGCCACTTGCTGACAGCCCTGGAAGAAACAGATTCATACAATCCAAGGTATTAGCCCCAATTACTCAAAAATTTAATGATACTTTAATACATGATAATGCTGTTGATAATGGGCAATCTTAAAAAGCGCTAACACTTAAATTCTTATGACCGTTTCCCTTCACAGCTCTTGCCTCTAATATTTGGATCATAATCTTTTTAATATAACATTATTTAGAAAAATCAATTGTCTTAGTTACATAATGGCAAAGTGTTGAAGGACTTAATTTTAGCTCTCAGCAAAATTGCTTCAAAAGGTAATTAAGTGTTTCATGCAACTGTTTGATCACTTATTCAGACTCCCAAGGTTACATCAATTTTCAAAAAGCCACCCAATATTTTACTGAAGTCAGAAATTAATTCCAAACATAAGAGTAGTCTAATGAAAAAACGAACCCAGTTCATATATTGAATATTGCTGGCATACACTGAAACAGGAGACATCACTCCTTGGCCAGTACAGCTCCCAAAAAGCCTAATGAGAGTCTTAGAAGACTGTTTACAGGAAGACTCCATTAATAGCTAGTATCACAAAAAATGGAAACAATACTCATGTATGTCTACCTTTCATCATCTGCTCTAGATGTTTTCTTTGCAGTATTTTCTTTGCTGTCTGATTCACTGTCACTTGATTCTTCACTGGAAGAGGAACTTGTATTACTCTCATCACTGTTGTCTTCCTCATCTTCCTTCTCACTTTCACTGCCAGACTTGCTCTCTGAAATAAAAAATACACTTAATATTTTTTCCAAAATATCTTACATATTTAGTATTTTAGGAATCCAAGTTTGTTTTAAATAAAACAATGTTTCAGTATTTTAAGATTCAAATGCAAACTTAATCATTGTTTAACCTGTGTCAAAAGCAGGCAAGAAAATCACTTTCCTCTAATGTTTACAAAATTTTCTTGGTTAAAGACCTGTCTTCTTCAGGCTACAGAATTATACTTTATCAAATTAGAAAACCCAATAATAAATTAACTGCATGTGGATTCTTCAAAATTACATAACCCTATCAGGAATTGGAGATGACCTCAAATTCTCTAACCTATATATTCACTTAACTGTAAGATTATATTTCAACCAATTGCTAAATTAGATAATCTGTTCTTGAATACTGATAGTGATGATGATAGAATCACTGATTTAAACAAATTATTCATCCTCTAATTAATCATGTAGTTACCAAATACTCAAATATCTGAAGTGAATATATTATTTTCTTGCTTCAGAGATCATAAACTTCAGTGATACAATTCTTAAGCACCACTTCTGCGTATTTCCTCAGTTTAGGAATGAGAGGGAAGAAGCATCATATTCAGATTTTTAAGGTGTCCCCTCCTCTATTCAACTAGATCCTGACAAGTCTCTAATGCTAAACATTTTCTGTGTCTAAAGTCTGGGCCTGGGAGAATTATGTTCTTCACTACATCTGAACTATCCTAGCATCTACAGAAACGGCTGTCTTGGGGAATTGTCCATCTGGCATTAAGTGGGAAACTGGTCAAAAAAACCTTTGCTCACTGAACTTGACAGGCTGCTGACACTTATCTTCTCCATCATCAACCCCCTTTATAATAAAGAGAAAACGTTATGTAGAACTTGAGAGCAATACTATAACACAATTTACTGAATAAACCCCATGAAAGACTAAACATTTAAACAAGTTTGGCCACTTATCAATACAGCAGCACATGCTATCAAAATAGTCCTTCATCAATAACAAGTTACAATAAAACATTCAAGATTTATAGTTCCCAATGACCAAGCATATGGGCACTCTTCCCTCAAAAAGTTAGGTGCCTTTTAATTGGAGTTACAAACTCTCACTGTTCTTACTAGACTAAAAGCAGAGTGAAAACAGCATGCCATCTTTTCTAACTGGGAAACAAAGCAGAGTCTAACTCATTTAATAAACACACAAGCTATATCTGTAAAATTAGCAGTTATAGCAGCTAGAGTGAATGTAAAATTTCCTCCTGATATCCTGATTTTATACTCAGCTCTGGATTTTAATTTTTTTTTTTTTCCAATTTTTTTTAAGTAGTGGTCAGTTCTGGAGAAACACTTCTCCAGGCATCAGGGATGCAAGTCGATTTCCAAACACCTACCTGATGCGCTGGTACTGGCAGACTCATCTTCCTCCTCATCTGATTCAGAGTAGAACTTTTCAGTAGGTTTCTCTTTCTTTGTCTTACTTAGAATTCCAGTCCATTCCTTTGCCTGTAAATAAATTTTGACTCCTTTACTTTTACAAGCATCAATACAAAAATATATACACAACAAAGCACAGAAAAATAATCACAGTAGCAGTATTAAACAATTTCTAAATAAATCCTCTAAGTAAGTCAAGAGAAACTATTAAACTTTTTTTACTTTACACAATTAGGCAAACTAGAAGTTGTGTACATACTGATAAAAAGTTGTAGATAGTCCAGAAAAAAATTTAATCTGCCATAGTGACCATAGCATCAGTAACCATAAATCCATTTCTATGCCCAAAGAACCTGAAATATAAGAGTTTTTTCCTCTAGTTCCAGCTGAGTATAGCCTATGACTAGAATGAAGGGTAAGTAAGGTATAGTTACCACCTTTATCATCCTAAGTTATAAGGGAAAACAGATGTGGACCCAGTAGGCAGCAGAAGCTACAGCAGCCTCAGAGGAATTATATTTCACTTCCTTTGCAATTCTCCAAATAAAAGCAATTCTTACCACCAAGAGAACACCAGAACATGACAATACTTTGGCCATTTTTTTTTTCCCCATAACCTACTACACTACCAGAGAAGCAGAAGGAAAACTCAGGCCAGGAAAAACACCCAAATAAATAGGCAGACAACTATATCAGTCGAGATACAGGTCTGCCTCAGTGACCACTCTGATCTGGAATAAGACTAACTTTTGAAAGAACTCTAATAGGGACCAGCAGTGGTGTACAGACAGAGACATACTGTCTTCCTCTTAAAAACCAAAAGCTGCTAAAGCTTTGTAATGCTCCACCCAGCAACTGGTATTTTGAAAACAATATTCTTTTGGATATAAATGACAATTTAATTGTGGATATTAGCTTAGCCACTCAGATTCACTCACATACAGTGTGTAGGCACGTACAGGATTAGAAGAACAACAGAATTAATGATGAAACACTCTTCAAAGGAAATACTTGCCAAAAAAAAAAAAAAAAAAAGAGGAAAGGATTTTCATGTTTGTTTTGAGGCTTGAAGGGTTGGAGGGAGATGCTTTCTATTATGCTGTTGATGGATGTTACTCCAATTTCCTGCAATATTTTTTGGTTTTATGGACAAAGGTGCCTCCACACATTCTTTCAAGCCAAGCCTATAATTTATAATCCCCCGCTTGAGCTGATTGCCTTCAGATTTTCCCCATAAAAGCTTTCAGAAGTTTGTACACAAGTATCTCTTTCCCTGAAATGTATATAAGGAGGTAGACAAGTAATATTTAAGTACTAAGGAGAAATTATTGCTCTACCACGTTGTTGTTCACTGGCTTCAGCAATTCGTAACTATTTTTTAGAATCTTCTCTACCCATTCAATGCCTAACACCTTATATGCAAATTAATTCATGTGTGATTTACTGTAGGAGTTGGCTTATGACAAGGACCATGTGCTTTTCTGGATATACCTGTTACAATGACATACCTCTGGGACACTATAAAGCCCACTATATTCCAATATATTTCTATTGTTATTTCTGTTACTGTTCAATAGCTTTCACTGACATTTAGTAGGACTCTGGAACATGACAAATCACAACTCTGGTATCAGAACATCACTTTGCCTCAGAGCTTACAGTCCAGTAACAGAAAGCTACTGGTAAAGTAGTAGGGAAAGTCCGGCCCGGTAACATCAGCCAGTAACTATGAATATATGATATTTTCCTACTATAAACTTTCCTAATTCTCTCCAGATGATCTGAAATGTAAACACTGGTCTCTTCCAAACTTTACACTTCAAAACATACATAAATTTTTTCCCCTTCTGCTGTCTTTGGTTTGTATTACCTATTTTTTCTGTTTAGACTTGGATTTGCACATAAAGAAACCTCTGCTCACCTCCAACTTTGGTAGTCCAGCTATACTCATCACTAAAAGCAATTAACATACCGCAGTACAGCATATGTAAGAGGTATGAAATCAAAACTGAGTTGGAGGGGAAAAGAGCCCATTTAATCCACAAATGATGCAGAAGTGGCCTAGAGCCAACCCACTTTTCTCATTGAAAAGAGCAAGCATTGTGAAGGTTTCTGAAAGTTTTGTTTCCCAGCTAAAATAAGCGACACGGATGTTTGCATGCATCAACATTTTTCAGTGCAGCATACAGGTAGTATTTAAATACTTTTATTTTAGGCTAATAGTCTACACGGGTAAATGCCTTCAGTGGAGTTACTTTTAATGATGCTGACATACCGACTCGGTTACGTCAACGTTTCGGACAGAGGGGTCAGGTGCCACCTCTGGCCAGTCAGACAGCTCCAGGTAGCCGGTGGCTCGGCTATTCAGTGTGTGAGACAAGGTGCCAAGCTGGAAATGATCCCGATCTATTAAAAAAAAAAAAAAAAAGGAGGGAGGGGAGAAATACACAAACACCATGAGCTCTACCACAAAGAGCAATCTTAATCAGGGCTAAAGGTAATTGCCATTATATTACCTCAAATGTCATGGAATAAATATAAACTAGGAAGCTCTTCATAGGTCAAAAAACTGATTTCAGTCCATAGATTACAATAATCTCCCCCATAATGGTCAATAAAAAAGCTAATCAGTCAGTGTGTTTAGAGGTGCTGCTCTGAAATGTAGCTTCTCTAAAAATTACTTTACTGTGAATATTAAGAATGACAGCACAGTTAAACAATCCATATACATGTCTTGGCACAAACACATCCAGAATTTTAATAGTTTTTGTTCAAAATGGAGCTACTTTTAGAGCCTCAAAACTTGGACTAAGTATGAAAATTAAAATTGCAAATCATCACAATAACAGAGCAATTTCAATTAAGATAACCTGATAACCTTTTAATTTGAGAACACTGACAATGGTTCTTTCTTATAAAAAGACAGGGAAATGCACAAGGAAAATTATGACTTTGGAGAAAATGAATAAAAACCTAATCTATTGAGATTCAATTTATTTCAGATTCATAAAACATTTGCAATACTCACATTAACAATCTTCTTTCTATTCAAGTCCAGATAAAAGACTAAAGCTATTTTCCCAAATTGAAGAATAGATTTCCTCAAAAGACACACCTTCTGTTATTTAAATAAAATTTGAAGTCCACAGAAATAGAAATGTATCAGTTTGTCAGGGTTTATCATCAGAGAAATGCATTGTGTTCTAAAAGCAAGTAAGCAGAGCAAGTACCCTTGCATATTAATCATTTGTATTTGCTAAGTGACACAATTTGTGATCATATTTGAAATCGAATAGGCTGCCACATTCCTCTACACAATGAACATTTCCCAGATGATTTTGGCAGTTGTACCTTTAAAAGGAGACTCAAGCAATGGGGCAGGCTTCTGTGCCAGAAATATTTTTTTGGCATATTTGCTTAAAGCTCCACTCTTCTCATTCGGAACAATAAGCTGCCTAATAAATCTTGTACGGTCTCTGATGTCGTAGCTTTGATCATACTTGCCGAGATTTAATACGTACTGGGTAAGCAATTTTGTCTGTGGAAAAAAACAGGACAAGAACAGAATACAAGTTATTTATGATTATTGATAACTCTGGATAAACATATTTAAAGAGGTAATAAAAATGAATGGTTATGTCAAACAAATGTTGTTCCACAGGGAATATGCATTTCTAAAGCTGCAAATGGAATTCTGCAGCCAAAGCACATGTCCTCTTCTGTATTGGGGAGGTGAATGCTGAGTACTGAGAAGCAGCCATGTGCTAGATTATTAAACTGCTGAAGTGGAAAGAAAGGCATCATTAAAAAAATAATCATATATGGCAAACCCGCTGAAGGCTCTACGTGAGGATAATGAATGTGGAAATACAACTAAAAACATGGCACTCAAAACTTAATCGGAAAAATATGCAGGACATCAAAACATCAGAGGGTATTAGGGGGCTGGCAAACTGCTTCTGCTGAGGTGTGTTTTATGAAGAGATACTGTCCCTGGCATAAGCAGTGTCTGCACTCTGACTGCACTCAGTTACTTTATCCTGAATTATGATCCATTAAAGCAGACACATGAATCACTGAACTGGATTACTGCAAATTATTTGCAGTGCATTTAGCTGTTACTTTTTCATAAAAGCAAGCTGCTGATGCCCTCTAAAAACCAGGATAAAAGACTTCTTCCATTTTTGTCTTGAAGCTTAAAGCCTCCAGCAATATCGGTCATTTATTTATGTAAGAGAGCAACTTACATTATCACAGCTTTTTACAGCATAATAGGACTTCCTAATTTGATGTCTGAGAATATTAACATGTATTAAATAATTTTAATAATTCAGTTAGATTTTTTAAAACTAAAACAAGAATATAAAAAAATCAAGGAGACTTTCTCAGTATCTTAGAAATAACGTATTGTAACCAGAACAATAGTGCTGAACAGACTTGTACCTATTAGATAACATTTGAAAGAAGTATGCCACTTTTTTTATATAAAAGCAAACAGGAAGGAGACCAAAAATAATACACTGGAAGTAAATTTTTAGCATTGCAACTCAGAATGGATTAATAACACAGGGTTAAAAAAATATACTGTCAAGGAGGATTTAGTTTCTTCATACAAGGAAACAACCATGCATATATATCCTGTTTATCATGTTACTGTTATAACAGTAACACAGTTTAAATCACATGAGTAGAAAAACATGTCCAAAAAAAATTTAAAAACCCCAATTTTGTTACATGCAATTTGACAAGAAAAGTTTAGTTTAATAATTTCCACCTTGAGGATGCAAATTATTTCTTTTCTGGAGATGTAAAAATACTTTTTCAGAATATTACCTCCTGTAAGTGAAACAGAAGTAAACACAGTATTGTTTTAATTTCAACCACATACAATGCAATGGATGCAAGCATTCACAAAATACCCTTTGGCACCAAAGATCTGAAGAAATTAGTAATATTAGATTAAAATAATAATAAGAGCATAGCTAAAAAAAATATTCAGTGAAGCATTTTTTGTTTCTTTTTTCTCTCTGATACCCAAGGATGAATCTGTGAAACTATCCTTTTCCCCCCAAGGTACTGTCTTAGCTCTGGGAAAGGTAAAACTTTCCTGTATGCATTTTACAGCTTATTGGCAGCTATTTCTATATCAGGGTATAAAATTTTAAACAACTGCATCAGACATAACATATGTAATCTGCACTCATGCAGGACTTGGGCTGTTCAATCTAAATGGAATTGGAAGGGAGGGTTCTCAGGTAGCATGAATTAAACTAAATGAGGGATACCTCCTGCAGCTTTTGCCATCACTTTTCTGTAAAACAAAACAAGACTCCTTGCTGTCATGGCAGAAAGCTTAGCAGAATGGATCATAAAACACAGTGGTCTTTGCTTGCAAATTGCTATAGGGACATGAAAAATTGAGGGCCTTGGTATCATGGTGGGCACTTCTTTAGTAAGCATTGATGGAATTAGATAAAAGAGTCGATCCTGAAAGACTGCATTTTCTATAATGGGATCATTTTCTCCATGATCCTCTCCCTTCTCCTCCTCTCCTTTCTCTCCCCTAAAATATCTTTTCCTTAATGTCCCATACAGAAGAAGATACAGCAAATTTATACAGAAGAATGTTCCATATCTGCAAGATGTCTTCTGGAAAGCATCATATACAGTGTAAATATATTTCATGAAAACAGAAAGAAAACTGGTTTTTTTCTTGTCTTAAGGCAATGCAACCAATCAAGTAGTGAAGCTTTTCTACATGGAGGTAGCTAATAGAAACAATTAATTTTAATTAAAAACAAAAACTACACTAATGAATACACATCAGTTTTTCCAACAGTGCAATATCCATACGAAACTGAAAAATATTTGAGCAAGCACATTAATTTGGTGAAATATGACAATCTGCACACCATGACTTCTCCACAGAATGGTAAGACAAAATATTCTGATGTATGATATAATACATTTATTATCATATGTCAACGTCACCTGTTATCTGGACATGTTCATTATATAGGCATAATATAATGTCTTTAATCCCCACACTGTTAGCACCTATTAATTTTTTTTTGTACATTTTGGTTTGGTTAATATGAAAAGTATATTGCAAGTCATCCTTCAGCAACATTCCCAGAATTTTCTACTGGCTATATTTCAATTTAAGAATTTAAAGCCTATCCTATATTAGTAGCATTTAACCTTCTGGTAGATGCCCACTTGAAAAAAATCGTAAGACAAATATTACCAACAGATCAGGTTCCACACTGGGAGAGAAACAGCTATCTATCCACTCTACAGTATTATTAGCCTGCAATAACTTGATTCTTTAGGTATATGAGATAAGGCTATTGTGCTAAACCATGTTTGACATAGCTATTTATACACTAGGAATACTCAGGACTTTTTCTGGTGAGATTCCTACTATGTTACACAACAGAATCCCATCAAAATCTCTTTACTCTTCTTGCTATATGCAAGAAACAGCTAAGGCAATTAGATGACAAATTTTCTTCATAACACCTTTCCATGAGCTCCATTTATACAGCTATCTAGCACATTCATAAATATTTTTATACCCCCAAAGTGATGAAAAAAGGAAGCAAGTCTACCAGACAACATAGACAACCAGAGGAAAGCCTGTTCTTATTACATATTTATCCAGATCTGAATAAAACTGAAACTCCTCCTTAAATTACAAACAGCCTTTGAAAATTCATGGGGTGACCACAGGATTTACAGGATAATGGAAATTCTTATAAAAAAATCCTGATTCTTAAAAAGCATTCCTGAGAATTTGTTGCATCAAGTCTTGGAACACATGCCTAAGGAAATAATCAGCAAATAATATATTTACAGAAAGGGAAAAAATAACAGAGTCTTATTTCCTCCAGAATCTTGTGCTTTTCTTCAAACAAGACTTAACAGATGAGTTCTACCTGCCTTTCCCTCATCTGAGGAAAGAGCTCTTTTCATCCGTCTAGTTGGAGTCTCTCTTGCCTATCCTACCACTACTTCTCAATGAAGTGACATTATATCTTTGAGATTTTCACAACTTCATTAACTTTGGATGAAACTGATAAAGGATTCAAAGATGTATTACATGATGTAGTAGGATATGGAGGGAAATAACACGGGGATGAGGAGAGATGGACAGACTGACAACTAAGCAGTCAAGTGTACAAGATTTGCTATCAAGTTTGAAAAATTAAACTGAAAAATGGCTGGCCTTTTTAGGAACTGAAGTAATTCCGGAAAGAAATATTTTAATACTGAAAGAGCGAGTAAGAGCTACTCCTGGGAATAAAGAGGTAGATATAGGAAGTGTTCTAGTCATCATACTCTAGTTTGGAAGGAGATTTGAATAAGCTGAGACATCAACCTACTCTTGTAGAGTTTTGTATATGAAGAGCTTAACCACTTGAGAAGAAACTTTTCCACAACCTAAAACTAAATGAAGTAAACACCCTTTGCTGAAGTTCATCATTTGGTAAGCATCTCAGAAGGTAATTTCTTCTGCTTCATCATCATAACTGTATTTGAATAAATGGTTATGCAACAATTATAACGATGGTTTAAAATGTATTAACGTGTGAAACTAGAAAAAGAGCATCACAGAAAAATCATCACCTCCTGGTAGGCAATGGATTTTTTTGCCAAATATGGCATGGAAAAATGACTGTAAAATGATGAAAATTAGTAAATATGTAATGGGTCAAAAGGAGACAGTTTAGATAACCAAGCAAATCAATCTTTCCGTATCTCAGTCAGTATTTCCATTAAGGTGAGCACTGACAGAAAGTCACCTTTTGTTACTGTCCCATTTTAGACTGTATAAGCAAAGGACAAGCATTAAGTTTTATCTGAATGCACGGCAAGACAGTTTCTCTCTCCACATGCCCCACAGAATAAAGATTCTGACCGATCAAGTCAGCATATGGATGTAGCTGTCAAGGAACAAGACAACACCACAGTTGTCATACAAGATCCTGTGCCATCCAAGCTGTTGTGGAAAAAAAAAAAAAAAAAAAGAGGACTAGCAGCCCAGGAAAATGTACACATCTCAGACAACACACTTCATCCACATTTTGGGAAAAAATATATGTTATTTTACAACCTTTTACAGTAATAACTGGAATTACAGTGAAAAATTAGTGTCAAGATGCTGTATTTCACAGCCATAGATTGACAAAGTTTACAGCATTGTCATTGAGAAGAATGAGGCAGCTGGCATCTCATAGCTATTGTTTCAGCTGCCTGGAGATCTAAGTTCACCTTTTTGCACTATCTGACATTTTTACATTACCCATCCTTTCCATGAGGTAAAGTGAAATAGTAAGAAATACAGAAAAAAGGAAAGCAGTTACTAATTTTAAGATGAGCACTGATGGAAAGATGTAAGGAGGCCTTTTGCTGGCATCACCTTTTAGACACCATGAAAAAAACCATAAGAGTAGCTTCTTTTTAAAATTGACAATATTCCCTTGAAAATTCTGGTCTTAGATAAAGAAAGCAGCAAATCCCATATGGAAAACCTCCTATATGATACTAGTAACACAATTTACAAATCCTTCCTATTTATGTGAACTAAAATGTCCACAATTTCCCCAAGAAAGAAAGATGCAAAAAAGAGAGATCTCATCACTACATTCATATTTATAATCCAGCACATACTCAAAAGATTCATGGTTAGATCTAGTCTGTTAGATTCTTGAAAAGTGATGTTCAGCATTTCTTCGTAGAACAATATGGACCAGTTTTGGTTACTTTTTTAAGAAATCACCGATCTACAGAGACTGTACAAAACTTACTGTGAATCTAAATACATGCACTTCTGAGTTCAGGCTTACCTGCTTTGAGTTTGTTAAATAGAGCTTTGCACCCAAATTTAAGATTTGCAACTTTACAAGGTCATCTTCATTAGTGAAGCTCTTGGCTGTCTTCCTCAAAACATCAGGTGCAATCTTTGGAACCCGTTCACAGTATTCACCAATGAGCCAAAGAATACTGGCTCTGGCTACCGGGACCTGAGAAAACATAGTGCACTCTAAGTTAACACATTCACAAAGACTACCTGCATACTTGTATGTGTCTATGTTCAGTAACAAATGAAACAAAATAATGTTTAAAGACAATTGCCATGCAAGAAATACAGACCCAAATTAAATACTGTTAAATACAGCCACTGTGGTAGACTGAATATTCATACAAATGTAAGAATCAGATCCTGCGCATATTATCAGTTGACAAGAAAAACAGAGCAGGAATGGAAACAGGCATACAGGAGTGATGCATTTATGTTCACAGAACAAACTGGTGGCAGCTGAGAAGAGAATCCAAGCCTTTGAGGTGTGGCTGGGAATTCTTTCCACCAGGTTACACTGAACACCATGCTGAAACAAAACAATGCTTTTTTGGTGACTGCATTCATATAGAAATGGTTTCCAACAATACAGCTTCCTCAAATCCTTCCCATCTACTTTAAAAGGACAAGAATTTATTGAAGATTACTGCTATCTTTCCTTCACTTTTGTCTAAAATTTTATGACAGCAAGACTCATATTTTTGCAAATGTCCAAGGTCTGATGAACAGAGAAGTCTGAACAAACTGGACTTCAAAATCAAGGTTCCCAATTTTTCAACAGGCTCTAACCCCTTAATTGAAAATACTCTGATCAGAACTTCATACAGGTCTTACTGTTTTGGAACTACTTGACTCTTTTAACTGAAATAACTGTCAGTAGCAGTTCTTAGACGAACTCACACAGCATATGGTACTGACTTCAAAGGCATGTTACTGTCACAGACAGAGCAGAAGCAAAAAGGAAAAGCACAGAAGAAAACTCATGCTCCACGCAAAGTTGAGCTACAAGTAGTTAGGAGTTAAATGAAATAAATGAAATAGAAAGACTTTTCTCAAAGGTGAGATAGCCTATATTACCTGGTGGTCCAACTAAAAATATCACCTGTGTTATACACCTCCCTGAAAACATTGTTCTCCTTTCTTCAGAGGAGGCACAAAAGTACACGATGACAAAATTCTTCTAGGCATAAGCATGTCTTTCATAGCATCTACAGACCGTGGTGCTCTCATGTTCTGTGCACACTCTTGTTCAACTGATGTTGAAATATTAGGGAAGAATCACAACTGTTCTATCAAACGACTGACTATGGTTTAGAAAATATGAAAGCTTCCAACTGTAACTGCAATTTCAGCTAATTTTGCTGTTTTGTCTAAAAAAGTAAAAAAACCCCACATTTGTACTAACACTTTCCATTACTCCCTACACATACAGTGATCTTTTTAAAATATGCTTACACCTAAGCCAGCATGAGTTCTGCTTTAGGTAAGATTCATAGGAGAAACAAGTTTTAGAAATTCAGCACTCTGGTTCTCAAAGCACTAGTTATTAACATCTTTTACATATGTTTTAATTTTTCAGCGTATGTCAGTTATTCAAATATGAGTATCTATTTCTTAGAATTACAATGGAAATCACCTGTTAAGTATCCTACCCTGTATGTACATCAAATTTGAAAGTACTGCTGTCCAGTTACATTCATACTAGCAACAAATGCAAGTAAGTTACCAGGGTTCAGGATAACAATTCCCAAATTGTGGTCCACAGTCCCTAAAAAGCAGTCCACTAAGCCATAGTAAAGAAATACTAATTATGTTCAGAAGAAATTTTAATGATTAAACATGTTTTATTACTCAAAAAAAGTTTGGTAACAGCTTTGAATAAAAATTTGACAGTATCTCCCTCTATACTTATATTGTTGCAAATACACATGCCAACAAAAATATTAACAGGCATGTCATGGGGAAAACAGAGGACTGACTCTGCTGAAAGAGAAAGCAACCAGGTCATGGGAAGACAGGAGTCCAACAACAACAACAACAACAACTCCCCTCAAGAGATAAATGCCAATTCTAAATATGAAAAAGATATTTAAGGTAGAGGTAACAATGTATTGAGAGTGGCATAACATTGTGATTTAACATACAAAAATATACGTGAATACTGATTGAGATACAGATGAGTAATTTTTGTGAATTAACAATAAATTTAAATGGCCTTGGAAATTAAGAGTGTGAAAGAGGGGAACAAGCTACAGAAAAACTGCTAAATATAAAAACTTTAAACGCAGTCAGAATATGCTCGCCTGCAAAACAGTAAGACAGATGCCATTACTGTACACTGATTTCAGAAGGGAAAGAGGTTATTTCTAATGTTCCAAAGGTTACACTGCATTAAGACCTCACTCCCAATCTATTACTTTAAATTGGGCTAAAGAATAGTAATTGAGTGGTACATTAAATTTTCCAGTATTGGAGCAGTTCAAGTTTCCTGCTGTACAGATAGATATCTCTAAATAAGAATATATAGGCAACTTCAGATTTCAGTTATGCTAGATTTATTTTCCTAGAATACTTCATTACAGACTTGTTAAAATATTAGAATTCTACAAGAGATCACTAAGTACCACAGTTTGGCAGCAGCCTATTAGAAACATCCCTTTTCCTATTATTTACTGTCTCTCAGAGCAGACTAATTTCAGTAATATCATTATGAAAGGCAAACATCAGTATTGTACTCTTCCTAGTCAAACCCAGGACTATACTTAAAAAACACAGTGAAATGTATTTAAATATATGTAAACAGTGTACATTTAAGCAGAGTGGTTTAATCTTTAAATTTGTTTCCAGTTTGTAATTATTAGAGTAATCAATTAGGTTTTAGAATGTAATACTGACATTGGAAGACATGAAAATTTTTGTGAGATTTCTAACCAGGTGCTCAGCTTATTATATAAATACTGTATATATTAAAGACAATTTTGTGCAACAAGAACCAGTATCAATTAGAGACTTTTTGCATCAAACCCTGAATGGAAGCCATTTTAATGAAAGTGTATGTCAAACTGATGAACCCAATGTTTCTGTGTCACTGGATTCATTTGGGGTCAAAATTACACAATCTTTTCAGACTTCGCTTTTCCTGTTTAAGTCTTCCAGTCCTCAAACACATACTATCAAGTACATGATCCTGCAGCAGTAGTTTCCAGGGCATTCAAAACAGCAAACAAGAAAGAAAGCCACTTTTAGACCTTCATTGCCTTTGCCAGTATAGCTTAAGTAGGGACCTTGAATTGACAAAAATGCAGGAAATAATACTTTCATTATTCAGCCCTGCTCTGCATTATCCTTAAAGGCAAACAGGACTGTAAATTACTTTGCCTGATGTTTTATTCCATATGCCCTGAGCAAGTGGTTAAGTGCTCTTTTTAAGCCTTAGTACCACAAGGCAGTTTCTACTGCCATTTTAATCCATTTCCTGTCTGGAGGAAAAGAAATAAATGGTTAAAAACAAACAATAAAAACAACAAACCAAACCAAAACCAAACCCAGCCAGACCCTCTCCCCTTAAAACAAGATTCTGGTTACTTCCAGCAGTTAATAGAAAAACATTATAAAGATTTTACAGTTCACTCTAAGTACCACAATTCAAAAGCTATTATTAGTTCAGCTCTAACCTTATTACACAACATACTAAGCTAAAGTACATCTTAGAATTGCCAATTCTGGTTATCCACATTTATCACAAAATGAAGAGATATTCAAATTGCAAATGAGTTCTAATTCTCTGCATCCAGAAGAAAATCTGTATAGCTAGCAATTTCTTAAATTTTACTTGGATTCAGAAATGGAAAGAGGGATGACGTTGATGTGAACCGTCAGACTGGCAGCAAGAAGAAAAGGTACACAGGAAAGAATGGGAGTAAAACGCAAGTGTTGTTTTACTTTTGTTTTCAAATGGCAGACCTTCAAGGACTCCTCCATTATTTGAACCTCTACACAAAATTCCTTTAGAATAGGATCTCCACTGATGACTACCACCTCTTATACAATGCACAGTTTTTTCTAAATTGTGTTTTATTCAAGCTGAATATTTGTTTCAAGTTCAGTGTACCATGTCCCTGGACACAATGGCCCCAAGGCAATGTATTCCTCTCAAACTCTAAAACATTACACAGGTATTTGAGGAAGCAAAAGAATGATAAAATTATGAGAATTTTTTATTAAGACATTACTTAGATAAAGGTTTAAAAATATATTAGTAAAGTGCATCCTAGAGAAAAGAGCATGGCTAGAATCTGAAGCTTGCAGAACGGAAATATGTATGAACATATAAGCATCATATGTTGTGATACCTTCCCAACATCGAAGAAAAGGAGAACTTAACTAAAGCAAGCAAGCCGCCTCTTCTGTGACACTCTACCAGAAATATACCAGTAAGTGGTATTTCCGTAGGAATACTGCAGAGTAATTCAAGTTTGTTGTTGTTGTTGGATGAATGAACAGAGCAGTGTAAAGAACTCCCAGTTACCTAGTCTACTAATACGAATCCCAGTAATAAGAAAACCAGTAATTAGTAATTCTTAATTGCTTCCATAAGTGACATGCTTTTCCCCACATATTCAGCTCTTCAAAGTTACATGCATGTATTTTATTTTTCCTCTGAATTTGCAATTCCTTATTCTATCTTTATTCCATCAACAAGTGTTCCTCCTCATCTCTAGATCAGAAAACACTTCAGACTTCTCTCATATTTTCACTTATTCCTGGTTCCTTCTAGAGTACAAGTCTGTAATGAAAACCAAGGATGTCAGAATTCACTACCTAATAAAAGTAGAAAAAAACAAACCTGCCTTAGTAGTACCATAAGAGAAAGTCTGGAGAAAAATCACACCTGAACTGTAACAGTCCCATCACTCAGAAGGCAATCACTACTGGGTAGAAAGTACCATCAAATTATTTTTCTAAAAAGAAAAAGGCAGAAACTAATTTGGAGACTACTGCAGAAACTTTATATGAGGAAACACAGAAATGCAGAACACCATTGAGACATTATCACTCAGGGCTAATTCTTGCTAGGTGGATTTACACTCATTCATTGCCAAAAGTGAAGGAAGATAAATCAGAAGACATATACTTCTGATGTAAACAAACTTCAAAACTTAATTCAGATTAAATCTGTAAGTACTTTACTTAAGAGAAATTCTGGACCATAAGTGTTTTGAAGGAAATATTTTCTAAAAGAGTAGACTATACATCTCTATGACACATATTAGATAAAAGATTATTATAATAGCTTTTTAAAAGCCCCTCAACAACATCTTTGAAAATGTCATCTTTTACAGTGTGGAAAGGCACTCATGAACAAAAAAGGACTACGTAATAGAAAACACAAACCCCAGTTACAATGGTAGGCAATCATCAGATATCCCACAGGGAGCTATAGGGGAAAATGTGCTATTCAACAGATTTGCAAGTAACTTAGAAGAGGCTATCTACTCTAGTAGACTGTCTGCTGACATGAAATTATTCAAGACAATCTAAACTAAACCACAGCATGAACAGTTGAAGATGACTTATTTAAAATTGGGCAGAAGTGATGCAGGTGGGCCTTGAAACATTAATAACAGAACTTAAGAAAAAAATATTCTACACATACTAACGGACCTCAAACTATTTCTAGGGAAAAATATCTTGGAATCATGAATTTTCATAGAACTGCAGAATTGTTAAGTCAGTGTCCTGCAGAAGTCAAAAGGCAGATGACCCCAGGAAAAAAATACAAAATCATATCATTACGTCACTGCATACGAGTTTTACTTTATACTCTGACTATTGAGCACACTTCTGGTCCCCCCACTTCAAAAACCACAGAAGTACCAGGAAAGAGAAAGAGAAGACAGAAAGGCTTATCAGGGATCTGGAATATGAGGAAAGATCAGAATTTTTAGACTAGTAAGCATGGTGGATAGCAAACTCAAGCTTCCAGTCAGCATCTGAGAAGGTACGCTGGAGGTGCATCACAACAAACTTGCTTTTTCTTTATATCCCTCTCCTTAAAGCACCAGGTTTTGGTGCTCCTAAAGATGTGACTACTCCATTGAAAGCAAATTTGGAGGGAACCAGTATCATCCTTCTTTAAATGGCCCTTTCCCACATGCATATTTTTTAAACTTCTGTAACTCTATATAAACAAAACTAATGAAGTTTCCCTTGGAGTGAACACCTAGCACAAAGTAGCACTGCTTAGATCTCTGGCCCATAATGTACCAAGTTATAAACTGTAATGCATGACAACATTATTAACAAATTAACAGCCCAATGGGAACATTTTTATGATTTTAAAAAAGAGGAAGTTTAAAGATATCCAATAATCTTGTTGTTTAATATACTCAGAACACCATATAACATGCATTTCTTAGTTACTTCTTTTGAAGTGTGTGGAGGAAAGGAGCTGGAATGTGGCTAGATTGAGCTGTGCTATACACAGGTCTAGGTATTCAACAAATAACAGACACAAAATACATCTCATAGATCCTTGTCTGGGCACACCCGGCATAAAAGATTAAGGTAAAAATGATAATATACAAAAGCAAAGGAAAAAAATAAACACTCTGTTCAGACATGTAATAAACAATCAAAGAGCAAACTGAAATGGATCTAGTCCTAAGCTTTACTGTAAATGAGAGTCAGTGGTCTACAAGAGCTCCATAGATTTTAATTGAACTTCCAAGTATTTCTTATAGTTGGTGAGATACATTTAGCTCACTATTCATCTTATCACTTTCTAAATGGCTTCTGTAGATTAAGACGATGAAGACAAGAATGAAGACAAGATGAAGACAATGAGTACATTTCAGAATGGATGACCTGAAAGAAACATTGCTACTAGAGATTGTCAGGCACCTCATCATTGACAATAACAATCTCAGGAAAACAGAAGTGAAATTTATAATGACATGAAGAAATAAATTCAGGCACTAACCCAAAAATGTATTCCATACAGTTTACACCAACTTTGTTTATTTCAGTCTCTAAGTGTTCACCATTTACCTAAACTAACTCATGACAGAACAATCAAAAAAGTTTATTTTTACCTTATTTAATTGTATTGACTTCTGTTCATGCTTTCAGTTATTTTTTACATTGCATTAACTTAATTCAACTCTAAGAAGTACCAAAGAATTTCTTTGTCCACACTCCCCCAAGCTCTGATTACTTTCAAGTTCATTCAAGATCATATCATACCATATCATTTGGCTCCTTTTCCTACATCCAAATGAAAGAGTCCTTTAAAGACGGCAGTATGCTTTTGCATAGAGAAATAGTGTTTCAAACCCAACTTAAAAAGGAGCCCAGAAATACTTTCCCCAACAGAAGAGATCAGGAAAGAAAAAATATCTGTGTAAAATGTGTGTATGAAAGCGTGTGTGTACCTATGTATATTGTATGTCAATGTAGTAAGGGTCAGGGATCCTTGCTTTGAGTCTCTGTATCTTACAGCAGACAAAAAACAAGGCAACTGTGTTACGTCAACTCACAACTGCTCTTGCCATAGTAAGATCAAAGTTTAGAATACATGTGCAGATCTCAGAAATTCCAGTAATGCTTTATTAAATGTTGAAATTTTAAAACTTAGATCTCAGTAATTAAATAATACAAATGCCACCTTCCTAAAGTGAAAAAATATGCTTTTCCTTTTCAGAAGTGTCTGAAGGGGCTGAAGAGTTGACCTGTAAAGGTCTGTTCCAACCCAAACAATTCTGTGATTCTGTGAATGGATACATCCATTTACGATCATAATATGTGCAAGTTATTTCATGATAATGATATGGCATTGCAATAATAAATATGAACTTCTTCCAAATTTATTCTTTAATTCAAAATCCTAAGCATACTGAAGAAGTTATTTTTCTGGAAGTTATTAAAATCACAGAGAAAAGTACAAAACAAGATGCAGAACAATCATACTGGAGAGTCTACAGTAGCACTGTCACTGCTTCTTTCTTGAATAAGAAGCATGATTTAGATTCAGATTTTGATTGTTAGTTTATTTCCATGACAGCTATGTACCACAGACTGTTGTCCTACTACTGTTTACTAATATTCTATACAACATCATTATTGGAAAATATCAGTACAAAGTACTTCAAGCAGTATCAGTTGTTTAAAATAGCTACAAAGCACTTTCAAGTGTAAAGCAGAATATTTAGAAAACTATTTTCTCTTGTACAATATCTGGAAATATGACAAACTCATTTGGCAAAGTATCAAAAAAATCTGTCACCTTTGGGATACAATGCAATAGGTAGCTAATGGTCTACAGCCCTAAACTATAATTCAGGATAGACCACTAAATGTTTTATCAATAACTGGGACTGTGAGGAGAATCTTGGAAGTAAATATTGACAAACCTAAATGTCAATTTATTCCAAGGATAGATAATAGGCAATAATGCAAATTTTACTGTTAAATGGCACAGAATCTTAAATACCCAAAAGATAAAAATGGGACTTCAAAAAACATTGCAACACACTCAACAGCAGCTTGTCTGGTACCATGGAAAGGTAGGGTGATTTGCAGTAGAAGATTTTTGGGAAAAAAGATTCATCATAAGATTTCTTAAACTCCACCCCAGATGAGTAAGACAACAGGCCGAAAATCCTCAAGTTAAGTGCTGCTTTGTCCTTATTTTCATTTCAGCTTACCTACTCCATGTTCTAATTCTGCTATTCATCTTGGCCTAAGGGTAGTAGCAATACTTAGCATTTCCAGCAATATCCTTCAAAATAGCTTCTCAGATCTAAGGCACAAATTAATGTTGATAGCTTCTATTTCCTTCTCCTCAATCATAAAAAAAGGTATTTTATGTCAAAAAATTTAAATTATGTTCTATTTCTCATATATCTATTGCCATTTATAGCCCAAATTTAACAGAGATGGTGTGATTGTTATTAGTCAACAAGGAAAATAAGACACTGCATAAATACTCACTGTAATGTTATCCAAGAGTTTGGCCATATGCTTAATAATTTCACCATGGTGTGCTGGCTGGGTTTGCAGCAGTTTCTTAATGACAACAACACTTTCAGCAACTACAATTTCTGTTTAAGACAAAACAAATTATTAATTTTAGAAGCATTTATGCAAAAGAAAAAGCCATAAATAATTGATTGTAGAAGATGTTATCAAGTTTCAAAATGCTTTGCAGAACTGAATTCTATTTACTTGGTAACAAAGATGTAAATCACTCTACTAAGTAATAGAAGTTCAGCTTCCAGTATCAGGTTAAGCAGCAAAAAGAGAACAGAGGAATGTTCTAAATGTAAAAATACCATCACATTACATCCTTTTTTTTTAAATTGTCTTTTAGTAAAGCTGTATTTTCTATTTTTCCTTTTCAAATTCAGGAACAGCATGAAAAAACATCTGTTTCTCATTGAAATTATGCATATTCATAAGTAATTTGCTGTCTGTATTAAAAATACAAACACTTGTTTAATTTCCAAATTTAATTTTCAAATAAATATACAACATTAACAGGAACAGCTCATTCATAAACAAGAGAAATATCTAAACATTTCCTTTGCACTTTTTCACCTTCTAAACAGTCTCTCTCAGATCTGTAATCTAATCTTTAGTACATTCAAATGAAGCTTCTAAATAAATAGCAAGCTGTTGTAAGATTTATGCCAAAGTCACGCACTGGAGTGCTTAACTACTGTAACAAGTAACATTCACAGCCTGATCAACTTGTATGAAAAGTACAATTTTTGAAGCTGAAAAAAACCCACTGGTGCAGAGGTAAGCTTCTATGCAAGAGTAAACTCATGCAGTAAGGAAAGATGAAAGACAGTCAAACACAACCAAAGCTGAAACCAAAACAAAGACTACTGTAAGAGTTCAACAGAATTCTATTTTTCTCTTGTGCTACAAAAAGGCAGTAACTATTTCTCCTGAACTATCAATGCTTAAAACAAAGAAAAAGCCTAACTACCATTTGTTAAATATCACAGAGGTATTCCTACATTTCAAGAATTAATCAGACACATGGACCATTCATTCAGCAATCAAGCACACTGAGGTTTCAAAAGAAATGATGGGGAAGAGACTTCTAAATTGTTTACATTTTTAATATTTTTTTTTTTTTCAGAAAGCAAACTTCCTTAAGGAAAAAGGCTTTTCAAAAGCTCTGAGAATGCATCATTATGCCATAAGCCTCTGAAATGCTTAAACTTTAGCTTGTAGTATTTTGTGTCATCTTTTACTTGACACTGCATCTCACTCATTTATCTAGACTAATTTCTTGAAGGAAGGTTAACATATCTACTTCATGTATCTCAAGGTCTTGCACAATCCTACAGATCAATTTAGTTTAAATTGTGTTTTTCCAGATATTAAAATAAGAAGACAATTCTCAAAATTTTAAAACTACAGTTGGGAGTATTTAGAGCGGAGAACATAGTAATGACAACTTTCATCATTGAGTGTTTTGTGATTCTACTTAAAGAGGAGAACTGGTTAAGCAAAACAAAACTGAACCAAAAAACCTGAGTCATTATTAAAAACAATTGTTATCAATGTAGAATTGATTATGATAAAATGGAGTAGATGAAGTGTCACTATACGAAATACTTTAATGCAATCTGTAGGAGCAAATTTAAGGAACTGAATCAGAATTGTAGGTGAGTAAACTAGTATGGTTCCTTTTATGCAAGTCTAGATGCCAAAAAGGAAAGTCCAAACAAAAGCAAAATGAATTTGTACTAGAATAAGGACTGACAAACCAGAAAAAAAACCAAAGCAGGCTCTTTGTGGCTTGCTTTGTGCACATGAAGAATCGGAAAAAAAAAAAGAAAGAGCATGAAATAGAAGATACACATCTAGGTTGAAACACCAAACAAACAAAAAAACAGAGGAAGATAAAATTGGCATTCTGAATGAGCAGTAATAAATTTTAAAATGTTACTCTGCTAGAATTATTAAAGAAAAAGAGCATACAAGGCAACGACAAATGAATGCAAGAATTTCAAAACAGACTGTAAATTATATCTAAAGGGTCATAAAAATTTAATTAAATTCATAAAAGAAAGACTAAATGTCACAGAAGATCTGATCAGGAATGCCTTTACCAATAAAGCAGACTACAGGAGGTATCAGCAACTTCAATTTTCGTAAGTCATAGTAAAAATCTCAGTATACCGTTCAATGCTAGTTTTTGTCAATTTTTAAGTAATACTGAAATGACTACTCTGAGCAGGATAATCTCAGAAGACCCTCACGCATGACAACTTCCAAAAATCCTTTTAGGATATATATATATTCAGTTATACAATGTTCTATTTTGCTAAATAATGGTGTATATAAAAAATTGACAATGTATTAGACAGTAACATTTGGAGACTGAATGACAGACTTTCACAATTGATAATTTGGCCACATTAGAACAGAAACTCAGAAAAAGATCTTAGCAACGTGCGTATTACCAAAGAACATTCAAAAGCTGAATTCTGAAATGCTACATTTGATTCCACTGATGTTGGGACAAATTTTCTTCCACTTACACTAACCGATACCTGCAGAAACTAAAACACACAACTGAAGACTAATTTATCCAGTTTATAATTTGTAAAATCACTATGTCTGAAAGCAGGAAAACCGCATCAGCAGTTTTTGATAGGAGTTTACCAGTTGAATCTCAGAGCAAGGCTGTACAAGTGATTAAGTGCACCCTCAACAAATTTCCAGATGACACTAAGTTGACTGGTGCAGTTGACTGAAATTAAAAGTGGCCGGTGGTGAGATGAAATTATAAAGGCAATTGCTTAAAGGAAATGCATCACAGAATCACAGAATTTCCTAGACTGGGAAAGACCTTCAAGATCATCTAGTCCAATAACTACCCTAACACTGACAAGGCCTTGACTAAACCATATCCCTCAGCACTATACCTACATGACTCTTAAATACCTTCAGCGAGGGGACTCAACTACTTCCCTGGGCAAGCTGCTCCAGTGCCTGATAACCTTTTCAGTGAATAAATTCCCAATACCCAATCTAAACTTCCCTTGGCACAAGTTAAGGCCATTTCTTCTTGTCCTATCACTTGTTACTTGGTTGAACAGACTGGTCCCCAACCTCTCTATGACCTCCTTTCTGGGAGTTGTAGAGAGCAATAAGGTCTCTCCTCAGCCTCCTTTTCTCCGAGCTATTTAATTCCAATTCTCTCAGCTGTTCCACATAAGATGCGCTCTGGGCACCTCACCAGTTTTGTTGGCCTTCTCTGGACATGCTCCAGCACCTTAATGTGCTTCTTATAGTAAGGAGCCCAAAACTAAACACAGTACTTGAGATGCAGCCTCACCAGTGCCAAGTACAGGAGTAAAAAACATTCATTGGTGCTACTGGCCACACCATTCCTGATCCAGGCCAGGATGCCATTGGCCTTCTTGGCCACCTGGGCGCACTGCTGGCTCATGTTCAGCCGGCTTATCAATAAACATCCCCAGGTCCCTCTCTGCTGAGCAGCTTTCCAGCCGCTACTGCCCAAGCCTGTAGCACTGATGGGGGCTGTGGTCAAAGTGCAAAACCCAGCATTTGGCCTTACTGAAACTCATACAATTGTCCTTGGACCATCAATCCAGTCTATACAGATCCTTCTGCATCAGTCAAATGCCAAACATTATACTGGAGAGCCAAAATAACTTTTCTTTTATTCACTTCCTTCAGTAGACAAGGAAGGAAAATAATTCTCAGCCCTCAACAGAGCTTCCAGAAACAAAGCTCTGGGGAAGTTGTGAACTGCTCTTGAAATTTTATTTGTGTATTTCTGAGTGCTTTGTTTAAAGTAAAATGTCCCCTACTTGGGGAAGTTGCAGGCTACAGTAAAAAAAACCACCTCATTTGCATCACAGAAGCACATCTAGAAAGTTAAATGATGAAACACTCAAAGAGCTTTGTGAAGAGTTATCCCAGCTTGACCTGACTCATTCCTGAATACACTGTTTTGTACAACGACACTCTGCCTCTCAGCAGCCAAGTTCCTATGCCAGATATAGGCAAGAGATCTTGGCTGTTGGCTTCTATCTACAATAAAGGCCTTTCCAGAACAAGAACATAGAATTAGAAGGCAGTTTTGTCACAAGCTGGTTCTTCAGGATGCTATTTTAATTTAGTGGAATTAATTTGATCACTTCTCTCTGCACTCAAGTGAATTCCCAATAATATGAAAACAGTGCAGATCGAGCAGAGTCAACTGCTTTCAGGGACCTCACAACCTGCTGGACTTACCAGCTTGGGCTTCACACTATGCAAGTGCGTGCGCTTCAGAACAGCTTACAGGCTTCAAACAACTATGGAAGAAGTAGCATGGCAAACAGATTGCTTGTACACTTTAGGGCTGAAAGCTGGAGGAAAGCAAGATTAACTGACTTTTAAATCTGTTCTCCTACACATGCTAAGTATCTTTTTTTAACTCCCTTTACCATGCCTAAAACTCTTATGTTCAGTAAGCTGTGACTATCGGTAATTTCCTGCCACCTAAGCCAAGGTACCATGTAAATTACGCCATTCTATTCATTCCTTGAAAGAAGGAATAAAGACACTGCAGCTATGGTAAAGCAATTTGCCAGCTGCCAGGTTTAAAAGATCCTCAATATACCCTTTGCAGTCTTTCAGAACAGTAAGCACAAGAAGATAATTGTATTTGCTAGACAACTACTTAGAAACAGTCAAGAAAACTAATCTTTTTGAGACAGACCTCTGTA
>WUAM01000107.1:18470506-18488880 GCA_024336885.1 Actenoides hombroni
AAGAAGGCCAATGAGATCCTGGCCTGTATCAGAAATGGCACGGGCATCAGGCCTAGGGAAGTGACTTTGCCCCTTTACTTGGCACTGGCGAGGCCACTCTTCAACTACTGTGTTCAGTTTTGGGCCCCTCACACAAGAACAACATTGAGGTTCTGGAGCATGGTCAAAGAAGGGCAGCTAAGCTGGTGAAGGGTCTAGAGAACAAGACTTCTGAGAAGCAGCTGAGGAACTAGGGTTGTTTAGCCTGAAGGACGCTGATGAGAGAGACCTTACCACGCTCTACAACTACCTGAAAGGGGGTTGTAGCAAGGTATGGGTCAGTCTCTTCTCCCAGTAACAAGTGATAAGACAAGAGGAAATGGCCTCAACTTGCACCAGGGGAGGTTTAGGCTGAACATTAGAAAAAATCTTCTTCAGTGAAAGGGTTGTTAAACACTGCAACAGGCTGCCCAGGGAGGTGCTGCGAGTCACGGCCCCTGGAGGTATTTAAAAGATGTAGAATAGGAACCTAGGAACATGGTTAGTGGTGAACTTGGCAGTGTTAGGCTAATGGTTAGACTCAATGATCCTAAATGCCTTTTTTAACTGAAACAATTCCAGGATTTGTAGTTTACTAAGTCTTTTCCTCTCATATACATATTCTAAGACTATATCCCTGCATATTCTCATTTATGCGATACCCTCTACAATCCCAGTGTGGATGTACATGTTTATTTCATTCTTTAAAAAAACGACTATATTTTCTCATACAGTAAACTCATTTGTTATGTGAAAGACACTTCAAAACCTCTTGAATCCAGCCCTACTGTGGCTTTTAAAAATCTCACTTAACTTTGAATACAAACTCAAAAATGTAATGAATTAAAAGACTTGGTGGAAAATTAAAAAAATAAAAACAAACCCTCAAAACCCCTACAAGAACCCCAAAATATACTTCAGAAAGCCTGTACTCATTAAAGTTTTATACTACAGCTCTGAGACAAGACCATTGCACAGGTGGAAGTAAGCGTTTGAGGACCACTGAACATTAAATTTTCCCCCATATATCACAATTACAGGAACATCTGTGCTAAGTAACTTCATACTGAACTAATGTGAAAACTCAAGAAGTGTTCAAAAGCTCATTCTCATTTCTCTAAGAAGCAGCAACTAAGTCTAGGAATTCTGTCTAAAAATAGGGGTTAAGAGTTAAATATGCTGCAGTAATTAACGTCTTTCTGCAACAATCCCAAATTCCCAATTACTGTTGTAACAAAGTCTCATGATACTTGCAGCTAGAATTAAAACAATCAATTATGATTTTTAGATCGCTTTCATTTATTCAAAACAGTTCCATTCTCCTCAAAATGGAAATGAGGTATAAAATAGATTTCTCTTATCACAAAACCACCCTCATTTCAATAGCGTGTAGAAAAAGTACAGTAATGAGTGTGTAAGGATAGACAAATTTGCAAAGCAAATAACAGAAAAAACATTTAGAACATAAGAAGAGAGGAAGAATAGAAAATACATGGAAAAACAAGAAGGGATAAAATAAACATTGCAAGAATAAAATGAAGAAAGAGTAAAGGTAAAGGGAGAAATTAGAGACAAAAGATACCATCTGCTTATGGCTAAAAGCTTCCCAATTTTTTCCCTCAAGTCCAAAAATTAAAGAGGAATTTGGAACTTTTAGCCAAGCTTCTGAATACACGTTTGAGCAGCTTTTAGGCTTTTTGTGATGGTTAAATTTTAATCTCAGTTGAAATTTAATCTAAGTATCTAAAGTATAAGCTGTGTCATCAAGATAGCAAGCACTTATGAACCAACTGGTGAGCAAAAGGATTCTTCCATAGGGTTGCACAGTAAGTGAACCATGAAGTAAAACAGGTATTAGTTACTTCGGGGCTGCAACCAAGAGAAATAGTTCTAGAACCATGCTCTAAAGTAGTAGTCAATACCTGTCATGAATTATAAACAAGGTATGGAGGAACAGGGATCTCACAGATCCTCAGGCTGTACAGAACTCTAATGGCTCCTTTTCTAGTGTTACTAATATACCCTCTTGTTATACCAAATCATGGACACTTAACTCCTTAAAACAACTCAACTCTTTTCTCTCTGGACAAAAAACTGTAGAATATTTTAAAAGTCAAAGAACAAAGGGATCTTCCCCAATTCTTACACAAGCAAACACACTCATATCGTTACATTTTTATCTTTGTTTATGTAGCTTTAAGATTGTTTACAGTTACTAAAATGTTTATCCAACATTTAAACTATATTTGGAGTACAGCCCCAGCTCCAGATGTTCGTCAGGAGCCTCATATTCAAGACACAAAATGACCTGGAATCTTAGAAGAATGCTAACTACCTGTACTTAGATTGGCAGTCTGAAAGATTAAAATCTGCTATCCTCACCAGAAACTCTGCCCTACTAATCTAAACATCATCAATGGACATTAAATCCTGTATTATAGGAATTTTTTTCTTCCTCCTAAAGTGTAAGTAGGCAAAGGAGCTGAAAGCATCTTAAAACATCTATTGATTTGTTTCAGTGATATTCTCACACCAACATCTGATGGTGTGTTTACTTTCATGGTAAAAGCCACGATGGAAAAGCACACGTTGCTACCATTCAGGTCTAAGTTACCTCTTACCTTCTTATCTACCATTTTCCCAACCATAAATTGGAAAAAAACCTTCTGGATACTGTCAAAGGGATGGATGATCCAAAATAATTTGCAATTTTTTATATTTATTCTTCCCCATGGTCCTGTAGGGCTATGCCATAACCAATCAAAAATTCTACCTGATACTACAAAGAGAAGAAGCGTACAGCCTTATACTCCGGAGACAAAAGCCTTCTCAGAGCAGATGTCTGACCTCACATAGGTCTTCCTCAAACACAAAAAAATTAAACAAATGTTTACTTTTGCAGTGCAGAAGCTAAGGAAGCCTATATTGCAACTCTACTAATTTTCCAGATACTATCTTGGTATAACAATGAAATGGCCACACAACCTACTAGTCAGAGAATAATATCCCACAGATAGATGCCCAGAACAGAACTTATGAGTCTTCTGGTACACAGGAATAGCCTCAAAATACGGCAACACAGATTTATTTCCTACTGCTCATAGTTTTCTATAATTAAGTATCACTGAAATGGCCAAATTTAAAAGCTAGAGACTTTGATAGCTCATGGGCTGATAGAGGTCTGGGACACCTGATATTTAAATTAAAAATTATTAGCAGTTGCACAGTTTTTATCTAGATTTCTATAAAAATATTCCAGTGTTTCCCTCCAATTAATTGTCATCTTTGTAAATCAATGATCTAGAGATAAAAACAGTTTTAACAACTTATTTGCAACAGATGGCTAGAACACCTCTTACTCTGCATATAAGTAGTACAAAATCCTTCACCCCAAGTGAAGAAGGTAAGGCTACAATACTGGACAGAGCACACAGAAACTTTGCCAGTCAAATTTACGGAAGAAGCAGGGCGTTGCTTTTTTAAGTTGACACAGATGTCCTAGATAACTTGCCTATGTAAATTCTACCCACTCCTGCTCTTTCACTGCAAGTCTGCCGTGGGACTAATGGAAGCCACAGTAATTGCTGCAAAGATAAAAGGCATTTTTATCTACAGACTGTACTTCTCTTTTGCCAGCATTAATTGCTTGGCAGCCACAAAGCAAACCAGATCAGGAAATTTCTGTGGCTGAAATTTAACCCTCTCTGTCCTCTCAGCTATTCTGCCAGATCAATTCCTTTATCCAGATCGCAATACAAACCCTAGCCCCTAATAAAAGAGAAGGAGTGAGATGGAGGGAAGGTAAAATGACAGTAATGCTCCCTTTTGGTGACAGAAGAAACTTATATATCCATAATGAAAAGAAAGTTTTGTTTAGAATTTCAAGGAATCAACTTTCCACAATCAACTTGAGGCCCTTTTTTGTTATAAATCTATTCTCTAAGCTATTCTTATCTTATTAAGTAGTATACCTTGTAGGGGAATATAAAACTGTTACTACAGTAAAATACCTAGCCAGTCCATTTTATGCTCCAAATGCTTCACCAAATATCTTCAGATACATGAATTTGATATTAAATATTAACCCTCCTTGTGTATATTTAAAAGAATCTGCTCAGAGAGTATTGCACTCTGATGAAAAAACAAACAGTAACTGAATATAGAACCCTCCAATTCAGACTCAGGATTCTGACTGGTATACTAAGTGCAGAAGAAATAAGGAGTAACATGTAACTTCACTGTACACTGGTTTTCCTAAATTCAATCTTTTGATCTTATCAGCCAAATCAGGCTCAAGCAAATCTACTGATCTATGCAGCTTCACATTTGCATCTGAAGAGGATAGCTTAAGGGAAGCTGAAAATGAGATGACTGCTTTTGATCTCTGGGGAAGAAAATTCTCTGGCCTCAATCTTTTAGGATAGGAAAACAAAAAATTAAATCACCAAAACTATCATCTGGTAGAACCACACAGCACAAATATCAACAATGAAATTCAAGGTCTACAACACTATAATACATAACATACCTTGATTAAATTTATCCTAGAAGATTGAATATTATTAATATTCCTTTAATGTGTTCAACTATCTATGTCTCCTTACTGATCCTCTTATTGCAAGAGAGCATAATAAAACTTCTAAATCCTCTACTGAGAAGTTGAGAACAGAAGGGAAAGGTGTATTCGAGTTGATTCATTATTAAAGGCATTATTTACATACAGAGTATTGTTAAAGTACTTTAACTTCATTACTAGGTAATTCACCTAGTTAACAGGAGGCTATCAACCTGAATACATCTTTCCCTTCTGCTCTCAGCCTCTCAATATAGGTTTTAGAAATTTTATTTTCACTTCCTGCAATAAGCCATCCGAACTGATTTAGAATACATGTTGCAGAATTAAGTTCTACAAAAGTTCAGGATAGACAGTATTCCCTGTATGCTGCCCTTGAAGCTTTAAAATTCACAATTACAATTCACTCAATGCACACCCCAACAATGGGAACAAAAAACTAAAATATTTAGAGGAATACCAGACACCAGTGAACCATCTTAGGTATTCATTGGACACCAGATTCCTTCACATGTAACCATCACCTTTATGAAATGCACTAGAATTAAGAACTATAAGCTATTAAGAAAACAGTACAAGAGCAGGACACATTTTAAAGCATTTAACAAATGATTAGACATCACAGAATGGTTGATGTCAAAGGAGGTATCAGTATTTTGTCAGAGCTAGCAACCAACATCAGTATTTTCAGTATGTTTCTTCCTGTAATTCAAGAGCCAGCTTGCTTTCCATGGTACACAATTTTAGGTATATATATTCAAACACTTGCTATTTTTCTCCTTAAAATCCTTATTCTTTTACGTAATTTTCTTCGGGCTTAATTTCTGCCCCCCGCTCCTAGGAGTGATGACAAATTCTGAGCACTTTAAATTGAGCAATACTTCAAGAAATAATTGTAGAAGTGTACGTCCAAGACATGCTTCTCATAAGTACCTATTAATCTGAATTCACCATTTTTTCCAAGAAAGTTTATGACTGTAACCTGCAATTGTTTGAAACCAAAGTGAGTAGCCCCAAGACTCACTGTTTTTTTGGCAAGATTACAGCTCCCAGCTCCATTCTGTTCTCTAAAATCAGTGTCAAAACTTCTGACCAAGTCAGCTGTTTTTAGAAGACACTGTCCCAGACGTCACACACATTTCGTAGTGGATCTATATACCAGGACAGCTGAAGCATCTAGTACCTCCCTCCCATGATCCTCATCTCCCTGCAGAAACAGGGATGGCTGAACAGCTTGAAAATTAGTTCCTGAACCGCTAGACTGCAAATCAATTCATTCATGGAAACCAACTGCAATTTTATGTTACACATCTTCATGTATTAGACTGCAAGCTGTAATGGTTCAGGAGCTGTTCACAAACAACTTGGCAGTCCCGACAATTTCTGTGACAAGAGCAGGGCAATACATTTAAGCTGCAAAGCATTACAGTGCTATTTGCAACCAAATATGTTGCTTCCCAGAAATCTGTTGGAATTGTTCTTCCCAGTTAGTCCTGAACAAGTATTTTCACTCCAGAATGCGAGCATCTTGCTCTCATTCTATTTAATACATGTTAAAGCTGAATACAGTTCATATGGAAAAATAGGTTATTCTAAACTGCTATTCACATGTAACTACTTCAAAAACACCCTCTAAGTATTTCAAGACAAATAGGATAAACCAAGGACATTCCTCCTCCCAGTGTTCATGATCAGAATTAAAAACTCTAACCTTCACAGAAGCTAAAATAGGAATATAAAACTAAGTATTCTTGGTTAGTGGGTAATTTGGTTAAAGTTTTACAACAATTTTAAGCATATTGCTCAAAAAAAAGGGGGGGGGGGGGGGGTTTATTTTTTTTATCCATAAGTAGCAAGTATTCCAGATTTTTCTTTAGGTTTCTAAATGCACATCAAGTCAATTCAAAACATTGCGTCATTACTTGTTGGGAATTAGCTCAAACTGAACAAAAGCAGCATACGTTTCTCAAAAAGTAAGGTAAATTTTAGTGAATAAAAATGCAAATATGCATTTTAGCAGCCTTGAATTTATTAATCTGATAGGTTTAATTTCCATTTTCCTGCATCAGCTTTATTTATAAAGTGTCGTGCCCTATAAATATGCTGTTATTTTCTATAGTCAAGCACCCTCTTAACAAATCTTCTCATTAATATGTAAATTTAAAGTCAATCGGTCTTCTCCCTGACAGCGCCATGAATTCCTAGTGCACTGTATAATCGGCTTTGACTTGGCATCCACTATTTATCATCAAAGATGTCAGTTAGAAAAATTATGGAAAATGCACTGCAATTGATATGACTGCAATCTACTTTGTCAACACTTAATTGTTTCTCAAATCATACATTTACATATAAACAGCCTAAATACTGATCCATAATGATGCAAATAAACTAAATTAAAAATCTCTTCTATTGCACAAGATGCCCTATTGTATGATGAGTTCATTTAAGAACCTATTGACAAAGGCATGCATTTCAACCAGACTCAGATTTCTGCTAATTTAATTGCTGAGTAGGTAGACAAAATTTTGAACCGAAGCTCGCGAAAGCGCAAACAAAGTGTTGTTAATACTATATCACTGATGACCAATTTTAGGTCAACACTGGCAGTATTGTTACACAAACCTTTCACATTCCTAGAGCAGAAGACACAGCAACAACTGCCATCCATCCCATTTCAGTGAAAAAAGCACATTAGTCTTAAAGAAACCTCATCTCCAACCTCTCAGTTCAAGACAGGACGTCATCCTCTTCTACTCTTCCATTGTCCAATCACAAACTGAAACTGTCTTAAACCTATTGTGAAATTGTAGCTGTAGGCAAAGCAAATTACCAATTTTGATTCTTTCTAGAGGTCAGAGAGAATACAAGTTACTTTCTTTCAATAAGTAACATGTAATAAACACTCTGCCTCATGGACATCAGTAAAACATTATTACTTATGTGTTTCGTTACCTAAAAATATTTTCCATATTTTAAGCTATTTTCTGGAAAGATGAAAACTAAATTGTTTGTAAGAACATCTGAAATGAAAAAGGGTGTTCCAGAACCTAACTGATAAAGCAAAAAAATGATTCTACTTCAGATATTTTTTTGCTATGTTTCTACTTTTCTAATCATTATAACCTCTGCTTATTTAAGAAGTTAATATAATTGTAAGCTAAACGAGGCTGAAATTAGCCGTTTGTCCAAATATATCTCCTTATAATCATTTTCACATTATAAATTATATTAACATAGAATGCTACTACATTTCAGACTGATTCCCAGGCAAAGGGTATAAAAAACAGAGCTTGAAATAACTCAGTGATAGCTGGTGTCAATCTAATTTCCAATGCTGGAAAAAGAAAACCTTTAAAAAAATTGTTAATATGCTAACTGCAAACCACAATTACCTGCACTGAAATAATACCTGAACAGAAGTGTTAAGACATTAGCTGAGCTACAGCAGAACTACTTCAGCCTAAAGAAACACAAATAAATTTTAAAAAAAAATTAATCAAATTATGAAATTTTCTCTAAGGTTCTGGGATCACCTTATATTCATTATAAGTAGGCACCACAATCATCCTTTTATGCAACTCTACAAAGTCCATCTCTGACTACTGCTGTAAAACAGTGTATCTACCAATGAAAATGTACACCTTTAAAACATAAATTAGTTTCAAATTAAATGGTAAAACTTCACAGTAGTAATACCTCTAATTCTGTACTAATTGCAAACAACCAGAGCTGTGGAGCAATTTTATACAGTTCTTTCCAGCAGTACTCTGCATTTTAATTTAAATCGTTATTCAGAGAATTCCTTATTGAAATCATTGTTAACAGCATCAGTTTCTTGAGCTGCCTACTTTGTTGTTAGAACTGATAGGATTTGTAATTTGAATACCCCTTTTTATAAATTTTAAGTATGACTGTACTTGTATTTCCATAATATAAATGAAGATAGCAAACCATTTGTTACATTTCCTATTTCAAAAACATGTATTCAAGTCTCCACACAGTCCCTCAGAACACTAACAAACCCTAAACAAGTAATATCATGTTCTTCATGCTGTGAAAGGGTATTCATATCTAAAAAGAAAGCAGATTCTACCGAGTTTCTAGACAGAATAGCAAACCTTTCTATCTCTGACTCACAGAAAATCTACTAGACCAACAATCCCTGTCACTCAAAGTGCCACAGAAAAAGGACTCTCTCTGCTGCCCATGGGATGTGACCAGGGCAAATCAGAACAGGTTATAACCTGGGAGGATAATTCTCATGCTCTGGAGAAAGGTGGGTACCTTGTGTTAGGGAAGCCTTAGTGAGCTAAGACTTACTATTTTTATTTTTATTTCTATTGCTACTGAAGTCCCCATAAAAATGCATCTTAAAAGACTAAGTATGTCCAACAATGAAAATAATTCAGAACGCGAGCACATAATAATAATAATTTAGAAAGTCACAAACTTACCTTCCATGGGCTGACAAACTGTGTACGTGCATATCGAGTTAACATGTGGATTATAACAACTTGACCCCACTCTTCCACATCAACCAACAAGTTACAGAGCTTTCGGTAGTTCTTGTGAATCAGATCTATTCTGTCTGGACACACTTGTTCAAATGCCATCACAACACTCCCAGCTACCAGCTAGAAAACAAAATATAAACCAGAAGGTCAGTGTTCCTTCTACAGTTCATCCACAAGTAAGAATCAGAATTAATACCAGCAATTCTCAGCAATTTCAAATTGTTTCTATTCCGTGAAAAGAAACAACAACAAAATCCCCTAAGCTCACAGAAATGGTATCTTATTTAAAATAGAATTGGGGTAAGTTTATTAGAAGGAAAAAACATTTGCGATTTCCATTACACGCATAAATCTTAGCTCCCGGCCCTGAAGACACAGTGCAATGTAAGCATAAATTTTTTTTCTTACAGTTATAATTTCCAAACAAATTATCAGAGAACTTGCAATTAACTCAGAAATAACAGGAAACAACCAGAAGTATAATACAGTGATGCGCTCGACAAGGTCTACTGGGATTCTCTTATCAACACTGGCGTGATCAAACTAAAGAGGATCCAGGTAAGCTTCCCAGCACTACTGGGATGCGAACTTTTCTCTTGATATGGCCAAATTAACTGTCGTATGAAATTTTATATTTAGAATTTCATGAATATACTTTGTATTGCTGGTTTTTACGCCTTTTTTTTTCAATAGAGAGATACATAAATCCTTTTCTCAAAGAGCACAAGCAGAATTTCTCTATGTTGCTCAACACTTCCCTACCAGTTCCAAATTCTGGCAGCAGGTTACTTTAACTGTGGGAAAACCTCACAAGCTGACCATGCCTTATAAGGACATTCCATTGTGTGCCAGGAATTACTGTTCCTTCTCTTCTAATTGCTTTAATTAAGATTTGTTTTGTGTCAGAGTACATGTTAGTCAAATAACTAAAACGATGAGACCTTATATGAAGTAGCTGATATGTATGCAGTTAGCATGCATGCAATATAGCCTTCTGGCAGCAAATTAATGTCATATTCTATCTGAGCACTAGGGATCTGCATTTCAACCTCTAAAATTTCCCCAATGACTTAAAGTAAGCAATTAAATAGAAGTGCAGTTTATGGAAATGGTACTTTTTGCAAAATATTAAATACAATGATATTCATATGTTACATTTTTCTCAGTGTATTTGGCTGACATTTGGTTTATTAGTATGCGCCCAACATTACAATTGAAAGAAAACAGCTCAGAATATAGTCTTGCTATTATGCTAAACAAGTTTCAGGCTCAGTGGGGATTTTATGAATTACCAATAAGAATAAACGTGAAGTTGCATTTATTGTCTCCAGCCCCATCCACATACTGGTACCTGCTGGTCCCAGCAAGTATACAACTCATTCCAGGGAGTGAAATTTGATTACTTGATAGAGCTAAATAAAACACACTTTACATCTAAAATAATTTGCTACTTTTTGCTGTATCACAAAAACAATAGCTCTTTTTTTTATGTCGCTGTACTAAACTTTCTTCTGATAACATGCTACAGTAAACTATTCTGTAATTAAAAACTCCTGTGAATTGATGTTGCTTAGGTGTGGGTTCAAAGCTCAGCAGAAGACAGTGGTTAACTCCAGGCAAATCACTATCAGTCCAGTTAAGCTGGGGGTGGAAGTGAGTTATACATTAGAACTTTCTTTCAGCAAAGGAATTTTATCAAGGATGCAAAACTCTGAACTACAGTTAAGACCAACTTGCAAAGGACAGTGTGATAGACTCAAAGTTTAGAAGAAAGGGATGACATTTTTTTTAGGTACTGTCCCATAGACTTTATTATGGATATGCTACTCCCTCATACTACAAGACAGTGTAGGTTCTCTTGACAGGTTTGACATACAAGTGGTGAGAAGGGTAGGAGAGAGGAAGGAAAGGAGGGGGAGAGAGAGACACTGACACACAGATCGATTTATGACTATAAGAATAGTCGCAGCCCTACATTTACAAATATCCTTTTACGTTTATAGGTGAAGGACAACACAGATGCTGCTGTACAACTGTACTTCTGGAGTGAATACCTTTGCCTTTCACCACTACCACTGAACACACATTTTGCTATACTTCTTTCATTTTGATAGGATATAGTTTGGATATGATATAGTTTGAATGCTGACATAGAATAATACACATAGCATTAGTTTAGATCTTTTAAAACTGAGCCACATATCTTATGAACAGGACTGGCTTTTTAAAAGTTCAGTTACTGAGAGTAAAATGCAACAAAGAACCAGTCATAATTACATATTTCAACTCACATCAGCCAGCTACTCAAGTTTACAACTATAATGCGGTCACTTGTGAATGTTAAAGATATTAATAAAAATTTGAATATACACTATGAAATCCAGGTACACTGGATGAACATACACTTTATTCCTGTGGTGAGTCTTTAGATTTACAAGTTAATATAGGAATTGCCATACATCATGACACTACTTAAGATTATGTCCCTATCCCCATTATTGAATTGTCCAAAACTAATCTTTTGAAAGAAAGAAAAGAAAAAAAAGAGGGAGCATGTAAGACAGATTGAAAACACACTCATAACAAGAGAATTTATCAATAAAAATTTCCTACTGCTTTCTTAATAAAAGATTTTCTAGTTGACACTATTTCCCCTACAGTATGATCCTACTATACATCTAAACATCAGAGGAAAAAGCTAATAATCTTTGTTTATTAAATGCCCAACATTCCATAAAAATATTTAGAATTAAAACAAAATGATCCAATCAGAACATAAAACCAAAAAATATCGTTCTCCAAAAAACAGTCAGTTAATTTCCATCTCACTGTGTCAATAGTAGCTTTTTGTATAAGGAGAAAATATAAATCACTCCAACAAAACTAGCAACGAGCTCATCAAATTCAAATGCTGCTTTCCATTTATGTATTTTTTATATTAAAGCAATAAACATGGTTCATTTCTCTTCCACTGGTTGCCACGTTTTTCTGTGCTGTTGCTATGAACTTCAGCCATTAGCTGTGCTCCAAGGTAAACTATATGAACCATCAACAAAAGTGACACCCAATCTATGGAGTTCATATTTTCTCCAGATTATCTATGCTAGTTGACAAGCTGGTAATGAAAAAAATCACACTAAGCAAATGGTTCCTCTAATAACAATAAATTTTCTATAAAATTATGAAGGGTACAAAACGTTTCCTTGCATCTATTTTGTCATGAATTCTAATTAACGCTGTGAAAACCTGAGAGTGCTGGGTCATCACAAGAAGTGCATTGAGGTTTGATTGATAATATACTGCAAGTTGGCCTATGCTGCCAAGATTCCTCTCTCTTAAATTAATGGCCATCCCACCTGCCCTAATCATACAGCCCAAATGATATTCCCCTTCTTATTTCAATTTTCTGGAGCCAAGGAAACTGGAAAAGATCAGTCATTTATCTTCTAATAGCTGGATAATAGATCTATCACAATAAAACATCTGCACAAACTCAGTAATTTTTTTCCCATAGAAGTGAAGCATTTACCAACATTAAATCAATAGAAAACATTGTCTTATCCACATGTACAGATTCTAAACTAAAACATTAACTTATTAAAAGAAGCCTGATGTTGAAGGGAGGCCAGCTTCCTTTCCCCATTATTCCCAAACACACTGCTTTAGATCAAAGATGAAGATCTTCATTGCAAAGCCATCATCAATTCCTAGGATCATTTTTTTAACCTAAGGGTTCTCACTTTGCAAGAATCTGTGCTTCATCTAGTAACCATGCAGTCTACAAAAGAAATCTAAATACTCACACATCTCTGTAAAGTCTTTTCATCCCCACAACAGAATACATACTAAGTTGCATTTGTTACATTTAAGAGTAAATTATCACTCCAGAACAGAGAAATAGTTTAATGAGAATATTTTAATCACACTAAAGAAAAAAAATATTTAAGCAGATGTTAAAGGAAAATTCAGCCTTCGGAAAAGAGTGTAAATCTTATTCCATGGAATGTGTTTATTATAGCTGATTAAGTTAATTTACTGTTAGTCTTCACCCAAACCTTGCCTCTATCTCTTCCCATATTACTTCACAACAAAGGTTTCTGGGAAGACAACATCAGGAGTACATACTCTGGAATCAACAACCATCTGAGAGTTTGACCAACGTGTTTTGAAATTCCTCTACATTCTTCCATCTTAGAAGGGTTCAAAACCAGTGCTGCATTCAGTGTACCGCCTGGTCCTAGAACAGGTGCTATAATAGCAACAGCTATGATAGAGCACAAAATGTATGTGGCCACATACAAACCTAGTTCTCTGGATGGGGCTGAAAAAAAATTCATTTTATTCTGCAGTACATATATTTATATTTCCACGCAAATAACATAAACCTTCCTTGTAACAAAGGTATATCCCGAAACAAAATAAAATCAGATCAAAGTTAATGACAGAAAACTGCAAAAAATGTGGACATTTTTAAGATGCCCAGCATCCATCAAGCATCCCAGCTACAGACCTACATTCTGCCCTTTCAGAGTCAGTTTTAGATACAGTTTGGGATACCTTAGTTTGGACTGAGGAATTCAAGTCATGAGTTCTTTTTGCCTTTCAGGTTTGGACAACAGACATGATTCCTTTCCAGTATCAACATGGATCTATTTTGTTTTTAATGTCTGTAATTAACTTGAATTTTATTGTTGTTTACACAGAGTTGTAAAATACACAGATTACAAACACAACACAGTTCTACAGTCCTTCACAGTACGGCAAAAGCAACTTAAGCAACAAATCCTGCTTAAACCCTATGCCCCAAAGCTCGATTATCAGGCTTGTTAAGTGAATGGAAAAAAACAGAGTTAGAGGGAGGTGATACATAATCAACCAAAAAGAAAAAGGGAACTAAGGGAACTAGTTCCCTCTAAAATACCCAATTATACCTTCACACATGACTATGTGACTAGCTATATTATTTTGAGAAAATCATTTTAGCATGAAATACACACATGCTCCTACCTTCCTTTCTACATAAAATCATGTCAGCTGCTCAATTATCTACAATTACCAGAAAAATAAAAGGAGCAGGCATTCATGCTCTTGTACCTGCTTATCAAAGTCTGAGGTATATTTTTCTGTAAAGCAAGATTAAAAACATAACTAGGAGTTTAAGTCCCTATAATAGTCGTAAACAACCTATCTGTTCAAAAATTAAATACAATAGCACAAAATCATAGCTTTGTTGATAGACTCTTAATTCCCAGTTAGCTACCCTGGAGGGTAAGCTAATGATGGTTTGCACTTGATAATTCTGCATCTTAAGATTAGCTGAGAGCTTGGCTTTTAATTGAACCTTCATATTAAGACACTTAAGGAATAGAGTGATCTTTCATTTATCTCACCAGAAATTTTAATCAAGTGCTGGGTTAAGGTTAGATCTCATCCTATTTTAAGTTCTGCTTACCTCAGCTTATATTAAAATTTACTAGTGATTGAGACCTAAAAAATGAACACATTTTTACGGTCTGATAAAATGGCTTAATTTTACTGTAGTGTAATTCCCATCCAGGCAGTTTCTTGCTATTTCAAATGTAAAATGACTCTGACTAATTTAAATACATTGTGCCTTTTCTGTGCAACATAAACTGCATTAATAATCCACAACAGCATGTTTTCTCTTAAAAAAATAATTCTGGTTTATATAATATTAGAGGCCTCTATGTTTAGTAGCTATTCTATCTCACTTTAATCTAAAGATTATGTCACTAAATTTCAAAAATCCTGCTTGAGGTCAAATAGCTATAGAAAATAGACAAATTACGAGTAAAAGTTTATTTTTTACTGAAGTGAGGTCTTATACAACACTTAAACAACATTAAACTGTTACATACGTCATTAATGTTAATAATTACACTTTCTCCCCAAAATATGTCCAAAATAAATGAAATAAGAACAACAAATCAAACAAACCAAAAAATTACTTAGTGGATCTTACCACATCCAGTTATTACTTACAATGCATTATGGGTTGTCTGAGGATTATCAGCCCTTAAGTACACAAAAATATCAAAAGCATCCTAACATTTCCATCAAGGAAGAAAAAAAAAACAAAACAAAAAAAACAGGTGGAGAACCACTAATGTTCAACAATTCCCAAAGTCACTAAGATTCTCCCACTCTGGTAAAGATGCTATTTAATGAAACCACCATCACTCCCCCAACAAACTGGTTTGCTGACATTAGATTAAAGCTATCAGGAGATGACAACTAACGTTGATATAAGGGAACAGCTTCTGTGCATTTTAATTGAAGGAATCCAAAGATTATTGTCAAGATGGCATTTGGGGTCTGAGTTCCACATTGTCACCCCACAAACTTCCAGCCATCTGATTGTCAAACAGGCAATGGAAGCTATGAAGACCTGAGAAATACTGTTAATAAAACACATGCACTTCATAAGGCTATGATAATATGCTGATGTTCTACAGCTCGGACACATTTCTAGAATTCCTGTGGCAACAAACCTAACAAGTTTCTTCACAAAGACTGCAAAACATTTTTAAAAGATTTTGTCTTCATATATGTAGAATGAGTTTTTTCTCTTATGCTGTGTATAAAACTCAGCTTCCCTTAGCAAATACAAAAAGGCGGTGTGAGTAAAGACGACTTAAAAAGTAGCCAACCTAAGTCTATATAGGATACCTATGTACACACCTGTACATAAGGACCACTGCCCATAATCAGCTGCATCGCCTTCAATTTTAAAAACTAAGAGTAGCTACAAGTGGAACTGTTTCCTCCACTCTGAGCATAGTGCTGTCTTCTCCCACTACAGGCAAAGAATAAGCTTATTCAGAGTGAAGTTACCTGAAAATAAAACACTTGTGCACCATGTGCTTTCTGTTAGTAAATGTGGAGGCTTTCTGGGAACATTCAGTGGAACATGACAAAAGATAACTACCTAAGGTGAAGCTTTTCCATGCTAGACTGGTTTTCCCAAAGCTATCAAAGACTGAAGAGAGACCAATTCACTTTACATCATAACAAGCTGTGGAGTCTGGGATGAAAGAGCACATATTAATACTTGGGTTTGATTCAGAGAATCCTGGAGAGAGATTTGTATGGTTCCTTTTTGGAATAATAATTCTTCATATCGCTTCCTGAAAAAGTAAAACTTTTGAAGGTGAGATGTCTCAGCCCAGGATGGAATCAGGCCATGCTAGGGAAAAGACCAAGTTGAATCAGCTCCAAAGAGGTCCAGAAGACTCTATTCTAGACCTTTATTCTTAGCTTTTTGATTATGCTGACAAGATAGCATAACTTTGACTATGGTATCTTTATAAATACAGTGTCCATTATTTGGTGTAACAAAGGCATCGGGACTGTGGCACATACTAAACAATGAGCATTAGTCCCCTTACAAGTAACTCCAAGTGCCAGTATCAGCGTTCTGGGGAAAAAGATGATGCAAACCTATGGTATACTGTTTTCCTCTAACATTTTGTTACATTAATTATGTAGATGACTAGTTGTTGGGTGACTTGTAATTTACTGTAAGAAATAAGGACTAGGAAAGAGTGGAAGTATGAAATCCCAGAGTGAAAACTTAGGGATTTTATTTTCCTGCCATTAGCAATAACAAGAAACAAAAATGGCTTTCAAAAGATGCCTCCATAGGTATAAAGAATCTAATCTCAAATTCACAGATTGCATGCACACTAAGAGTGTGAACCATGAAAAGAAAATACACAAAGAACCACTGGGGGGCAACTCCACAGAAGCACAAAGGCCTGACAAATGAGTACAGGTCAAGCATAGATACAGTCGGGAGAACTAACCGATTTACTGTCTGCTGAGCCATTAAACTCTGACACTGTCCTTCAGTAACTCTTCAGTGGAAGTTGCAAGATATCTTTTAGAGAACAGCACTATTTATGTCTTGAACACCTGGACTGTGCTAGAACAACAGACAATATATCCCTGTCCGTTACAAATCCACTTGACAAATTGGAGATGAAGGAAAGCACTACCTGGTACCCAGTAATACTTTCAATTTACTCAGAAAGGATTACATTCACTAAGTAATATGAACTAGAAGAACAAGAGAATGTTTTAATTTACAACTCTGATTTCTATTTGAAGTCCATCTTTGACTCCTTCACAGATTCACAGAATGGTAGGGGTTGGAAGAGACCTCTGGAGAGTCTAGTCCAAGTCCCCTGCTAAAACACGTTCACCTCAATCAGGCTGCACACGACCATGTCCAGACATGTTTTGAAAGTCTCCAGAAAAGACAACTCACAGCCTTTCTGGCCAGCCTGCTCCAGTGCTCTGTCACCATCAAAACAAAAATGTTTTTTTCTTATTTCCTTTCCTTGCTCAATTACCTTTCTGGCTTAGACTTGGGAAACTTATTTGTAGGGTACAGGAAGAAAAATAAAGTATGTGAGCATTGCAAGACATACAAAAATTTACAAAGAAAACCTGTACATAGCCAGAACAGGCAAAATGTAACAGGAGTGTTTGTCCCAAAACATTAGTTTTATTTATTTACCAGACGGGAAGTGGGAAGGGATGTGTGTAAGAACAAACAAGTGCACAGCGATTATCATTGTTTAATGGTTGTACACACTACAAGGCAGACTGATGTCAACAGGCATACTGTGCATTGTACAGAAGTAATTTATTCTTATGGTATTCACAAACAAATTGAAATGATCTAATTCCCCAATGAAAAATTGTTCATACATAGCACTTGTACACTGATTCATATAATTATATATGTACCTTTAGCTTTCAAAATTAAGTTTAAAGAAACATACATAAAAAACATGCTAACAGATTAAGAATATCCATCATGAAAGTAAAATTACCAGTTTTATTAAAGATGGTCATTATTACAGTCATAGTATAATGCATAAATACATATCTAACTAAAAACATAAAACCCCACATCAGCAAGGTTTAGGAAAGTGTATGATGTACTGCTGAAAAATATATGCATATGTAATAGTGTATTGTTTCTTACCGTACTTCTATCCTTCAAAAGTTTTTCTATTACTTCAATTAACATTTCCTTTTGCTCTGGATCAAGACTAGAAGGAAAAATAAAAATTCTTATTATTCATTCATGAATATTAATTCTGTATATCCAAAATTAAAATAGGTGAAGGTAACTGTCTGTTGTAAGTTTTCTGAAGCGTATTTATAGCACAGAATCACAGCATCACAGCATGATAGGGGATGGAAGACACATGTGGAGATCATCTAGTCCAGCC
>WUAM01000107.1:18516642-18534969 GCA_024336885.1 Actenoides hombroni
AAAGACAGACTCAGCTTGGGAACACAAAACCAATTTAATTTAAACAAAACTACCATCAATTTACCAATCGACTCAGATTCCTCTGCCCAGGTCTGCTACCTCCTCCCCTGCATCAACGCAGTGGGGCAGGGAATGAGAGTTGCAGTTGGTCCCAGTCCGTTCTATGTTGTTTCTGCTGCTCCTTTCTCCTCAGGGGAAAACTCCTTACAGGCCTCCCCTGCTGCAGTGTGGCATCCCTCCCATGGGAGACAGTCCTCCTCAAACTTCTCCAACTAGCATGGGTCCCTTCCATGGTCTGTGGGCTTCCCAGTGACAGACTGCTCCAGTGTGGGCTTCCCTCAGAGTAATGCACGGCCTTCTTCAGGAGCAGTCCCATGCTCCAGCACGAGGTCCTCCACAGGCTGCAGATGGGATTCTGCTCCACTGCTGATCAATAAGGGCTGCAAGGGCTCAGCCTGCCATTTAGCCATGGACCAAACAGCTGCTCCAGCATGCCTCCCCCATCCTTCCTCACTGAGGCCCGTGACTGCAAGTTGTCTCTCTCAGGTCCCACTCCCCTCCAAAACAAAAGAGCTCCCAACACAAAGGAGCCTGCCCAACAGGTTTTCCCCTTATAACCACAGTTATAGTAGAGGTGCTGATTGGTTCAGCCTTGGCCAGAGGTGAGTCTGACTTGGAGCCAGGGGAGGTTCTTGAAGCTTCTTACATGAGCCCATGCCAGCAGCCCCCTCCCCTGCTACCAAAACCTCACCAGACACAAACTCAACACGTGTCATGATTGGTGTTCACTTTGAAAATTGACCAGTGCAGACTCCTGTATCCACTATACTCACTTTCTTCAGGTGCCTTTGCACTGAATCGTGTCTGTTCATTTTTTCCTCACAGGTTTGATTCTGCAAGTATCTAATCCCTCCCACAGCAGATTACCTGTAATCACAATCTCACCCACTGCAAAATACCAAACAAAATAAAATTAGCCTTTTGTTGGTCCTTGTACCATTCACTGGCTGATCAGCCATTCACTGTATTCAGGTTGTTATAGTTGAAAGTGAAGAATTGATTTGCAGCAGTATATTTGAGAATCCTCTCAGAAATCTCTGAGGTTGTATCCTACATCAGTAGGAGCATGAAGACAGTATGTAATAAAAGTGCAAATTCTTCATGGGGAAGATAGCATTAGTTCTGGTTTTGGGTTTTTTTTACTTAAAAGTTTTCGCTACATGCATTATAACACTAGGTATTTAGGTTACATTAATCTAATAACTTTCTTCACAGACATATAGCATTTTCCATGTAAAAAAATCACATTTTCTCATAAATATTAGATCAGTTGTGGAAGAAAAAATGAAGAAAACCCTGCCTAATGCAGTCTTTACTTCAAAATTCACTTCTTTCTTAAGAAACCTTTAAGATGAACAATTCAAACAGATTCTATTAATGCAATGTTAATAATTCACCAATTTAAGCAGAAAGAACTGAATGAGACAGGTTTGTGCAGTAAAGTACTATCTCTGTTTGCCTTGGGCTGTTTCTGGAAACATCTGTCAGCACCAACTGATTACAGATTTGGTAGGTAAAGAGTCCATATGAAGCAAAACCAGTCCAGCCTGCAGGAGCTGAATGTGACTTTAAATGAACAGCCTTTCTTATCAGTCAAAAAAGTGTTTCATGCAGGGAGACCACAGACATACCCTAACCTGTCACCCAGGCAGTGAGGAGACAAAAGCAGTGGGTCTGCAGTACTACAGCGATAAGTATTTCAGGTCACAGGCTGCTTCTGTGAGCACAGATCAGCTACCACAAACCAGTTTTGCAATGGTTCCTTTTTTAGGCTTTGCATCCAGACTGACCCACTTGACACATTTTTCATGACAAAGTTCAGAACACAGGTAGCATCACAGTTATTTACTATATATATCAAGAGCAGCCTAATGGAAGGCTGAGTCATATGCCATAACACAGTAGTACATAGAACAATATATAACCTACGGCTTATGAATATATAAACTAGCTTATGAATACACAAGCTTGCCTATGATGTGGTATTGCAAATAGTTGCAGTTTACTTATGCGATAAATGCCAAATATAATGAGTTCTAACCAGGAAACTGAATCACGATGAAGTTACAAAACCTTTTGAGCTGGATTGGGCTTTTTGTTGGAGTACCCAAAATGTACCAGGCAAGAAAGTAAATGAAGCTTGCAGAACCAGTGAGAAATAATAGAACGATGAATTGTGATTACTACTTCAAACTCAACATCTGCTACATTAAAACGAGGAGGGTGTGGTATTTAATGCTACAAACTTCACAGTTTTTAATGTTTTAGAATAAAAATGTATGGAAAAAAGCTAAATATAGCAGAACTTAGTTGGGACATTGGACATTGGCAAATATTACAGAACAGTGCTAAACTTGAAAAATAAATCTAAATATTAGTAAAACATGGATGGTTTACAAGCTTACTTTTGAAGTATATTCCTTCTGTTTTTCAGAAATTGAATCTCACTAAATGGTGATCTAAAATAGGTTAACACTTGAAATACAATCTAATAGTGCAGTACTGCTAACAGTAGCTCTTCAGTGACTATGTAGACAGCTGTGAAAACTTATTAAAACAGTAATTCCTCATATATATTGCTTTTTTGCACCATGTAGACTGAGATGTTTAATTAAAATAATTACTTATATGGCTCCAGTTAGTCTTTCTATCATGAAATGGAGGTTTGACATGGCCTTCTACTTACTCATTAGTTTAATTAATCTGAGCTGCAAACCTTGTGTTCTTTTGTGGGGTTTTTTTTGTTTGTTTCCATTTTAAGTCCTTCTTCCCCTCCAGAGTAATTATAGGTAAGCCAGTCATTTTGTTGTTCAACAACTTAGTCCTACCAGTATGCCCAGAGTACCATATACAGGATTCAGACATTTGCAGAATTTACTTAATTCCAGAAAGAACCTATGTTTCCAAATCTGATCCCCTTCATAGGCCAAGTTATAGAGTAGCTTTGACTCATGTTTCAAATTAAAAGTATTCTGTACTGTGACTACCAATTAGGAGAATAGTGTAGCTTCACTGTATTGGCAAGCGTTAATTTGACACAGTATCTGATTACTCTTGTTAAAGTTCAGTGTATTTGAACTTGAATTCATATAACTAAACCTTAGCCTTCACTTTTTTATCTTTATATGCTAGACTTAGCAACCATGTGTCCCCTGTGCCTGGACTAGAGCTTGTCATAGTTTTTCCAGTTTTCTTAAGTCTATGTGGACAGCATGGAATAAGTAACATTTTATGCCTCATAAATAAATATGGATATGTACATCTTTATTTGAATCCTGTACTTTCCCCCAAGATTTTCAAGGGAAGTACTAGTAATGGGATGTTCTACCTCACTGAGAGGCAGAAGGCCTGAAAACCTGGTTTGTGCTTGTCAGATCCAGCTGGGAAGTGCACAAGGCTTTTTATATGAAACTGGAAAGTAGTAATTAAACTGCAGCTTTCATTTGAGGAAAGGTCATGGGTGATGGAGCACTGGAACAGGCTGCACAGACAGCTTGTGGAGTCTCCTTCCTTGGAGGCTTTCTAAACCTGCCTGGACATGTTACTGTGCAACCTGCCCTAGGTGAACCTGCTTTGACAGGGGGGTTGGAGTAGATGATCTCCAGGGATCACTTCCAACTCCTAACAGTGATTCTGTGATACTTGGATATGGTAAAAATACTGCTAGAATAGGTCATTTTGCACAGGGAGAATCAAATTACTGTCAACATGGGGCTTGTGAAGATCTTTGGTCAACAGCCCCAACTGCTTACAGTGTTAGTAATTCTGTGCAGAGCTAAGCTCCCAGAAATGTCTTATAGATTACTGGGCATCACTTTTTGATGTTAAAATGGAACTAAATTGAGGTTGGAACTAATGCACCTGCAGTGAAAAGGAATCTCTTTTCTCAATTAATGGTATAAATTTAGATTATCCCAGAAATACAGTTGTAAAAGTGTGGAATAAGCTATCTAAACTATTTTAGCAGCTTTATCTGGGAGAGTACAAATCACTCAGAAGTTTTGACTACTAATTTTAATACCTGCCTCCAAACATGTGACTGAAATGAAAATTGCTCTCCTTTCTGTAACAAAATACAAAATTCAAGGAGCTGATTGTATTTTGCAAGATCTTAAGCGCCCAGTGAGCCACAAACTTAAATTTGTCTGTCCCTTCTAGCTTACGATTTGACTTGCACTAATCTAGAATTTTCAGATTGTGTTTCTTGGAGGATGAAGCTCATTGCTGCTCTTCCAGGACTGCCCTTCCACAACTCACTTCTGCCAAATTATGCTTAAGCATAATTTTGTCCTGCTTTTAAAAAGATGACAATTAAATCCTCTTGTCCAAGCTTTTACAACTAATTAGACATGGTCCAATAAGTGACACAGTCACATTTAGGCTGTTCCCTAAAAGGAGAAATAGTAGGATATTTTGCTCTTCTTATTTAATTGAATAATTCTAATATGCACATTTTGAGGTAAATAATTTCTTTGTTTCTTGTTTTATCTTAAAATTACCAGAGATACTACAGTAATTTGCTTTATATAAATGCATGTATTAACAATGACTAGTCTCTTTATGAAAAGAATCTAGCTTTGGAAATATATTTCTATTTAATAAGGAGAATATTGCTACTTCTACCACCCTAACTTTGTATCTCCCTATTGCAAATTCTGAAGAACAGTAGGCAATATATATATCAGAAATTTAAAATGCACAAATGCTTTCACTGTTTAGACTACATGAACATAAATTTCATAATTATATTTGAATAGCAAGGGACTAAACAAACAGCTACTCTTTGCTCAGTCTGTCTAAACATTTGAAAATACCCTCCAGGAAGATGGTCAATGCACAGAAGTGTGTGACAAATGATGATGCTTTTGCAAACACTATTGCAGCAAATCAGACAGCTACCAAATAGGAAAATATTGACAAGAAAAGCTATTCCTAAGACAGCAGTAATTTTGGTTTTACTGGTTATGGAACAGACCCTACCACCAGCAAAAAGACATAAAAATTGTAAAGAGGTTATTCTTAAAATTAAGGCAGTGTGGCAGGTGCACTCCATTGCTTCTCTCCTTCTCCAGCACCTCTCCTGGCACAATACAGGGCACATGGTGGTTAGTTTGGTGGGAAGCATGTGTGCTGCAGGTCATGTATGCAGAGAGCCCCCAGTCCCGTACCCCAGACACCTGAGCATGCCAAAGACCACCTCAACCAGTAAGCCTACCTAGGAGACCCCTCAACCAATAAGAACTGTACATGACCACTATGCCTAGTCCAACTCTTTTTGGATCAGGATGCCGTTCAAAGTAACTTCCCAGGATTGAGTGTCCTTACCTTATAGATGAGTGGTTTGCACTTCCTGAGTAGTCATTCTGAGCTTAGATTTAGTTACACATCATGTAGTATTAGTTCCCAACTAACATCTTGAACCTGTAAATAAGCTGTGTCCCTTGAAGTGTTTTTTATATAAGATCCCTGTTCAGTTGGACCATTTTTACCTTTCTCCTGACACCACTAAACTGATTTTGAGAACATATTCTGTCAGTCTTACACTTCTGCAACAGGCAGATTTGCAAATTTGCATTGCTACCACAGAAGATTTGCAAACCATTCTGGAAAAAGCATACCAATCATCACCAATTATTTCATATTAGGAAGAATGGCAGACAAAGAAAAGACTCTTAAGATGGATCAAACCCACAAGAAATAGAATTTATTAACAGAGAATAAAGAATTTCATTCTAAAGTAGACATCTACACTTGATGAGATGTATCACACCTTATTTCTATTATTTCTATTTCTATTTCTATTTCTATTTCTAGCTATTAACTATAAATGGTGTCTTCAATAAGTAGATCAGATGTGGAAGGGTAACATTGTAAAAGACAGATTCACTTAGTCAAAGGAATCCCATCTGTGAAGAAAAGAAAAACTGGACAAGGTTTTGGAGCTCTGAGACAAGTTTCTGCTGATGATATGTATTTGACCATCTGTCTGAAGACCTGTTGGAACATGCAAGTCACTGTAGACTTCACGAACCTTGAGAACAAGAGGAAGAAAGGCAGGTAAAGTTACCAGAAAGCATTCTAGGCTCGTGACCAAAGGAAAACAGAGAACAGGGAAAGCAAATAATTGGTTATATAACTAGTATGAAACTTTTAAGTTCGGTGGAGCCATAGGCATTATGTTCCAAGAAAGTAGTTAAAAGAAGTACTAGTAGTTATGGGACTACAATGTTCAGTTCTGCTATCATTATTAAAAAATATTGAGTAACAAGAGAAGGTATGAAAGAGACTGAAGAAAACATTTTCATAACTTGAAAAAAAAAAGCACCTTATATAAACGTAGAGCTTTATCAGTTCAATTTTACTTTTTTATCAAAAGAAAGATGCAAGATGACTTTATTAGGATGTGCTTGTATTTTATAGGGGGAAAATAAAAGTTAACAAAGAATGAAGTCTCCAAGATAAGCACAATAGCAATTATTTGAAATTAAAGCCATAAAAACATAAAATAAGCTACTCGGCCATAAACCTGAAAGTGGCTAGTCACTGGAACAAAAAAAAAAGAAAGCATATTCAGATAACTAAATGTTTATTTCATTCTACAGACTCCACTTATTTGGCTCAAACCTCAATTAACCAGACAAAGCTTTGCAGCCCATGTTACATGGGAGATCTAGATCAATGAATTCATGATTATACCTGACCTTTAGAAACCCCGATTCTGTGATTTTCAGATTTTTGACAACACACATCTAGTAAAAGTGACATAGAAGAATTTGAAGATGCCATCATGTGCTTTTTGTCCTATTCTCCCTGTTCTCCATCCCAAAACAAACACTCCAAAATAAAATTAATCAAATCTAACTTAAATCTGAATCTGAATCAAGGTGAGTCCACCAGCTGCATATACAAATCTCCATTATAATAACCTAACATTTTATTACTGTACCAGCCAAGTAAATACTTTTGTCCTTCATAACACTAAAAGTTACCCATCCTTGGATTTTTGGGTATTTATCACTATGCTCTCCCTCCTCTCCAGTGTCATCAGCTACTGCCTGTAAAGGACTCAACCCTAGTCCTGGAAAGAAGTCACTGCATAGTCTGCCTGAGCAATTAATGTGGGTGGCTAATACGTAATAATGAAGATACTGAAAGACAATTTAGTAAGCTGATGAATGTGATGGACAGCTACTTAATTGCACAGGAGAAAGTTAATTCACTACTGAGTGTCATTATTTAAGTAATGCTTGTCTGTTCAACAGGCATCTACTTAATAGAGATGTTATTAAAGCTAAATTACAGAAAAGCTGTGAGACATCTCCATCTAAACAAGACAGGCAAGTCAAAATGAGTGATGAGATACTTATTTTAGTAATTTTCAGTTAAACCATTTATTGTAATTACTATTGGATGCTATATCTTTCATTGCTTCATTTGTTACTTCATGTTTGGAGCCACCTGATTTGTATTTTTGTTGTTCTAAGCATTTAAGTAACATAATAATATATAGAACTTTTATTTTTTAATTTAAGCAGTTATTTAGTTGAAGAAGTAATATGAAGACAGGAAGAGATATGAAACAACAGATATTAGGATTTAATATGAATAAAAATAACCTCAAATGCTAGATTAAAATGGGCATATGGGAACATCAACTTTAAATTTTCAGTCTCTAATGTTTGCAACATTAATGCTTTAAAATATAGTAGAAGTATTACACACAAGATATAAAATTAGAATAGATATTAAAAATCTGCTGTTGCTATTATTTGAATCTGTTTTTAGGCAAGATTTTGTTCTGGAGCAGAAACAGGAGTTAACTATTAATATAAGTAATAGACTACAGTAATACAGATCTTGATTACTAAACTTGTATCAAAATGACATCTACTCCACCCAACACCTCAGAAACATGGACCAAAGAAATTTTGTGTAAGAGGTAATTCCTCTAAAGTATTCTTGTGCCAAAAAAAACCCCCACCCATAATATAATTTAATGATTCTAAAGGATTTCCCCTAAAATCAGCAGTATAAGCCAAATGCAACATGTACCCATATTTCTGTGATATTTGAATGGTAATACAAAATTGAAACTCTTTTCTACTTATATGTCCATTATATCAAGAGCTCAATATATGGGGGCAGCCTCACAAATTCTGTCAGTGTCACAAGTTATTCTGCACTAACATAGGATACAATTCAAAAATAGACTCCTTAACCTTCATAAAGGGATACTAAATTTGTCTTCTTAATAGTCCTGAGATTCTTTGTACAGAATCGTCTCTGTTTACAGTATGTGGAATGGCAAAATTGAAATTACTTATATGCAATCATAGAATCACAGAGTCATAGAATGGTAGGGGTTGGAAGGGACATGTGGAGATCATAGAGTCCAAAGCCCCTGCCAGCGCAGGATCACTCAGGGTAGGCCACACAGGAACATACCCGGGTGGCTTTTGAAAGTCTCCAGAGAAGGAGACTCCACAACCTTTCTGGGCAGCCTGTTCCAGTGCTCTGTCACCCTCACAGTGACGAAGTTTTTCCTCATGTTGAGGTGGAACTTCCTATGTTCTAGCTTATACTCATTATTCCTGCATCTGGTGAGGAATAACACCAGGCACCACTACATATTAGGGGTCATCCTGCTGGAAAGCAGCTCCATGGAGAAAGACCTCAGAGTCCTAGTGGATAGTAAGTTACCCATGGGATAGCAATGTACCCTCATGGACAAGAGGGTCAATGGTAATCTGGAGTGCATTAAGAAAACTGTGTCTAGCAGGTCTAGGGAGGTTCTCTTCCCTCTTTACTCTGCCCTGGTGAGAGCACACCTGGAATACTGTATTCAGTTTTGGGCTCCCCAATTCAACAGAGACAAGGATCTAGTGGAGAGGGTAGAATGGAGAGCTACAAGGATGATCAAGGGACTTGAACATCTCTCCTACAAAGAACGTATGAGAGAACTGGGGCTGATTAGTCTTGAGAAAAGCATGTTGAAAGGGGATCTTATTAATGTCTATAAACATTGAGGGGTGGGTATCGAGTGGAAGGGGCCAGTCTCTTTTCCGTGATGCCCAGTAATAGAACAAGGAATCATAGAATCATAGAATGTTAGGGGTTAGAAGGGACCCCTAAAGATCATCTACTTCAACCCCCCTGCCAGAGCAGGATTACTTTGGACAGGCCACACAGGAATTCATCCAGGTGGGTTTTGAAAGTTTCCAGAGAAGAAGACCCCACAACCTCTCTGAGCAGCTTGTTTCAGTGCTCTGTCACCCTCACAGTAAAGAATTTTTTCCTCATGTTGATGTAGAACTTCCTATGTTCTAGCTTATACCCATTGTTCCTTGTCCTACCCATTTGGTCATGCCTTTGTAGAAGGATATCAGTTTAGTCAAGCAAGATTTCCCCTTAGGACATCCATGCTGGCTGCTCCTGATAACCTTTTCTTCCATGTGGTTAGAGAAGGCCTCCAGAATGAGCTGCTCCATCACCTTTCCAGGGATGAAGGTGAGGTTGACTGTTCTGTATATAGGATTGGTGATATCTTTTACGTGAAATATGTGATGACAGAATATGAAAAATTCTCAGAATATCATCTCTAGAGTGGAATTTTAACTGGCAGACACTGGTGTTGCAAAATCTGTGAGTTTCAAGCTTAACTCAGTACTTCACCTAATCCTCAGGTACCATTGTGTTTAGTAACCAGTCTAAAACTATAAAAAATTTTATGAAGAGCCAGCTGGATAATAGACAAAGCAGAATGACTTAGGTATAGCTGCCTATGTCAGATTTTTTTTCTCTCTATTGGCAATAATGATGTTTCCTACAAAAAACAGGCCTTCCTACAAAAAACAAGGATGTTTCTGTGCCCAGGGAAATGTGGATGCTGGATAACAGTCAAGCTTCTTTTTCCATCAGGATTTGATTCTATAACTTTTCTTTTATCTGGGTTCTGCAGGCACAGAGCCTGTGCGTTTGATGAGAAGACTCTCCTTACAGAAGAATAAGAAGCAAAGAAATAGTAACAACAGTAGTTATCCTGTAGTGTTGACATTTAAAGAACACAGAAGAAGGTGCTTTTTACAGATTCATCCAGAAGTCAAGTACTCTACAACACAAAAAGGAAGGAGACATTGGTTGCCTTCAATGGAAAGAGGTGGGGGTTTAGGGTTTCTTGTTGTTTTGGTTTTGTTGTTGTTTTGTTGTGTTTGTTTGTTTGTTTGGTTTTGTGTTTGCTTGTGTTTGTTTTTTTTTTCCTTTCTTGTTGTTTTAATGGATAGTGGTGTTTGCACTGAATTATAGAACCAAAGTATAGTCCACTGTATACACATACTGGGAACACTATGCATGCATTTACTCACAAGTGCAGATCTTCAGCAAGTCCCTCTACAGGCATTTCACCACTACAGGACAAGAAGAATTTCCATGAGACCTGCAGTTTCATGAAAACTTTTCATGTACTTAATGACTCCTAAGTTTTCAGTTTTACCCTGCACACAAATTTTGAAGGGGTTCTAAGACAGGTATTTTTCTGAGACTTATGAAGTCTCACACTGTCACTCTGTGTCTGTCTGTGTTACATAAACTTTATTTCTACCTCTAGCTTTCCAGCTCTAGCTCACGTATTGATAGAACAGCAATAGTACCTTCCTGGAGGTGGCCCAGAATAGTCCCATTCCCTGGTCCTTCCCTGACAAGTAAACCAAACACACAGGGGAACTGATCACCAGATGCCAAACACACATGCATGGCTGTATTGTCAGCCCACTCATGTAATGATGACTAGCACATGGAATCCTAAATACCAGGACTAAGGAAAACTGAGTCTAAAAATAAAATCAGGAAAAAAAAAAAAAAAAAGCCAGAACCATTTCGTCCTGCCACTGTATCAATATTTGACCGTATCTGGAAAATACATGCTTGTTTGCAACATAACTAAAATCCTAAGAAAAAAAAAAAGATAACAGATAAAAGAAAAAATGTGAAAGTCTGTCTCAGGGAGAATTTCACATTGTGTCAGATAAAATTCAGGAACATAAAGGAAAGAAGACCAATTCAGAGAGATAATGAGTTGTCTCCCAGAAAAACCTTCTTAATGTTTAATCAAGGCTCAGTATATACTAAGATTACCTCAGACACAAGACTTTTAAAACACCTGTGGAAACAATCCCTTATTTGAAGTATTTCGCTAAGAGAAATAATGACTTTCAACATTTTTTTAGGCAGGTACAAAGACTGTGAAAACATTCCCAGCAATTCTATGCAACACCAGTAATAACAAAAGATGGACTAGATGACCTTTAAAAATCCCTTCCAGCCCAAACTATTCTAGAATTCTATGAAAAGCCATAGCAGCAGACACTGTTATTTCATAATTTCTGCTGGGTTTTGCCATTTTTTCCATTGTAGAACCAAACAAACTAGGAAAAAATGTGTACACGTTCGCAGTAGTGACCTCATCCTAGTTCAGCACTGTTGTAGAACCATAAAACTTTAAAGAGAAACTTGACTGTAATACTGGCATTTGTGCAGACACAGCATAAGGTCATGAGTCAAGTTCAATGACTGTCAGGGTTATTCCCACCAAGATAGTAAGTTATTCAGGCTGTGATAGCTGTAGCAGAGCTGTGCTTTGTCATTGGACTTTTCATGGCAAGGAATAAGGAAATTTTCTTCATCTTTTTTAGCATGCATAAAAGGGCCAGACATAGTTCTAGGTCTCATCCTCAGTTAAGCACCGAGATTGCATGTTTTCTGGAGAGTGCATAAATGTAAAGAAGAATAGTCATGTGCTGGTTTGGCGGCCTTGTGGGAGTGATATGCTTAGTAGACAGAAAGGGGATGGATGTGTATGTCTTCTAAAGTAAAGAATAGATATAATTTATCCAGTTCAATGCTACATCTTCCAAAATTCTGCATTGTTTCCTTGTGAAGCTCAAGAAAAGGAACAGTCTGTACCCAGTATTTAATCTGAAGACACAAAGTTGAGAAGTTACAATTAGAGAAGGAAAAAAGTGGCATAGACAAAACTTTATGACAACATGTTTGCGTTGGCTCTTAAGGTGTTCAGCTACCTATCTAAACTAAATTGTAGACTAAAATGCGACCAAGATAAGAGGTAAATAAGAAATAATAGAGGAGACAATAATTTAATGAGTTTTCATTTGTGAGAAATAACTTGAAGTTGTTTGGTGTTCATGTAGAACTGACAAATACAACAATAAAAACTTTAGAGAAAATTTCATTTTTTATTTTTCTTGGTATTTCATCAGTACTTTTTGTTAAAGACAAGATCTGACCTTTTTTTCTAGTACTATTTTTTATTAACAGTTTTTTTAATGAGAAATCACTTTTTTAATAAAAATATAGGAAATAATGATCATTCTGTCAAGTAGGGCTAGAGTGCAGAACTATTTTCAAAATTTGAACTTCAAATCGATTGTGAAAATGTAGAAGCAAGGTATGACTTTTTACAAGTGGAATACAAGCATCTGTGCTGTGTGTCAGCAGGTACAGATTGTCAACTGCTTTTTGCACTATTACATCAGCTGCTAACAGCATGGTCCAGCTGCTAGAGTGTGATCTGATCATAGTGTACGGTTTGCCTCTGTGTTCTAAACTACTGTGCTGCCACCCATATGAGTGAATCTAAACATACAGCCAACAGGAGCTGTTCTGCCAGTGTGTCAAGTGAGAGGATTTCCACAGCTGGGATCTGATCCTGTCAATTAGACCATGCTAACTAAAACACAGCATCTGCTCACTCCTTATGAATTTTTAACACACTGACTCCACATTAACATTTAATTAGAGCTTGATTATATTTACTAGACTTTAGGGTAAAGATTCTAAGCAATGAAAAGTTAATGTTTAATAATAGGTGCATGGAAAAAAAGTACATTTACTTCTTTAATACAGTTTTCTATTTATACTTCTTTACCTTTTCCCAGAAATGTATTTTTTTTCTGTGCTGGTTCTGTCTGGGATAAAGTTAATTTTCTTCACAGTAGATGGTATGGAGCTACACTTTGAATTTGTTCTGAAAACAGTGTTGATAACACAGGGATGTTTTTGTTATTGCTGAGCAGTTCTTACACAGAATCGAGGCCTATTCTGCTTCTCACTCCAATACACCAGCAATTAGGCTGGGGCTGAACAAGAAGCTGGAAGGGAACACAGTTGGGATAGCTGACTCCAACTGACCAAAGGGATATTCCATACCATATGGCATTATGCTCAGCATTTAAAGCTGGGGGAAGAAGGAGGAAGGCCTGGGTGGAGCATTTGGAGTACAGCATTTTGTCTTCCGAAATAACTGTTATGTGTGATGGAGCCTGGCTTTCCTGGAGATGGCTGAACACCTGCTTGTCCATTGGAAGTGGTGAATGATTTCCTTTTTTTGCTTTGCTTACATGTTCAGATTTTGCCTATTAAACCATCTTTATCTCAAACCATGATTTTTCTGATTTTTTTCTATTCTCTTTCCCCATCCCACTGAGGGGGAGTAAATGAGCAGCTGTGTGGAACTTAGTTGCCAGCTGGGATTAAACCACAACATTTGCTAAAGAGAAAGGAGGAGTCAGTCATTGGCTTGTACCATGTAAGGTTATATACATCAACCCTAAATGATCACATATAAATGCAGAGTGGATGAATGAACTTCCAGAAAACACATACTTGAGTCCTTCTATAAATGACTTGTAAGAGACATACATCAAGTCTTCGTATCTCATCTGACTTCAGATCTTAATGTATGAACTATGATGTCTCCCCTCTAGACTTCCTGTTCTGTTGGGGTTTTTCAACTCGTAGGATCTATTTTTAATTTGTGCAAATCCCATGCATGAATAGTACTGTCCCATTTACTGATCTTATATTTGGCATTATAAAATTGTATGGATAGAATTGAAATCGGAAGAGTCAAAGGACAATTCAGACCGGGAGGGACCTCAGAAGATCTCTGATACAACTTCTTGTAGCAGGGCCAGCTGTGAGGTGACAACAGGTTACCCTGGGCCTTGTACTATTGGGTCTTGAAAACCTCCAAGGATGGAGATTTCCCACCTTGGCAAGAAAAAAGCTGCCTCCACCTTCTTCATACTTTCCTCACAGGTATTGGAAGGCTGCTGATGGATACTCTGAACTGACCTGGTTTATCAATGTCTTTGCTACATTAGAAAGCCTAAAACTAGACACAGTATCCTAGATTTGGCCTAACAAGCACTGAGTACTAGGTTCCAATTGCTTCCTTCAGTCTACAGGCTATGGTCCTTGTCATATAGGTCCAGGATGCTGTTAGAATTCTTCTCTGCCAGGGGCAAGAAGCTGCATGGTTGGGGTAGCTGCCTCACAGTTTGTCAGGATCAAGGGCCACTGAGACAGCTCCTTGCTAGACAGACTGCAGAAAGGACTTAATCAAGAGGAGAACCTCCTCACTTTCTTGAAAATTCTATTATTTTCAACATACTGAAAAATGTCAGTATAATCACCTACATTCTGTCATTTCACAGAATGCATAGTTATTTTTTTCTGGTTAGATCTGTATTCTGATAGAATAGAAACCTACTGTGGTTGCATGCAGGCATGCAGCCACACGATTTAGGAGGTAGTGCACCGTCTATGACACTAGGAGGAGCACTGAGGCATGGCGCTGGTATTTCTGCTCCCTGGTCAGGAGCTCTGGACTTCTTGCTCATTGTTAGGAGATGTGACAAGCTGCTTCCCAGAGCAGTAGTACTGTTTGGCAGATACAGCCAAATATGATTTACTCTCCCCTTTTAGCTGCTAGAGGAAGGCAGAGATGAACAATAACTCAAGAGGAACAATATTTTCTGTTGGAAGCTACTCTGGAGTAGCTGGGCAAATGTGGTTTTGGTTACTTTCTATGTGGCCAAGGAAGGATACTATACAGTCCACTTGCAAGTCAGCACAGTTTTGATGCCCTGTAGATTTGATAAAGAATCAAATTACAAATATGTTATGGTTTTTATGTGTGTGATAGATTTCAGTTCCTAATTTGCCTCCATGAGCAGGCCCAACAAAGACCATGAGATGGCTTGTGTGGGCTTCCAAGAGCTGCCTCTCTTTCCCAGCTGCAGAATGAACCTGCCTGTGTGACTCTTTTTTTTTCTCTTGCCACTGTGTCTGACTCTCACTGAGGCACCATTCAGCATGACCTATCCATCCTCAACATTGATTTGAAAGCAGGTAGCAAGGATGACCAAGAACTGATGTAGAAGTCTGTATTCATAGAAAGAAAAGTCATCACATTAATTTTAAGAACAAGGAACAGTGTGAAAGTGCTAGCAGTATAAAAAAGGCAATCATGTGGACAATGTAACCAGGTAGATGGGACAAGAAAGGGCATGTCCCATTGACTATGATGTCTGGTTTGCACTCAGACTGATCTGTAAACCTGAACATCCTACAGGTAGAGTGATGACATCCATTAACGTTCGCATTATTGTGAGATAATGAACTAATTTCGGATTTCATTGCTTCCTATGGAAACACTCCAGGTACTGCAGACTAGCTCTCAGTGCAGGGGTGTGCAAGATCTCATTCTGTATTGCACTGTCTGGAGAGACAGAGTGTGAAACCACAAGAAGAGTGTCACTAGTTTATATAAATATCATACACACTACTCTGCCTAATAAATAATCTGGTTTATTATCAGTACTCTGAATGGGAAAAAATGGTATTTCCTCTACCTACATCAAGCTATTCTTTCATATCGCAGTAATGCTACATTTTCAAGAAGGCATTCTTCGTGATTCCATGAGTTTTTGTGAAACTTGTGTGTGTGCTTGTCTTTTTTATTTCAGATAAGCGTAATATTTATAAAGCAGAACTACTGTAAACCAAGAAGTCTTCTTGTTTGGTTTTGGTTTTTGTTTATTTGTTTGTTTGTTGGGCTTTTTGTTTTTTGGGTTTTGCTTTTGTTTGTTTGGTTTTTTTTTCCGTGGGTTTTTTATTTGTTTTTGTGGCTTGTTGTGGTTTTGGTTGGGATTTTTTTTTGTGTGTTTTGTTTTTTTGTTTTGTTTTGTCTGTTGGTGGGGTTTTGTGGGTGATTTTTTTTATGTGGTTTGTTTTGTTTTGTTTTGTTTGTTTTCCCAAAGTACAAAGAAATCCATTTTTACAGAACATCAAAATTATTTTTTTTTTTTTTATGATAATGTGTAGAAGTGTCAGCCAATAATCAGGACTCCACAACACATACCTGTTGTTACACACTGGGAATGCCTCTGTAGGTATATGTGCACAGATGAATGGTATTAACAGATGGATTGAGAACTACTGCAGCCTAGGTTACATGGTGGGAAAGCTTTGAACACCTGTCTGATACTCCATCTCCTTAAATCACTTGACAGCAATACTTTGCAATTAATCCCTGTAAGCATTAAGATATTAAATACAGAGTTTGACTGTAAAAATAAGATGCAATGGAACAATCTGAATGACATTGTTACTGACCTTGTTAAGGTCTGGGGCATATGGAAAATCAGAGAAACTGTTTATAAAGTTAATAAAAATTGCCCTATCTTCACTTTTACCAGTCTGATGTCTGAAAACTTGCTAAACTTTGCATCTTCTGCACCTCTGTGTGATAAAGAGGTGAGCTGCTGAACAGATGGTGAATAAATGACTCTCACTTTTGCTGTCTTCACACTTCCCAGAAGCAAAGCTGGCAAATTGTATTTGGAGCCTAGAATGTGATTTCTTTATTTAAACTACATGCTTAGCACTAACAAGGGAGCACTCAGGAACATTAATTCAAACATGCAGAGTGTCTCACTCTGGGAACAGTGTTCAGCCTTTGTGAGAATTTATTATTTCCAGAAAATAATCTTCACTGTATCTGTGTGCTAAAACCAGTCATGGTCTCTTCATTTTGGTGTCAAAAATTTCTAAAGTCACTGTACGTGTATATACATATGTGCTTAAATAAAGGTACGTATGCATTATGTATGTAGCAGAGAACTCTTGAGATAAATGACATTTCTATTCTTGAAAATGTAGCCCAGAAAAATGTGATACATAATTCTGAACAAATAAACCAGTCCTTCAGGGAAATGCATTCTAACTTTTTCCTCTGTCTTTATTATAATGTCCTATTTCATAGTGCGCATATTTTACTGCTCCCATTCATAGTGAATTCAGTATTCAATCCCTCCAAACCATTAGCTTAATAATGTTATGTTCTGCTTCATTCCTCTTTAGAGTGCTGCTGTTTTTGCACTGTGTTTCATTCCTCTTTGCTTCTCAATCACATTCCTCAGTTTACATTGCCCTGTCACCAAATCCTACTGCATCTATCACCTGTCTAATATTTTCTGTCTCCTATCTGCTACATAAAGCATTTCCTCATCTTTTTCACATTTGTTACCAGCTGAGCTAATTGTTGTTTAGATTTCAAAAGTGCTTGGCATCATGTAAGGCAAAGGACTGAATTAAGAAGAGAACTTCTGCCACATTTATCGCTGTTCACTTCACAGCATGAAATTATTCCTGCTGGAAAAGTATTGGACCACATAGAAAAGAAGCAAAACAAAACAAACCAAAACTTATGTTGTAGATATTTGCTGGTCTTGCCTGTTTTCTTAGAAGGTATTATAAGGTGCTATAAGTCTGGTTCCAATGCATTCTCCTCCAGTCTTCTCAAACACACAGATACTCCTTAACACAATTTTAGATGACAGTGTAGAGCAACTCACTACTAGACCATCTTGCTGCCATCAAGGCTTGGGTTCTTAAAAGAGTTGTGAAAGTAGAATGACGCCACAGATTGCTAATTAATCAAAACAAATCTCTGTGACCATGACTAATTTGTTCAGAAAGGGAACAAATATAGTACTTTACAAATGATAGAGACATATCCTTGCTGTTTGCTCTCCTTTGCTACTACACCACCACATACAGTGATTGAAATTCCTCAAAACAGATTATATTCAGGTTTCTTTGTGATAGTCATAATTCAAATAAACTTGTTTTCTGGTTTGGATATATTCTATTCTCATTTACTTAAAAAATTTAAAAATTACCATAATTGTACTACTTCGAAAATTATTCACTAGATGCATATCATAGAATCATAGAATTGTCAGGGTTGGAAGGGTCCTTAAAGATCATCTAATTCCAACCCCCCTTCCTATGGCAGGGACACCACCCACTAGATCATGTTGCTCAGAGCCCCATCCAGCCTGGTCTTAAAATCTTCCAAGGATGGGGCTTCCACCACCTCTCTGGGCAACCTGTTCCAGTGTCTCA
>WUAM01000107.1:18565574-18575730 GCA_024336885.1 Actenoides hombroni
TTGTTCACTTAAATCATGCAGCAAATTGAGGTCTTAGGATATTTGATAGTTCCAGCCATGCTGCTGCTTTGTGTTGGTGTCTGTATATTATTGCCAAATTGAACTTGGTTTTGTGGGTTTTTTTCTGTTTCTTAATATTAAAAAAGATGTATTTTAACTTTATTATCTGGGTGGAATATGGAAAAATAAGTTTCACCACTCTAGATTTACTTATTGCTATAGAATAATAAAATCTTTACTGTTTTTAACCACTAGAATATATATGTCATGCACTATAGACATTTGATAGCATTAATTTAAAGGCCACTTTTTCTTTGAGTATATGGTCCTGCACAACATTTATTGTTTGTGTTCATTATTCAAATCCAGTTAACTTCTAAATTCAGTATTCCATTATTCTGCAGCAGTATGTATGACTGCTTCACAGTTCCTCTAACTGTATTTAGATGAGTTGATGTTTGCTCCATTTTTAAAATGAGATGCAGTGAGTGTAACAGAAGTGATTCAAGGTAATTTTTTGTGTTCCTTGCCATGTCAGGTCTAATTTCTTCAGAAATACCGTGAGCAGTGTTTTGAAATAGGAAGTGCAGCTCTTGTTGGTGTCAGTTGTTTGATGCACTGTAGGTATTCAGAACAATTTGTGTCTAGTAGCCTACACCTGGACACCCAGACTATGAGGAGTTTGTTTCTTCCCATGCAGAGGATAGAGAAGATCCCAGTGAATGAAAATAGGAGAGATATGGATCTCCAGGCTTGCACTTGCCTCCTTCAACCCTGAGGTTGCTCTTCTTTTTCTGTGATCTCTGGTTTACTTATCCTTGAGTCTTTGTGCTTGTGGAAGAGACATCAGACTATGTAACTCAGGGCTTCTCAGATAGAATTGGAGTGCTACTTGCCACAGTGGCGTTCAGTTTGTGTAGTTTGATATTTCTTAAATAGAGCTGATACTGAAGGTCCTCTGAGTCATTCAGGTTTGTTCAGAGCTGCTGCTTCTTTTGCAAACAGTAGCAGTATTTGGCAGCAGTATAGAAATTGTTAATTCAAAATGAGAATGGACTTCTGATGGCGGGCTTCTTGCTCTACTCACTGTGTGTATTTAAGCATACAACTTATTTCTAGTGCCAAGACTTTTGATGTAGTAAGCTTGTTTGGCTCACCATACATTTCCTGTCATTTGTCAGTGCTATGATGTCAGAACAGCTGTGTGAAGAGATCTGAGAAAGTTATTTCCCCTAGGCTGGTCTAAAACTCCGAGAAAAAAGGCTTTCTTTCATTAGATATTTACTATTGTTTGCATATTGTATTTCTAAATATATATTGCTCTTCTGAATTTGTCTTGATGACTCTTTCCTACTTTCTGAAAATCTGCTGCTGTTCAGTGGCTGTCTCATGAGTCTGATATTCTAGTTACTCAAGTAGTTGCACTTATTGTCCTTCGCGGGCACAGTTAGGCTGACATAATAATGCACTCTTCAAACACAGTTTAGTGTTGAAGTGTACTTCTAAAGCAGCTAATTTAACTTCAAGTACTATGTGTTATTTGAGTTTTAAAATGTAGACATACTGTTTTCACTGTGTGGCTGATGGTTATCTATCACCAGTTTCATATTTGTCTATACCTGAACATGTTTATGTGTGGAGGAGGGAATGATAGGGAAGTATTTGTGGAAGGTATACCTTACTAAAAGTATGAACAAGGAATAAGTATTTTATTCTCCACTAATTTATATTATCACGTAAAGGCTAGAATAAGTGTACTGGGTCTGTCTGGGATGGAATGAATATTTTTTAGCAGTCCTTATGGTGCTGTGTTTCAGACTTCTAACCAAAACAGTGCTCTTAAGGCACCGGTGTCTTAGCTGTTGCTCAGTGTTTCTAGCACAGCATCAAGACCACCTCTGTTTCCCATTCTGCTTCCAGCAGACCCCAGCTGTCCAAAGAGATATTCCATACCATATATAGCATCATGCTCAGCATTAACATTGGCAGTGCTGGTAGTGGTGGTGCGGAGGCTCCAAGGTAACCATTGCTCAGGAGCTGGCTGGGCATCTGTTAGCTGGTGAGAAGTGGTGAGTAATTGTTTTTGCATCACTTGTGGGGTGTTGTTGCGCTTTTGTTTTTTGTTTGTTTTTTTTTTAAATCTACCTTTCCTCCCCTATTATTCAACTGTCTCGATTTCTCAACACCCACAAGTTTTAATTGCTTTTGCTGTTCTGATTCTCTCTCCCATATTACTGGAGAGGGCAGTGAGTGAGTGACTAGGTTGGGGCTTAGCTGCTGGCTAGAGTGGACCCACCACAGTAAGTTAAAAGTTTTCATCTATATACAACTTTCTAATATCCTGTATACTGAATTATGAAATTGTCTTACTTGTATTAACCTTAAGTTAATATTTTTTGGATCTTGTGCTGACAGATCTATTAAACTGATTTCTAATGTCAGATTTAATTCTTCCCTTATTTTTTATCACATTTTTATTCAATGTTTCAAATAATTTGTGGTTGAATTTTGATAACATGCTACACACACACACATATGCATACATTCTCTTGGTTTTGTTCTTATTCATTGTCTTACAAAGAACTAGTCCATCAAGGCAAACTTGTGGGGGAAACTGACCAGGGTATCTTTACAGAAATCACTAATTACGGTGTAAATCAAATGTAGGAAAGATGGGTTTTGAAAGATCATTGTGTATACATTTACGGAAAGGGTGATTCTTGTTCAGTCACCATTAAAATACTGCTTTGCAGCTAAATGTACACTTTGGTGAAAAGTGCTAGCATTTTATGTGACCAGAAGAGTAGTTTTTATGTATGCTTAGGCACATGAATTTTATTAAAATACACAACATACATGATTTCAATTTTTGAAGCAATTATTTTCTTCTAAATTTTTTTATAGCAAATGTTTTTGATGGCCTCATATTATTAAATTTGTGTCTAAACTTAATAGAAAAATCAGTTTTCTCATACCCTGTATCCTTCAGGATTTTAGGGTTGATAGTTATTCTATCCTGTTTTTGGTTTTTTTGGTTTTCTAGATGCAAATAAGTTGACCACAGCTGTTAAGAAAATAATGTTTCTGCACTGTAGATTGTTACTGCTGTCAGGACTAAGCTAATGCAGTAATAGATGCTGGTTCTATGAATCTAGATGTTCTTTTTCAACATTTTAATAGTTTGTATATTTACTTACATGTAGGTTAAGTGACTTACTGTATTTTTCTAAAAACATTAGGCTAATATTTCATGTTGAGATTTTGAGTGTAACTGTCTTTAAAGGAAATATGACTGTAATATATATAAATGTAAGTACTTATCTCCTTCCCAGTCTTTATCAATTCCAGTTTGTTTTCAAACACGGATCTAGACTATTGAAATTAAGAAAATGTTTGTATACATAACACTTCCAAATAGGTAAATAATATACTTAGAGATGTTTTGTATATTTGTACACATACTTTGTGCATTTATGTAAATAAAAATGTAACTAACCCTATTGAATAAGTGGTTTTATTTATTTTCAAGAACATCTTCCTTTCATCTCTTATGTTCTGAAGATGCAGAAACCTTAAATTAAGGCACAGAAACAATGTAGTTGAACCAGGCATCACATGGAATAAGTACAATTTTTCTTCATGTGATATTAGTGTGATCTATGGTTGAGGGAGGGCCCTTCTGCAGAACCAGGCTTGCTTGCTTGTAGCAAAAGGAAATGTTTCATTCCTGAAATCACTTTCTCAAGCTTAATGTCAAGCAGTTTCTTTTACTGTGTAGTTCATTAGAGGAAAAAAATTAGACTTTTTTTTTTTTTCTCTGATTTTACCAGTTCAGGTAGAAGCCGAACCAGAGGTGCTTTTGGCATTATTGGACATTGTTTCCTCATCTCTTCTTTTTTCTGAAATGCTTTTCCTATTTCTGAAGGTGTTGGAGGTACTTCTGGGTAGGGGGGAAAAAAAAGAGTTACAAAAAAAATCTTTTCTTGTATTGTGCTTTTTATTGTGGAGTTGTGGAGTCCAATGGTGAACATGGCAGGATACAGTTTTCTTCCCTATTGAGAGCTTTTTTTCTCCCTATGAAAGCAGAATTTTATATGATATAATGATATTAAGTGTTCACTTGTTGCTTATATATGTGTGCATACATTTACAGAACTGTTTTCTCTTCTAGGATCCTTCTGTTACACAGGTGACAAGAAATATTCCTCCAGGGCTAGATGAGTACAATCCTTTCTCTGATTCAAGAACAGTAAGCATGTTTATTTCTTAATCATCCTGTCAATTTTTTTAGGTAAGATTTGTGAGGTATTGTTTTCAGGGTTTGGGACTGATGTTGTAAAACGTGATAGGCTATCTAGAGGCAGTGGAAGATCTGTAAGACTAGACAGCCCCATAAAGTATTTGAAGGATTCTGTGGATAGGTTGACATAAGTGAGTTTTGACCTGTTAAGAAAGAGTGGCTCTCTGAAAGGAGGCCAAAACAGAATTGAGTTTTTCCTCTGTTCTCTGAGACTTCTGATAGTCTGTCTTTATGATTTTTTGAATGTTCCTTGTTATAAAATTTGTGAGTGTGGCACACTTATCCCGTCTTGCTTTTGATTTTCATTCCTGTTAAAGAGTTGCTCAGAATAAGAAAAACGTTGCATTTGAGAAACAGTTCACAGAATATGAGTAGTAGTGCTGTAGCAAAACAATTCATTTATCTCCAATAAACACAGTTGTTTTTTGTTTCTAATTTGTATAATTTGACTATACCTTGTGCTTATTTTCATCTGCTGGGGGGGAAAATAGAAGGAATGGAGTAGTAAGTTCATAACGTAACAGCATTTTTAGTGCTTACATTTGATCGTGGAGACCTTGTGCAGGATTAGCAAAACATGTGGTTGATTGCTGTGTGTCAGTATAACTTATAAACATGCAAATGCTGTATTTTTCAAATGTAGGCTTATTTCCTATGGCAGATCTGATAGTGCTGGTAGGAAATGTTGGTATTTGAGACTTTGCAGTGCCACAGTAAGGTTTCAAATACTGTTAAAATGTATGCCTTGGATTGGCTGTTTAATGTAGAATGTTTACAACCAGCAACAGTGTTACCTAAGTGTCCAGAATTTTTTCATCCTAGCTCACGATATCACGAATTCTGTTTCATTTATTTTGCTGAACCCTGAAGAGTTTCAAAATTGCTTTGTATTGACCATAAGTTATAAAGACAGTAGGTCTTGTTTAAAAAGAAAAATCTAGAGCTACACTGACTTTTTTTTTTAATTACTTACACAGTTAACAAGCAGCTCTGTGGGGAAAAAGAAAACCAAAATGTATGGCTAACATTGTCTGGCTTTGAAGAGTCAGCTGTGCATGTATAAAAAATACTAATGGTTCCTTACAGATGTCACTCATACAGAAAAATAGGGTGGATGGAGGAAACTTTTAAGTCGGTGTTCAGACCTACTGAATATGTGCTATATTAATGCACTATGATTCAATTAATAATTTATGGCATGTTACCAAATTCATAAAATCTACCAATTGAATGAGCAGTTTTCTGTAGAGGAAAAGAATTTTCACAGGTTTTCCTGCAGAAAGCAAGACTGCAGGAATAATGCATATATTTAGCTAAGACTGCAGTAATAATCAACCTTTAGATGATCTTCTCTCTGTATAATGTGTATGTGTTTGCTGAATGTGTAATTATTTATTCTGTACTTATATGTATTTGCAGGAATGTGCTCACCTCTCTTTTCCTAACAGTTTTGTACAGAAGAGAAGGGCATACTATGTATGTACAAATAAATGTATTTTACAGGAGTAAGGGAAGAGACAGTGGAAGTGGATACCTTTAGAGGTTGGATGAACAGAGATAGAAGCAGGGTCTGTGAATTTTTAGACCTGAAGGATTACAATGTCCATCAGGGTAGGGGTAGAAATCACTCTACATTTCGTATGCTGCTTAGGGCAAAACCACACAAATTGTTTTTGGGGCTTTGATTTGCTAGTGCTCCTTGCTCTGCCTTTGTTGGAACGCTGTATCATTTTGAACAGTTTTCTGCAGGTAATCCCACTTCTAACATTTGAAAACCATAACGGTGCTAGAGAGCAGAGAGGATACAAGCTGATGATAGCAAAACATGTCTTGGAGATTTCTGTATGCTTTAGTTTGTGAATTGGTGGTCTGTAAAATTTAAGATTTTCACTAAAGTTTAACTATGAATAACAATGCATAGTTTTAGTTTTTAAGGAAGCTGAGAATGTTATGCTTCAATTAGAAATCTAAATTTCTAGTGGTAGTGATAAGATGTTATCTTGCAGTCTATAGCATCACACAGCATTAACCTTCTTTCCTACTTCCCTCCGAATTGCGGTGAAAAGCATGCTGCACTGCAACAATATTTCTCCATTGCAAATCTGGACAGGGATGTTTCTCCTGTGAGAAAGTGACTTCAAACTCTGAATACTGACTTTCATTATCTTAGCTCAGTTGTGTTCTCCATTTGCAAAAGGAGGTGCTTCCTGTCAGTTCATTCTTGGCTATCAGGATAGGACAGAAATAAAATAAGCTCTACTTTTTCTCAGTATTCCTTATTCTAATTTTTTGTTTGGTTGGGTTTTTTATTTTTATTTGTTTGTATGTCCTGGTTTTGTTTGTTTGTTTAGTTGTTTTGGTTTTGTTTGTTTTTTTGTCCGTTTTTTGTTTGTTGGCTTGGGTTTGTTGTTTGTTTGTTTGTTTCTTTTTTTAAAGTATTTCAGTTCCTTCACTTTTTCTCAGTCAACTTATATCCTGTACATCTGCAGTGGGCAATTTGGTAGGAAAATAACATGTAAGACACATTGAGGAAAGTGAATGGATATAGGATATTTTAGTTCTTAAATGTCACCACCTTCATATCTAACATGAGGAATCGGGAGTCTTTTTCTTCTTTTTCCTTACCAAAAGTCAAAGCCTGTCTTATTTTTGATTGTTAAACCAAACAGGTTTTTTTAGTTAGTTGTATAAATGCTAGATTAACTGTTGTTGCCTGCTTCTTCAGTGGTTTTGTCTCCAGCTCTAACAGTCACCATGGAGATGACTTTGTTTCCAAAATCAACAAGGAACAGATGAGATTAGACAATTAATATTTCTGCTTCACCATTTAAAGAAACTGCTGTTAAAGAAGACCTTTAATCTCTTCCTGCTTCAAAAAGTTCTGCTAATGCATGTTGAGCTCCTCTGAGCCTCTCTGTGTGTGTATGTATGTATGTATGTATAACATGTGTAGACACAATAATGGATATAGCAATTACTTTCAAATTGCTGCATTAAAAATTTGGAAAAAGAATCATTAGTAGAGTTGGCTTTCTTTTGTTTTTGTTTTTGAGATACATCTCAGTGGATTTTTTTTCAGTAAATTCCTGGACAGTTCTCTTGCTGTCTTGCATCCAAATACACTGAAGTGTTTATACGAAACCAGATTGTTCATCCACACCTGGTTTCTTTTGGAAGTCTTCCCCTCATCCCCAGTAAAAAACCTACTTCACTCGCATGGGGAAATCTGTTTAAGAGAGAACTTCCTTTTGAGCATTTATCTCCAGCCAACCTTTTTTCTTCAAGAGAGGTCATAAAAATTGCTTCTTCCGTCAGTGCAGATGTGAGATCCAGGCATGAAAGAAAAAGTTCTATCTTAGAAGTACCATTTTGGAGTAGGAAAAAAATGGGGTACTGTAGGAGTGGGGTTGGTTCAGTTTCAAGATACAAGTACCTTATCATCTCTATAAAAACAGTTGGCTTATTTCCTCTATCCAGATGTGGGTGGTATATTATGATATGATATGATCCAGTGATGTCTGGAAGCTAGTGCAGTCCTCACAGTGTAAGTCTGAGTAATTAGTGTTAGAGTTACACCCTTAAAAAGACAGAATTACTGGCTGTCTTGCCTTCCTGTGAATGTCTCAAAAATTCCATGCAGCTGTAAGTCAGTTAGTTATCTGTCTCTCTTCCATACCTAAATCCGTAACCTACCAATAGCACTTGGATAGGCAACGTGGGGTTGTTGTGACCCAAGTGCAGGACCCAGGTCTTGGCCTTATTGAACCTCATACCACTGGCCTCAGCCCATTGATCCGTCCTTGTCCTCTTAAGCATCAATACCCTCAAGCAGATCTACGTTCCTGTCCAGCTTTCTGTTGTCAGAAAACTTACTGAGGGTGCCTTTGATCCCCTCATCCAGATCATAGATAAATATATTGAGCAGAACGGGCTCCAGTACTGAGCCCTGGGGAACACCACTTGTGGCTGGCCACCAACTGGATTTACCACCACACCCTGGGCCTGGCCATCCAACCAGTTTTTTACCCAGAAAAGAGTATGTCCATCCAAGCCAGTTTCTCCACGAGGATGCTGTGGGAAATGGTATCAAAGGCTTTACTAAAGTCCAGATAAATGACAACCACAGCCTTTCTTCTGTCCACTAAGTGAGTCATCTTGTCACGGAAGGAGATCAGCTTCCCCTTGGATTATGGGGGCTTTGTTCTTCTCCCTGTCCCTTTCTTCCGGCTCAGGAGGTTCGGTGCCTGGAGAACAACTGGTCTTACTATTGAAGACTGAAGTCAAAAAAGCATTATGTACCTCAGCTTTTTTGTCATCCTTTGTCACTGTGTTTCCGTCTGCATCCAGTAAAGGATGGAGATTCTCCTTGGTCCTCCTCTTGTTGCTAGTGTGTTTATAAAAACATTTGCTAATGTCCTTTATAGCAGTGGCCAAATTAGGTTCTAGCTGGGCTTTGACCCTTGTAATTTCCTCCCTGCATAACCTCACAATATCCTTGTAGTCTCTGAGAGTTGCCTGCCCCTTCTTCCAAAAGTCATAAACTGTTTGGGGATTTTTTTAACCTGAACTCCAGCATAAGATGCCTGTTGTCTTCTCCCCTGCCAGCTTATAATTTTGAGCATGGAAGCAGCTTCATCCTGAGCCTTTAACATTTCCTTCTTGAAGTATGTCCAGCCTTCCTGGACTCCTTTGCCTTTTAGGATGGCCTACCAAGGGGCTTTGTCAGCCAGGTTCCTAAATAGGTCAAAGTTTGCCCTCTGGAAAGCTAAGGTGACAGTTTTGCTGACACTCCTTCTTACTTCTCCAAGAACCAAGGACTCAGTCATGTTGTCGTCGCTATGCCCAAGACAGCCTCTGACCATCACATCACCCACAAGTCCTTCTCTGTTTACAAACATCGGGTCCATTGAGGTGCCTTTCCTGTTTGGCCCAGTCACCAGCTGTGTAAGGAAGTTACCTTTCACATGCCAGGAACTTCTTGGACAGTTTCCTCTCTGCTGTATGTTATTTCCAACAGACAACTGGTAAATTGAACAATGAGAACAAGGGATGGTGATTGCGAGACTTCTCCCAGCTGCTTGTAGAATATTTCATCTACCTCTTGATCCTGGTTGGGTTGTTCATAACAAACTGCCAACACGGTATCATCCTTGTTGGCCTTTCCCTGGATTCTTACCCATACATACTCAACACTATTGTCACCACCATTAATGTTCAGACAGTCTAGATTCTCCCTAACATAGAGAGCTACCCCATCACCTCTCCTTCCTTACCTATCCCTTCTGGAGAGTTTATAGCCATCCAGTACTAGTAGTAACAGTTGTGTAGTTCCTTAAGTCATCCCATCATGGTTCTGTAATGGCAGCTCTATCATAGTTTTCTTGCTGCACACTGGCTTCCAGCTCCTGTTTGTTGCCCATGCTGCGTGCATTGGTATAGACGCACTTCAGATGGGTTACTGATCCTTTCACCTTTTTGGGGGGATGGGGAGAAATCCTAACCCCTACCTGACCATTTTCAGGGGTTTCTGTGGCTTTCAGTGCATTAACTTGTGTGTATTTGCTGCTGCATGGAGCTCCATCTTCTCCTACTGAGACAGCAGACTGAAGGCCCTCACTAGCAGACTATCCCTCAAAACACTGGTGTACTATCTCCTGGCTTACCTGTGCCAATGCTGGTTCTGTCCCTTTTCCCTTTCAGACCTACTTTAAAGCTCTTTCAGTGAGCCCTGCTCACTCAACCAGGAAAGCTAAGGCCTCCTTGGAGTTCAACCTTGCAGGGGAGGTCAAGGACAAAAGAAAGGGCTTCTTCAAATACATTGCAGACAAAACTAACACTAGGGGCAATGTAGGCCCA
>WUAM01000107.1:18648130-18665345 GCA_024336885.1 Actenoides hombroni
AAGGCTTGGAAACGTTCTTTCATTTCAAAATAACTTTCAATTCTTCTTGCATAGAAGTTGAATAAGAAGACTTAACTATTTTTCATTTAGTAGAAAAAAGATTAGAGGACACCAGACTTCTTGTTTTATTTAGAGTTAATCAGTAAAAATACCTATAGAAAAATGTGAACTTCAAAAATTATCATAATCTCAAACCATTAAGAAAAAAAACCCAACTGCTACAAATTCAACAATCCACCAAATAAATCGAAATGGAAACAAAGCAGCTTGCAAGCACATCCAGTACCCTGACAGCCTCCAAGCACTGTCGGATGAGTAATGTCTGCAATACACGCAAGAGGATCATCAGTTTGGCACCTGTTGTGCCAAAATGGCACAGCAGGCTGCCCTTTCTTTTCTGTATGACAGGGAATACAATGCTACATTAAGCTGGACAAAAATTTAATTAATCTGTGTTCAGTAAATGCCTTTTTAAAAAAAATAAGGGGTTATTTCTTTTCGGGTATTTTTTTTAAAAAAAACAAACCTTTCATTAATTGTCTACAATAAGAATTGACAGACCAGTTTGGTGTTTTGAGTAGGATACATTTCAAAAATGCACTGGTTGGTGTACGCTACACTTTCTGCACTAGGGTAAAACAGGGCTTTGCATGTTAAAAAACAAATCACAAACAGTTGAACATTTGAGTCTTGCTTCTGGAATCCCTTTTGTCTGTATAGTCTCTGAGCTGTCAAGATGGCACAGGAGTAACAGAGTAGAAGTTCTCAAAGCTTTTAGGTGGAGCCTGGCCCATTTGTAGCACTGCTAGAACATGCCAATAGATTTAACTGGATTGACTCATCATTTGGGTAATGATCTCATCTGAATTGGAGCTGTAAAAATACCAAGTGACTTGAGATGACATAATTGCTGTTGCAAAATCTAAATTCATCTGCAGCTCTCCTAGAAAGAGGACTTTGTTGGAAGACAGAGATGAGAGGCTCTTAAAGCAGACACTCCTGGGGATGTGCCCAGAGGCCAGTTGGCACACGTGCACAGATAGACCAGAGCTGTTGTCAGTGCTGTGGCAGGCTCTCGGCAGCAGGCTGTCCTCTCCCAGCTGTAATTTGTGTCATGTGCCCTTACTGCTTTTGTAGGGCCAAGATCCACCTTGACGGCTCACCTTTGTATTTGGGTAGAGATAGCCTGTACCGGGCTTTGATAGTGGAGCTCTCTCCACTGTCTTCATTCCTGGCATATGCATTGCTGATGATGCCTGCTTTGGTATGGACTCTTTTTGCAGTGATGTTTTAAGATCCTACCTGAGAAGCTCTGGATGGAAAACATACCTTATCATTTACCAAAATTCACAGTCCTATCTTCTCTGGACTGGAAGAGACCTACACGGATTGCTGCAGGAGATGAATGGTAATTGTGCCTCTCCATGTTCAAGGTGTGTGTCACTGATTATAACACTCACATTTGCTTACTGCAAGTTTTTCCCAAGAAAGGAAAGAACTACTTTGTTTCTCTTTCATTACAATCAAAAACTGCTTTCCTGTTCAGGGAAGGGAATATAAAAGGCAGAAGATAGTAGATGGACATGTCATCCTTGTTTTTCTCAGTCTGGTGTTGCTAAACAGCTATTTTTGTATGATTTAAAAAACAGTGTTAGGTAATTCCTGCCTTCTAAGCAATTTTCCTGTTTGTTCATGATGATCTTAAGGGCATAACTCTGCAGTGTGATTTAAGACTTCTACGTGTGTTAGCAGCTGTATTGAATTCTTAAATGCTTTTTCAAAATACGTAGTTACAAAGAAGAACATCAGCATTCGTTTCAGAGAGGTTAACACAAACTTAGCAGAAAAACACTAAAGAATTTTGAAGTTTGAAAGAGTCTGTTTACCTATGACATGCCCAATTGCTTGTGTCCCAACTGCAGGCTGAAATAAGTAGTGCAGGAACTGTACAGTGCTGTAGCTGATGCACAGCAACACTGAACTCAGTTGCCATATGCTGGATCCAAATGTTGTTTGCAGCACGTGCAGAGCCCTGCTTCTCTTTGCTATTCCACAGACACTGTCTTGTATACATGAGGGCTTAAAAGCAGTTGAAACAGCAATGAAATACACTGCAAGAACAGGAATGCATATAGCTCCTTTCTCCAAATGTGGAAAAACCTGTGTACCAGATCATAGTTTCTTTACGAGCTGTTACAATAAAATTGTACAAAAAGGTACTTGGCAAGTTGATTGGTTTGTAGAAAAAAACTCCAACAAACATGACAGGTTAGGCTAGATGGGGTGTGTGTGTGTCTGAAATGTAAAACTAACATGCTGGTCACAGTTATACCTAGTAAAACAATACTCTCCCTAGTTTTCAGATCCATATTTACGTTTAAGGATTTATTATTTTATTTTTTTTTGTTACAGGAAGCTATAAAGAGAAACAATAAGCAGAAAGTACATAAACCACAAGCAAATGCAAGGAAGAGATAAGGTGAAATACTAAAAATAAATCTGGAGCAGTTGCAAGTTGGTAACAAGTAACAGTAAAACATCCATGTCTTTATGCAAATATGGCTGGAAAAGAAAATAAAGAAATAAGAATCAGCTGGTGAGAGGAAGATCTTGGTGGAACAAACCACACTATGGGAATGCAAACACAGGCTGTTACAATAACCTGCACAGGAAAGCTGCATGCTTAAGAGGAGGTCAATGCACTACTACTATCTCAAAGACAATGAGAGTGTGCTAAAATATGAAGAGGAACTATAGAAATGATGGGCATTCAGTTGCACTTCTGTGGAGACTGATGCCCTTGTTCATGCTCCAAGAGCCTGGCTGCTGTAGACCAACTCAGGAAGCCTGTACCATTCTCCAAGGAAACCCATCAGGCAGCTCAGCAGCACCACTGTTTCTTGACAAAAGTGAAGAAAAATAAGCTCTGCCTGACCTGGGGCAGTTTTGACACACGAAGGTGCTCCTGTTCCAAGTGCCTCTGAGCTGCAGATGCTTTATACCATTCAGTAGTACAAAAAATGACATAACCAGAAGTCTTATAATATAAATGTTCAATGATGTCCTTGGAAAAGTGATATGGAATTTTTAAAGAAGCTGTAGAAGAATGGCAGATAATTGAAATGTGTTCAAAAGAATGGTCAGTGATGGGCTAGCCTTTGAAAACTCTTGGGGAATTTGTAAAAATAAGTTTAATGCAGAAGATTGGAATTTATGCAACATAGCAGTAACCTTTCAACATCTAATAATGTAATGCTGGAGGAAAAAAAAAATAAATATTCAAGCCAGCCCTAACTAAGACCAAGAAACAGGACACCTATAAACTTCTGCAAGCAAGTCCCTTAAATCCATGAAGAACATGAGATTACGGAAATAAATCTAATTTTTCCATGCTGTGTTCTTTTAGAATGACAGGCTAAAATCCAAAGCTTAAACTAGTATTTCTTTGGGAGGAAAAGATGAAGAACGGTCCTGGGACAAGGAGGAAGTTATCTCTCCATGCAATTTCAACTATATTTTGTCTCCTGAAAATACTAGGAAGACATGCACAGAAGAATGCTGCTGAAGGCAACCTGAGTTAGGCTATAACTGGATACATTCTTTTATCAGAGCCTTCATGACCCAGTCTCCTAAGGGTAGGCTACCATTGAAACTCTTATAACTGAAGGAGCAAAACATTCAAGAGTTCAACATAGATGCTAGGATTCATGGAAGTTTTACATCACACTGCAGAATGTGGTCATGATAAGCAAATATGAATATTACGTAGAGAAACTCAATGCTAAGCTTGAGTTTGAAATGGATCAAAAATAACTGTTTAGCAGCACCCTGCTGAGAAAAACAAGGATGACTTGTCCATTTTCTCTTCTGCTTTCTGAGGCAGCACAGAAAAAAAGCATTTGTTTGGGATTCTTGGTACTGTACTTCTGTGGTAGTAAGAACAAGAAATGCCTTTTGAAATTCAAATGAGGCATGGAAACAATTAACAAAGAAAACCTCTATTTTCCTTTTTCCCCCTCCCTGCCTTGTCAGGCATAAGCTGTATTTACATCAATAGTGAAAAAGAGGGGATACTGCAACACCTCAATTACTGTACCTTTTTTAAAAGCACCTATGCTAATTTCAAAAATATTAACTCAGCTGATTAAGTAAGGTAACATGTAAAGAATGCTTCTTAAAAAAAAATAAAATTATATTTAGCTTGATTAATCATTGACAAAAAGCACGTTTTTAAGTCTGACAATACTACTACATGCACATCTACATTAGTTCAAAGTCGTGCTCCACCACAGTATCTCATCAGGGAGGTAAGTGCCATTCCAATACTGATAAACTGTTATGCATGCTGTCAAAGAGATGCACTGTAAAAACCAGACAGCAAGAAAATAGAGAACAGACCCCACCAACTTTTTTTCCCCCAACCACGAAAGCAAGAAACTGAAGCCCATTTGATTCTAACAACAAAATCCAGGCAATGCTTACTGGAGAGTAGTGATGGGTGTTTGTGCTATTTTGAAAAGATTTGCCAGACATATCCTGTAGTGACTAGTCATGCATAATATTTTTTAACTTCTAGTTAAAATAAAATTGTGGCTTAAAGCATAAAACAAATATGGACTATGATACTGATCTTTCAGCTGGTAAAATGTTTTCATGGACCCACCAGAATATTAAGACACAAATCCCTTTTGTTAGTGACATTGTTTGAATCCAGTTCCCAGAAGAAACTAATACACAACATCATGGCCATAGATACATTAGACTTCTCAACTACAGAAAAACTTTTAAAACAGTAAATGTTTGCATAGTTGGTTTTGTTTGGTTTTTTTATCTCCTGAGCAGAAAGATTTCAGAGGATATACTAAGAAATGCTCAGTATCATTTAAAAATTCTAACTTCATCACCAACAGTTTATGAACTCATCGTTTCCAAAAGGCTTGCCTTGCTACTTGATCACAGGAATACAAGCTTCTTTTGCACATTAACATCCATTTACAACCATAATCTTAAAAACAAAACAACAAACTGGCTCAGTTACTATGTTTTCACGTAGATCAGCTGGTATTCAGGAAGTGAGGCACTGATTACTAATAATCTGAGAGAGTCCTTGAAATTATGAGTGACCTTTTAGAAGTCCAGAAGAATAAACACATATCATGAAATCACTGGGAAACAGCTTCTTAAAGAAAACAGGCAATGGAGAAACTTAGTTGAGCATGAATATATCACCGTGTGTCTGTCACATCCTGATTGCTTTGAACACCACAAGGCTGAGCAACAGTCTCCTCCAGAAAACCAGGGATGCTTGTTTTCCTTCTTCACAGTTAAAATCAATGCTTACACTAGATGCTGTAACACTAGAAGACTACCTATGTCAAAAAATTATTGTGCTGTGCTGCAATATTGTGAGCAGAGACAGTGATTTACACTAAGTCCACCAACAACCAGATATCAGAAGGCAAAATTAGGGGCTTTCCAAGACTGCATTTTAAAGAAAATGCTACATCTGAAAAGATAATGAAAAAAAATACAGTAAGCTAAAACTGATTTAATCAAAGATAACCCTTACAACCTCTCACTGTGTGGCATATATGATCTTAAGCAGAGGAAATCCAGAGGCATCTCAATGAAACAGAAGTCAATAATTGGACCTGCCTGTAGTAATTACATATCATAAACACAATGAACTTGAAGCTTTGGTACATATCAAGGCTTATGAATTAACTGACATGAATGATATTAAAAGAGGAAAATGGCAATAATAGAATACTGATGCATTTTAGAACAGTTTTGCTGCTTTCTCAGCCAGGAATGGTACATGAGAAAGAGATAATCTGTTGTACTTCCAGAACTTATACATTTGCTCAAACGTCCAAAAAATTGCAGACAGACAGATCTGCCATGTTTTGGGTAAAAGAATGAAAAATAAAAAAGGCAGGGGAGGGGAAGAGGAAACACCAGAATGAGCCCTATTTCAAAACTGTCCCATTCTCCGCTCCCCAGTCAGAAGGAGATGAACGAAGTCTTGTTTTGTTTTTATTTAAGGCTATAAATTCGGAGCAAAGAACAGCTAGCAGTACTACAGAAGAAGATATAACTGTAAAAAGGATTGCAACTGAGTAGGAGTCAAAAGTATGACAAGATGACAAAAGTAAAACTAAAAACTTCTATTTCAAGGATATGCTGTACTCCCACCAGGACAGCGAAGGCAATGATTCCACACGCTTTCAATGCTTCCAGCTTTTTCCTTCACACTTCAGCAAAAGATGTAGACAAGAAAGACCAGAGGACAGCAACAAGAACAGCCAGAGATCTTAAAAATGTGACACATGCAGAGAGATCCAAGGACCCTGTAAAAACAACTGCATTGCTGAATAGAGCCATAAGAAAACAGAATGGAACATAAAACAATGTGGGGTTAACATTCAAAAATTTGTATACAGACTTTCTCTACCTTTCTCCTAGTTTCAAGTTTCAGCAAGAGCTATGAAAGCAGCTGTGGCTGGGGTAAGCTCACATGGCTGGACAGAAGTACAGTAAGAATTTCAGGGTGATCTGAAAAGAGCTTTCTTTTATGGTGCAATCAGTCAAACTCGAGATTCATGCCCTTCACATGCCCAGTGTATAAACTACAGTACAATAAATCAACTAAATCAAAACAGGATGTGCAAGGCAGTCACTGTGTTTCTAGAACACCTCCTCTGGGACGCAGACGCAAGACACCCAAGGGGTTTTGCGGTAACTTCCAGCCCAGGTGATACACTCGCTCAAAATGGTCCAGAACTAATTGTAAAACTGTATCCCGTAATTCAATCTGCTTCTTGGCTTCCTGGCAGCATTAGCAATGTGCTGCAGGAACCTGCAAGAACAGCTCTGTATGCCATTGCAACCCAAGGATATTCTTCCTGAAGTTTTAGTTCTGCTAGCACAGAATTTCACCACATTTCACGTGGTAATGGCTAAGGCTGCAGAAAGCTAACTACCTAAGTGTTTTGTTACAAAAAAGTTCAACTGACACAGTTTGTTAGAGAATTTCAAGTTGGGTAAGGACTTCCCTTTGCAGCAAAGGGGGATGAAAGTTGTTGCAGTTCAACCTAAAACTCCAGCACAGGTTCCTTTTATCCACTAAAGTGTAAGTTCTGCCTTAGTGCAGAGACTGTTCAACACTTTCCACTCTTAAAACACATTTTCATTGCTTAAAACTTTGCCAAAATAGCATTTTGGGCTGAAACTTTCCACACCAGATGCCTGCCTGAGGCTGAAATTTTCTAGTACAAGTTTCAGCCAAACGGTTCAGATGTTTTAAAAAATGAAGCTACATTTTTCAGCATTTCAAGTTCCTGGTGACCTTTTCTTGAAGAAGGAAATACATTCCTAACAGATTTCAAATGCCCATTAGCTTGATAGATAAGTAAGATTTCTAATAGGCGATAAAATATTCTATGCCATCAGCTGGTATGTGTTATTGCAGGGTGCACATCCACCCTGATTTGGCAGTTGTAAGCTTTTCCTAAGTTTGTCTAGTGACTCAGATCATCACAGACTGCACCCTCAATTTACACACCTTCCCTCAAGCTGGAGTACTGACCATAACAGTAGAGCAGAGTCACCATCTCGGGAGGACAACATATGCTTTCAATCAGCTGCGAACCATGACAGACGAGAGCTGGAATCAGAGCTGAAGACAGGGCATGCTTTTCTCTCTCCTGTCAGTGACTGGGCTATGCAGAGGGCCAGACTAGGGAGTGCTTTGAAAGCAAACAGTGAAAGAGCTTTAAAAACTAAACCCAAAAAAACAACCCCTCAAACACACACACAAACAAAAACAACAACCACACCATGGGTGAAGACTGGGTGGGCTGAAGGAACGAAGTGAGCTGGAAGAAGATGGAGAGTCTGGATCAGGCAGACAGGACTCACTGATGGGGTCTGTCCAGGATGCATCTCAACTAACTTACTCAGGGAGACCAATTGGGTGTTGACAATAAGTGAAAAGCCCCTAGAAGTATACAGTGTTTGTTTTGCAAGAGTAACCTCAAATCTGGCATTTCCTTACCTTTTAAAACTCTGCATGACTGCATTCCTAAAGCTCTCCTGATCTGCATCTGAAATGCTATCTTAACATGTCCACACACACAATTGTGAAGAGTGAACTTTGCTGAGACATTCTAATAGGGACTCCTTGCAGGCTAAACCTGATCTTTTTATCTTTTTTCTTCCCATTCCTAATATATTTTCCTTCCATTGCCCTCGACCATTCTGTTGATAACTGGATCTCACCATGGGGTTCCTGAGCCCATCAACCAAGCAAAAAGTAATGCAGTAGAGATGAAGAGGAAAGAAAATTCAGGAAGCAACCACACAGGCATCTTAGTGAGCAAGTTGAAATGGCTACAAGTGGAGATGAGAAGCACCCCATATGGCAGTAGGAAGGGAGCAGAACAACACAACAGGGAGTGGGTGGGGAAAAGAACAAGACCTCCTCCTTCTTTTCAGATCATGGCCTTCAGCATCACAAGTTGAAGGCTAATTATTACAAAAATTACGATGTAACATATCAAACCTTTAGAAGCAAGAACAGTGTTGGCTTACCTACAGCCTGTTTATCTCTGTTTATAGACAAGCAATGTTGAACAATAATTGCTTAAACCTCCTCACTGATTAGGTCCCCTAAAACAGAAGCTTTTTCCAGAAAACATGACAAAACTATTCATATTTCTTCATTTACAGCCACAGCTCCAGAGTCACACACTGAAATTGTTTCACTTCTGCAATTTTCAGTGACTCACAGCAGCACAGGAAGTCTTTGATTGGAAGAGACGTTCAAGATCATCTAGCCCAACCTTTGACCCAACACTGCAAGCTCACCACTAAACCATGTGTCTAAGCACCAGGTCCACACGCCATTCAAATGCCTTCTGGGATGGCAACTCCACCACTGCCCTGGGCAGACCATTCCACTGTTTGATAACCCTTTTAGTGAAGAAATGTTTCCTAATATCCAGCCTAAACCTCCCCATGCGCAGCTTGCATCCATTCCATCTGGCCCTGTCACACATCACCAGGGAGAAGATGCTGTCCCCCTCCTCACCACAACCTCCTTTCAGGTAGTTGTACAGAATGATTAGGTCTATCCTCAGACTCCTCTTCTCCAGACTAAACAACCCCAGCTCCCTCAGCCACTCCTCACAGGACTTGTGCTCTAGGCCCTTCATGAGCCTCATTGCCCTTTTCTGGACATGCTCCAGCACTTCTATGTCCTCCTCATAGTGAGGGGCCCAGAACTGAAAGCAATATTCAAGGTGTGGCCTCACCAGTGCCAAGTACAGAGTGACGACCACCTCCCTGTTCCTGCTGGCCACAGTGTTCCTAATACAAGCCAGGGTGCCATTGGCCTTCTTGGCTATCTGCGCGCACTGCTGACTCATATTTAGTCGACTATTGATCAATACCCCCAGGTCCTTTTCCAACTTGCAGCTTTCCAACCACACGTGCCCAGGTCTGTAGCTTGCCATGGACTTGTTATGACCCAAGCGCAGGACCTGGCACTTGGCCTTGTTGAACCTCATGCAATTAACCTTGGCCCACTGATCTAACCTGTCTAGGTCCCACTGTAAAGCCTCCCTACCTTCCCATAACAACATCCATTGCCAAGCATAAATATAGGTGCTGAATACCTGGAGTGGTGATACAAAAAAATTCTGACATCTGCTCATCACAGCTTACTCATTTAAAATGTTTCTATATTGAAAGACACTACTACGTTAATAGAGCATAGTAAGCCCAGCTCTGTTCTGGACATGATTCAGTTTGCTGTGAATGACTGCCAGGGCAGACTGTGTCGCCCATCCTGATTCCAACCTGCCTTAATTCCCTTTATGAGTTCATTATTTAGTGCTGAGAGTCCCAAACAGGAAGTGTCTGGGCACTCTCTGTTCATCAAGTGGGTGGGATGGCATTCTTTAGAGAAAACAAAATATGATCCATTTTAGGCCAGCTCCCCAATTTCCTCTAAGTAGAACAGAGGCTTTTGTTGCCTTAGTTACTGGAATGATCTGCTCGTCAACAGCAGAATCCCAGTCTCCAGAGAGAAACATTTTTCATGCAGCATAGGATGGGAAATATCTACTTTTCTATTTTTATTTTTTTTTTGGTTGTAAAAAGAAAAAGGGAAGTAGGTTATTTAACTCTGCAGAAAATAATTAAAAAAAAAATAAAAATTCAACTCTTGCAAAAAAAGTGAAAAATATTCTGCAAGGTCACTGAATGGAGGAAGCATCATCCAGTAGAGGGTTAGAGGTTCCACTAAAGTAACATTCATGTATGCTTTATTTTCTGTTCCTTTCTTAAAAAAGACCAAGCACTGGAAAGTTTCAAGGCTTAGAAAACAGCAGTTAAGTTGTAGAACCAGATTACTGAAGCTTGTCTAAAACTCACAGGTGTTCCAGATAGGATTTATAATTGTTCTCCTCCTCACCAGAGGTGTAGCTATTGTAGTGCTATCACCTGTTTTTCCTTGGACGCAGAAACTGGAAAACACAACCCATCTGTTTCCTCTGTGAGGCATAATCAAGTCCGAATTATTTCCTTAAGTTATGAAAACAAGAATTTCAGTATGGTGATACTTGGGTGAAAATTTACACGGCAATGAAGAACCAAAATAATAATTTTTAAGAAAGCATAGAGTCCCAAAAAACCTGATGGGTTCTCTTCTTTCCCAGAATGGTGTGATATGAGGTAGTGGTTCCAAGGCACCTGAAATGTATCTCACCTTGTGTGGCCATGGGCTCCCTTCCCCACCCCAGAGTAGTCCCCAGACACTGTTCAGTGATATTTTTTGTTGAATGAAGTTTTAGACATTTAAACTCTGTGAGACGATAGTCATGCAAGATGAACACTAGCACCAGAGCAAGGAAGGGCTCAAGGTGGCCTGCTGGGATGGTGTGGCTGAGGTCAATGTAAATTCAAGGAGCTTGAACAGGAGAGTAATGCCACAGAAATATTTAGGCTAATCTAAATGAAAAAGCAAGTATTTTCTGCTGTATGTCATTGCCTGCAATGAAGACCTAGTCAGAATGCTGTTGATTTTTGTGATTTTGAGTAAATTTGGAATTTTCATTTAAATTAATTCAGATTTTACAAGTTAATAACTAGAGTTCTATAAGAACCTCAGATTTCCATAAGTCAGCATTGAAGTTGATTACATTGGGGTGTGATTTTAAAGCATTTTAATAAGTTTAGGTTTTACTTAAAGTACTAATATAAACTATACATATTAGAGCACCCACATCTGCTTCACGCCATTTAAAAATACTTGTGCTTTGTTCAGCTTAATTTTGATACTTCCAGTAATTTTCTGACATTCATGCTCTACAGTATTTACATTATTCAAACTGCAGAATTTTAGTTAAATCTACCCCCACCCCCCCGCTGTTGTTTAAATGGCAACATATGTAATACAAAAATCACAAATGTGCATTACTTCAATTATTTAAATGTCAATTTCTATGTATGTTTCTTTTTCCAAACAGAAACTCCATCGGAAATTACCTTCTTTTTTCCTTTCCAAAACTACAGGGGGATTCAAAGTAGAAAGTTTCTCTTCATTTAATGACTGGAAGTATTTAAATTGTGGCAAAACCCTTTACAGCAGGATTTAGAGTCCATTTCTTCTGCAAAGACCGTAAATGGAACTGAACATTTGAGATGAAGGGGTTGTTGGGAACACGTATTATTTTATTTCTGGCTAATCTAGCACAAAACTTTTTATTTGTACTAAGGCCAAACATATCAAGTGTGATTGACAAACATTTTGAGAGGGAAATGTATGCTCCTGAGCTTCAGATTGAAGGCTTGAATGTACAAAGCCTGACCTTATTCCCATTTCTAGGAGCCATTTTCTGCAGGGATCTAGCATACATTTGATTTCACCGTTTGTCTGGTTTTCCCTAGTTTTCATTCTTTTGTAAACGAAAGCACAAGTGGTGGCTTCTGGAGGCTACCTTCCATATAGTCATGTTAACATAGTCATGTTAACTGGAGCTACATAAAAAGTGAGCTGTGATACGACCTTCTGAAAGTTTAAAAGATAAAAAGCTTATATGGCAAGAGTGCTGCCCTGACCCATGCAGCTGAGCAGCACACCTCAGCTTCTTTCTCACAACACGGAACTTTTTAATGGTATAAAATTCTGGTGTTTATGCAGAAGTCAAAACCTGAGCAGTATTTTTTTGTGTGTGGAAACCTGTCTGAAAGTGAAAAAAGGTAGCTGGAGCTCTGATGTTTAGAGATATCTGAGGGCGGGAAGGAACTGGGACGTGCCGTGGGTAGGTGTAGGAGGGCCTGACTCCCAGAAGTGTGCCATTCACGTTATGGCATACACACACACAAAAAAAACCCCAAACAACAAACACAACCACAAACAAGCAAGAAAACCTCGAAAGCAGGCGGTTCAAAGAGAAGTTAGAAATTGGAGGCTTTCCCTCAGGCAGCCCTCAAGCCCCGCAGCGCCGCGGGGAAGCGCAGAGCGGCCCTCCAGCCGAGCCGCGGGGCCGCGCCCGGGCGCGGGAGCAGGAGCGGGAGCAGAGCAAGCTCCGCGGGGCGGGCAGGCCGGGGAGGGGCCGATCCCGCTGGCACTGCCGCGAGCGCAGCGGGGCCATGGGCAGCCCGCGGGCCACGACGCCGGGGCAGCAGCTCCGCGCTCTCTTCTACGTGCTGCCGCCCGGCGAGAGCTCCTTCCGCACGGTGGAGGAGGTGCCCGACTACGTGGAGAAGGTGAGAGCCCCCTCCCCGCCCCTCGCTGCATCTTTTGCCGTCCCCTCCGCTCACCTTGCGCGCAGCTGCTGCCTGCTTTGTTCCAAAAGCCACAGGCTGCCCCAGGAAACAGTGTCCGCGAAAGGGCACCTAACACAAGATGAAATATCTCGTTTTCTCTGACCGGTTTCACTCTTGGGCGCTCTGTCTGCAGGCTGCCGGTGTAACCTGCCTGTGTAACCCTGCACTCTGGTTTACACTGTGTTTTACATGAAGGCTCAGATGCTTTCCCTTGATACCAGGAGCTAAAGTTTTCAGAGAAGCACCCCAAATATCTGAGGATTAACGCTAACATTGTTCAGATTGTCAGTGCTGCTGGATATAGTGACAGCAAACTCAATTAAACCAGAAAACATGATACTGTGTTTGCATACTATGGTTCTTAAAGCAAACAAAAAGTCAGGTCTCTTTGTGCCCTTAAGGCAAGTGCTACAAGCTCAGTCAAAGAAAGAAAAATAAAAATTTCTATTTAAAATAAAAAATAAAGATTGTTTAAGAGAATTGAGAGCAAATATTTGTGTTGGGACAGTGCTGTCTCCTAGAGCTCCAAGGCAAGAGTACAGAGGTCAGGGGTGAGAACTCCCTTGTCAGCAGGCAGCAGCATATCCCTCCCTCTCCTCCTGCCCTGCCAGCTTATCCACGTCCATGAAGGTACCTTTGCTCCCTTCTAGCCTACCTGTTGCACATATCTTGGCACCCAGCTCCTGCTGAACCTGGAATCGATGTGAGTTTTTCATGGAGACAGCAGATAAAACACAGTTTTTTCTTTGTGAAAGTAAATTCAGTCCAGCGTCACTGAAGATCCACACTTTTTACTCAGACCTTGGTAGCTCTAACTCCTCTGCCAGGTAGACCTTGGACTGCCATGCAGCAGCTGCTATTGGGCTGCTTTGAGGGTGTCAGGGATTGCGCAGAGCAGCACAGCAATGTCAGCAGCTCTCTGGGAACTGCGGTATGCAGCAGCCCCTCTGCTGATGCTGTTATCAGCAAACACTGCCCTTGTGGATAGGGTAAGCAGAGAGCTGCTGCAAACGCAGCCTGTCTGTGCAGTGTCTGATCGATGACCTGCTTTCCTCAGACATTTTGCAACTAGACTATAGCATCATGATTGAGGAAGACTGTCCAGGGCTTGGTGGTTTGCCCTAATCGGCTGATCTCTCCCTTCAGCTCTGTCTGTTGCCTATCTCAATCCCCTTTACTGTTTCCACATTTCCAACCGAGTATCATTTACTTAACATTCCTTAACATCCTTGGGCTTTCTTCTCGCATGCAGATCTGTCAGCTCAGACCTTCCAAACCAGGAATTTCTTTTACTGGGCACACAGCTGTAAAAGTTTGCGGAAGGATTCTTAATACTTCTTTGCATTATCAAGGTGCCTGCAGGCTTCTGCTATTGTAGAGCACCATTATGATAAGTTTGTAAGGGGATATATATCTTGCAAAAAAATAAAAAAGCACTAAAAAAAAAAGTTTTCCCTTTACAGTTATACTTTTCTGTAATTGCTATCTTGGGTTAGTTGTACTAGAATCTGCCCCCCCAACTGCATTTGTTACTAGAACAGACCTTTTGATGGTTGGTTAGGTGGGTGTGGAGAAGACTTTTAGTGATACAACTATCATAAACCTATGGCTTTGGTCTGAGTTTAGGCAGGGTTCACACCTCTTCTTCTGGCTAGGTGTGGGCAGAAGGTAACTACAGTCCCTTTCCAGTTGCTTTTCACTATATATTTGACTCACTAGTCTGGCAGCCTCTTTTGGACTGTTCAGTGAACAACTGCAAGAGCAACAGATCCATTGGATTCAGCAGGGCTAGATTTAATAGTGAACTGATGAGCCATTCAAGGGGAGCTTGGACTGGTGACACCTTGAGTTGGTACAAATACAGAAGTGGATGCCTGAGCTCAGCCCAGAACAAGAAAATTTTATCATGTATAGCTGGGAATAAATGCAGGCCTCAGCTCAAATAAATCACTCTAAAAGACAGTAACAATGATACAGGTGTGAAACTGCTGATTACATTAGTCTCCTAAACAGGTTTTGTGGTTTTTTTCCTGACACACTGTATAGAATTGGGTTTTAAGTCTCAGCTCTGTGATCTGTTCTGTATCAGATGAGGTTGTTTCTGCTACGTTAGATCACATGGCTACAGCTGAGGGGATATTCACCTTCCAACATTAGGCAGGTCACAGAAACTCCTAACTCGGTCAAATATTCATGTTTTTAGTGATCTGCAAAATTGAGCACTTTGGTGATTTACAAAATATATGCACTTCACAGGAGTAGCTCCTTTGAGTCAGAGTAAGTTGTGCTGTTACATCTGGGTAGCAAATGACAGCAGTGAGTGAAGCAGCTCTGATTTTGAGAACAGGAAAACTTTCTGGATGTTGTTATATTAATTCCATTTTCAGAGGCAGGACAGCTCCTGGTCCCTGCTTCTTGCTCTGTATGTTGTCAGAGGTGTACATGGAGCCCCCAGACCCTGTTCAAAACATGAGCTGATCAGCTACTAGTGACTAGTAGCAAAGTTCTGCAGCTGTGCCAAGGGAAAAGTCACCATTCCGTCCAATCTACAAAATTCTGGGAAATGGGGTTCAAATTGTGGACCATAATCATAGAATTTACTTTTTGTATGTGAGTTTTTGTCATGTACAATTTGAAACTCTTGATTTTCCCTTCTTTCTTGGAGGAGAAAGTGTAAGTCAGTTTTCTTTCTCCAGGGCAGAACACGCAGACTCTTACAATGTATAGTGATGCTTACCCTATCCTTCCATGACCATCCTCTTTGCTATGGGCATGAGATTAAGCTCTGCGTGCTCTGCTTTTTTTATGCTGTCATAATCTGAAGATGGGCAGATGGAGTGCTGTTTTTTGCTTGCTGAATATAGTTTTCTTCAAGAACAACACTTTCACTTTGCTTCTTGCTTTGTTCTGAAATTATCACTTGTGCTCAGTATAGACATTCATGTGTCAGACTCAGGAAAAGAGAGTTCTATTCCTTCTCCTGATAGCTCCAAAATGAAAGCTTTAAATTTAATAATCACTGTTTTTATATTTACCCTCTGCTTTTGAGAGCCTAAATATTAAGTTCATGTTTACAATCAATTCACATTTTAGTCTATGCTTCTAAATAATGAGGCAGAGAACCTTTGTATTTAGTATTACTTGAAAGTTGAGATTCTTATAAGGACCTGGGACTTTAAGAAAACAGAAACTGTTTTAAGACTTGCAGTAAACCCATGAATTTATGCTGTTTCATCTTAGAATATTATTTTTTGCAATTGTATAAAGCAGAAATTGATTTTAAATGGTTGTTTACATTCTGTAAGCATTGGTTAGTTATAAGGGAACCCTCTTACTCAGTGCTCAGAGTAAGGCTTTTGTCTGTCTTACTGACCATCTCCTTTCTTTCCTGAATTATTTGCATTATACTTCTGCTGTCTTATATCTCATCCTTAGACTGTAGGCTTTTTGGGACACAGAGTGCCTTTTCCTTCTCTTTGTGTGGCATCTAACACAATATGATCCTGCTCCATGACAATAGCTGTTAGGTGCTATGGTCACATAAATAATACATTCTAGTCTCGACATACTTATTCCCTTTGATTTGCTTTGGACAAAGCTTAATGTGGGACAGAGGTAGTAATTTTTGAGATGCTAATAGGTATGCCATAAATCCTTCCTTTCACAAGCTCCTTGATGGGCAGGAGGTTAAGTCTGTCTGAATGTTTATCCTCCTTGCTATGACACTCTCTATTTGTGAGTCAAAAAGTGCCATCAAATGCTTGGCTGTCTTACAGCTTCACAGTGGGAAGAAAATACTTAATGAAGTCAATAGGAAAGGAGTTATATTAGTGCATATTAGTATAAAGTCAAGTATTTTAACCATTTCAGATGTTGTTAGGTAAAGCGAATTGACACACAGAATACAGGCATTGTATATTTCCTATTATTTCATTAATAAAGCATCCCATTTTTTCTATCCTTTGACCATCCAATTTGCTGTGAAGCTTCTGCTATTCCATAACCTCAAACTGCCTGTAGTTTGTGCTACACCTGGCTCCTAATATTGTGGCCAAGTGTTTCTTAGTTGCTCTTGACAAGACCCTTTTTATTTCTGGTGGAATGTACAGCTGTGGTCATCAGCCTTTGTTTGATAAGTTAGGAACCTGTTATTTAATTATATCAATGAAGAATTTAATTCTTTCAATTAAGACATGAGTCTTGAATAGAAATGAAGCAACTGGAGTAAAACAAGGAGTATTTATATTTTCCTAGAATGTTTTAATGATTTTAGATGGAAGACTGTGGGGTCTCCTCTCTTTTCTCTCTTTTCTCTCTTTTCTCTCTTTTCTCTCTTTTCTCTCTTTTCTCTCTTTTCTCTCTTTTCTCTCTTTTCTCTCTT
>WUAM01000107.1:18669934-18682603 GCA_024336885.1 Actenoides hombroni
CATTAGCGCATGCATTTTGTCATGACAAGATTTTGCTAACACAAAAATATTTCCTGGATAGTTTGGAATCCCTACCATATTCTAAGCCAGATGCCTAGAAGGTTGAATTAAAAATCGAAATCCTGAGGAATTAACCCTCCAACAATGTAAAAAAAATAATTTAAAAAAAAAAAGAAAATTAGAAGTCAGAGAGGGAAAGACATGGAAATTCAGCAGAATATTCCTTATAGTCCGGAGACTGCCCAAGACCATCAGACAACTATTTGTATTCTTCATGGGGGACCTGAATGTACTAGTTACTGACAAAAGAGGTTTCAACCCTAAACTAACAATACTGAATATAGACTGGAAAGATGTGTAAGAGTGTACTCTCATTTCCAGCAGAGGCAGGATTTAACCTGTTTATCACGCTTCCCAGAATACTTTATAGAAAGGAGCACATTCAGCCATTTTTTAGATTTCAGAGCTCTAAGAGAAAAATCTGAGCTGGACTTGGGTTTGATCCCATTATTATATACCATGTCACTAAGATGAAAAAGTCTCGTCTGTTACCTAGAAGAGGTTAGTCCAAAAGCAAGCATTTCTTTTCAGGAAGTTGGATTTAGAGGCTTTACAAAAGATAGTCAAATTAACTCAAAAGGTAGCTAAAAGAAAGGCTGTAGTTTTTGCTGCTAACTTGGCATGTGAGAACAAGAAAAGCCCCAAAATAATTAAAATTATAAATCAAAACATGAAATATTCCAGCCTTTGATATTTTTTTGTATTGTCTCAGTTTCTCTAGGCTTTTAAAATCTCATAAATTGCCTCTGTGGCAGAGAAGTTGCCTTTCCAACTCACAGCTCTAAGCATTTGTTTATGTGAAATGCACTGCTGAGTTAGCCTTCACCCCTCAGCTCTAATCATAAATTATACTGCCAGGCTGATATCATAAAAGCTTTTAGCACTGCCTTAGCCATGGAGATTGAAAAAAGAATGATGAAATGGAAAAAAAAATAATTATCGATGGAATATTCTTCTACTTAAGCCATGTGTCAGAAGTCCTCTAAAACAAAACCTGTTGCAGTCACGCAGGCAAGACAAGAAGTCAGCCCTTCAAGGCCTTTCACAATGTAATATTGGCTGAAGAATCAGATTTGCAAACAAACCGTGAAAGCATTAAAGGGGCTTGTGTAGGGTAGAGCTAATTGGCAAGAATAAATCTTTGTGCATAGTATATGACAACATGGGAAGTGCTCTGGGGTGGGTTAAGCTGCCATTTGATGCCAAAAATCTTAGGTTAATAGGTTAGCATGCCCAGAGAGTAAAAGCCTATGTGAAAATGAAGCTTTACACTGTATATTTGGGATATGTTTTCCAGCCATTCATCTCATTCTCCTTAACAGAGGCCCCTGGCAGTAACAGGAGGAGAAGTGCAACAGCTTTCCCTTTTTCTTTTTTGTAATGCCAAAATCATTCATGCAGCAGCCTATAAGAATATGCTTCTTTTTTAATTCTCCCTACTTACATAATAAGCATGCAAATGTGCCTGGCTTTTGTGTCTAAAGCAATGAATCTCCGTTTTGCAAGATTAAAGACTAGAGTGGGCTACTTAAAATAAAATAATAAAAAAAACACAACCCACAAAAATCCCTTTTGAGAGAACTCTTCTTGCAAGTTGAACTTCAATGCTTCTAGCGTCCACATTCTGAAAAACACCATTCACAAAGCTGAAAACAACCCACTATTCTTTGACAGCAGCCATCAGCCAGTGTTAACAAATATGTTTGAAATAAATTTGAAAAGAATATTCAAAATGTACCCAATTCAGTCAAGAGCTACTGCACTGCTTGCACACTTTCATTAGAACATACAGAGAATATACCTTCTCTGACCCCTCAGAGTTAAAAAAAAAGTGACACATGAAAAATATGTACAGTGGTTTGAATAAAAAGTCTTCTCTAGTGTAGTAATTTGTATTCAGCTATTAGGTTATTTTTAAGAAAAAGTGAAAATAATCTTTTAATGGCCTTTGTAGCTCAACCATAATTCACTTCTTTGTTGGCAGCTGTCCTAAGAAAAAAATAAAGTTCCTTAGGTGTGGGTTGAATTAATGTTCCTGTTCTGTTTCATTGCTTTTCAATTTCTGACTAAATAGGGTTTTTTTTCTGTACAGTTATGGTATTTGGTAAAGAAAAAAAGAGGAATACTTCTATTTACCTCCCCTGCCACTCACCTCTTCCCCCACAAAGTGTGTCTAAAGGCTCTTCATTTATGAATATTGTTGTTATTGTCCTAAAAGCAAGGGAAAACTCTTTCTAAGACTACCTTTTGATGAGTCAAAGATAGTTCCTCACACAAAACATGGATGCCCGGAGTCAAATTTCTCTTTTCAGTATGAAGGATGCAAGGTTAATTTAAATTTCCTTATGATGTTTTGCGGGTTGTTGAAAATTGCATTTAAACTGAGTTCTGAGAATAGGAAGAATTTTGACACATTTGACATCAAAACTTTAAATCGCCTCCTTCAATAGCTAGTATGAGAATATTTTAACAGATAAATAAAGCAGAAGAATGCAGATCCAATTCACAGGTACTTCAAAACCAGACTACACAGGTCATCATACACTTCTGTAGGGGTGTATCTGACCTTGGTGTACAAGTATAATTATAACATGGACCACTGAGCCACAATGGTAGTAAGACAAGACAAGTAGTTAATGTTTTGCCAGTGGATACTCTTAACACTTTGTCTCACAGGTACTCAACCTATTCGCCTATCAGCACATCCCTGTAATATATCCTTAGGAAGAAACAAATTTCCACTTCAGGATCTCCTCTCTCAAAAAGATCCTGCATTTAAAAATGAGCAATAAACTTTTACAATCTCTAAGAAAAGGTGTCAGTTCTTAGAAATCACGTACCATTTCCTCCAACCAAAGCCTCCACAGCTGCTGTCTGATCTGATCTTTCACAAAACTTACCACGAGTGCTCTCAAACTGGAGTAACTGTAGAAGCTCACCCGGTCACTACTCAGCCTGCCTGTCCTTTTGGTTGTCCTTCCCCTTTACTGTCAAGATCCATAACATTTAGGTAGGGATAAAAGAAGTAAATGTCTCCACTTTGACTGGTGTTGGAAGAACAAAGCAAAATGATGACAAACTGATGAGGAAAACAAGATAAATTGAGAAATTGTGCTATGCTACCTGAAGATGGTAGAAAGCATGGTGAAAACAGAAAGCACAAAAATGGATTAAATAAACAAATTAATGGCCTGGAAAAGACCATACGGATAGCCCACGTGTATATGAGATGCAATCACCTACCCTTACAAAACCAAATTTTCTATTTTTTTTTTTAAAGGATAATCATTATGATTCTATGTTTAGGAACTACATTCTCACAGAATAATGCTCTGCATAACTGTTTTCCTTCTTCGCAAATATTTACATTGTATCAGTGGAAGAGTAACTCATACTCTTCCCTGCCTGGATTAAAGCATCACCACCAAGTTACACAAGAAGTCATGGCTAACTAGAAACAGCTGCTAAGCCACTTGTATCTCTGTTGCTTTGTAATACCCACCAATAACTCAGAAGGATCATATCTTACATCTGCTTTTCTTCTCCTCTACATCAAAGTCTTAACAGATAGCTTGTAAGTGAAGTTGTCATAGAAGCTAGATCTCGAGGAGAGGCACAGAAAGCCATCCTGTGGTTGCTGCAGATGTTCCCCTCTGTACATTTACTAATAGCTGCCTGCTGAGTTTTAATATTCTTGGAGCCAAGGTTTCCAGATGTCTCCTCCTAAATTAATACAAATAACTGGGAAGTTTACAGAAGTGAGATGATCTAAAAATCTCTCCTTTGTCACAGTTTTATCCCTGCAATCTCCACAGAGGAACTGTACTAAACACCACAGATTTGCTGCCCTAACACAAACACGCACAACAACAGCATACCCAGTAAAAGTGTTGCAGAAGACCCTGTAGCATAAATTACCACCAGAGACAGCCCTTGATGCTCACCAGCAGCGGCTAAGCCACTGGGCTGCACTACCTCCTCCTAGTGCCAAGCATTCTGTTCATATGCTATCAGCATGCCAAAACAGGGAGCTAAAGCTTGGTCTGACATTAATGCCCATCATCTGAAAGGAGGCATTATACCCATAAGGTCTGACAGCACAAAATGAGATATGGAACCCAACATACTAAAATTTAATGAAAACTCACCCCACTGTAGACTTGACCAGCATTTTTCCGGCCATCCTAGCCTACACTGCCCTCGAGCCAAGGCATCTACTTTATTTCCCAAATAAGTCATTTGAACACAAAAGAGAAACTAATATATGTGATTCACACATTCAAACTTTCAAAACGTGTTTTATTACAAAATGAAACCCTGCCAAGTCCCTTTATCAAATTCATCAAATATTTTCCTGTTTCTAGTGAAGAATGAATGCAACCACCCTATTATTAAAAAAAACCCTAAAATTAAAAAAAGGTCAAACAAAACAGATTTTATTGAGGAGCCTAGGTTCAGTGAGTGCTGTATTGCACTCAAGGACTTAGATTGGTTCCAGCCACAACAGTGGCCTCTGAGTATGGATACAGGCATTTATTTTTCAGTGACAATTTATGAAGACGTACTCGCATAAAACAGGTCACATGCAGGCAGTAGTTATAGCCTTCCTTGCCTCCTGCCAGGAATTTTTCTTATTCTTTAAAATAAGAACTACTGCTTTTCCGAATGGAATGAACATTTCTAAAGCCCAGGAAATCTATCTGCAATTAGGCAATATAAATCAAACCACAGCAGTGATGCACAGAGATGACCCAGTTTTCTAAACAACATTGCAGGAAGGTTTTTTTGGAAGTACTTCTACTGATTTTTAGCATTAGCATACAATATGTTTTTTCCTGTCAGACAGCTGTTCTCCTTTCCTGAAAAAATAATTTTTAATTCTTCTTCGTAAAGAAAACTTTAAAACCACACACACACACAAATATCCAAAAATATTTCAGATAGAACAAAACAAAACAAAACAAGCCTATGCATTACAGTTAAAAGACTTGGTTTATAGGGAAAACACAAATCATTCAAACTTTCCTCCAAGAGCCATCATCACAAGTATTAAGAATAACCAATTTAAAACACAGACAAGACTTCCAAAATCTTGACCTAATATCAGTGAGCAAGGGCACAACTCAAGGCTTTTGGCTGAAATGTGGACCAGCTATTTTGTTGTTGGCTGTTTCACAGCAAACAAATCTGACTCTTATTTGCACCAGCAATTATATTCTTGTCAAAATCTGTGCTACACACCTATGAAAAAGACTGATTTTGTAAGTCTCAGGCTTTAAGAAAATGGATAATTCTTCATCAGCTTGATATCAGGCAGCGTTGGCTGGTAAATGGCAAGTTGAAACAATTGGAAATTATTCTGGAGAACACTTCATGAGTTAGAAAGAAATTCGATGAAAGCACATTTCAAAACAGTCTTGGCCTGATATCCTTTTCCAAGCAAGTGTTGTGTACTTGCTATTGACCAACATTCAAACTGTTGCTATAGCAGCTTATCCATCAGCCTCCCATCTGCTCAGCACTTCTCTATTTTCCTTCCCTTTTTGAGCTAAAAGTCATCTTTAAAATGTGAGTGGAATACAGTAAGACTTAAAATCTGAGACAACAGGCTCTGCCAAGGACTACTGTTTTCTTATTAATCCTGGGATGAGAAAAAACATCAAACCCATCACTAACTTTCAGGAAGAACCTCTTTTAACTTCGAGATCAAGCTTCACTGTCCTCTCTCCAGTCCTACTCCATCACAGAATAAAAGTTTTTGCTCTCACTACATTCACAACAGTATTCTCTTTTTAGAGAAAGAATTACAAGGTGTCCCTCAGACCTAAAATTAATGTTTGAGTACTAATTATTATTTGAAACATGTAAAAGTCAGCTTGTAACAGAACAACAAAGAACTCCATGAAGCAACTCAGCATTTCAAAGGTAGCAGCTATGGGTAAACAAAATACTGTGCTCTGACAGGAGCTACATAATTTATAGTTTACACACATTGCAAACTCCAGGCAGAAAAGAAGCAGAAGTTAAGCAACACTGAATGCTTTTCTCTGAATACCACTGCAGGAAGGCTTTCCACTCAGCAAAGAAAAGGCTGGAATCTGCTTGATTCAGTAGTATTCAGTGTGCTGCAGACAACTTAAAAAACATCTGTGTGATTTAGAGTCCAAAGTTTTTCTTTGAGGAAAAAACCTTCTGCAAAACCATAGTTCGCCATAGCCTTTTGTATTTCAGAAAGGAAAAGTCACCTACTGAGAATTGCTCTGTACCAAAAGCTGTTCAGCTATAGCTAACAGTAGCACTAGATAACACTATTGCTAACGTTTGAGAGTTAAAGATGAGGATAATGATCTAGGACACTGCTTCTTATTTTGTTAAAATTATAAAGGCAGTATGTTAATCAGCATAGCTGCCATCAATCCTTATTGTGCAACTCTAATCCATCATGTACAAGTCAGCAAAATGCTTTAGCAACTGGAAAACTCAGTCTAGACCTTTATCAAAAAGATGATCAGAATAATAAGATCACAAAGACTTGTGCATCCATTTAATTAAAATAATATGTTCTTTATTACAGTATGCATTTCATCACACTTTAGCAAACATCAAACCAAACCAATTCCATCACTGTTTAAATAACTTTTCCATTGCAAAGACTTTTATTCTGTTCTCATAAATTTAGATTGAATGATAAATATTTTATTCAACAGACTTTCTTCTAGACTATGCCATAGAAACATCAGGCTGTTAAGGCTTTTAGAGATAGATTTGAGTCTGACTAGCCATTTTTCTTCTTCCTCAAATCACAGAATTTAAACAAATGAAGTTGCAAGCTGCAAACTACCCCGAACTATTTAGAAATTAAAAAGCAGAGGAATTGGAGCAGTTGGCAATTCAACAGCTTTTCCTGTCTGAATACACTTATGTCCCAATTAAGAACACTGCTTTTATTCAAAAAATAATTAGGGCAATGACAAAAGGTCCAGTCTTTTCTATCTCTGCTCTCCTCTAAGATTTCTAAAACATCTGAGGCTAATATTTGTTTCATTTCTCTCTGAGCCTCTTTTAACATTATGATTTATAGACTCTATAGGTGAAAAAAAGGTCTTAAATATAATGAGGTGAAAGAAATAGAAGTATTTAATAGTGTTCTAATAATAACCTTTTTGCAGGCTTTTTCAAATAAGTTGTCAAATTCTGTGAAGATCTAGAAGAGCCTTTTAAGATGAGGTGTGTTTCTACACACATTCCATTTTTAAGAGCGTAGTCACTGCTCAGTGAAGCCCACCAGCATTTTTCACCTGTCTTCAGGGCACGCTGGACAGAGGTGTACTAGTGTTACTACAGATAGAGAGATACCCCTCCTTTGTTCAAGCTTCATTACATGCACACAAACCTCATAGGAATAGCTCTTGAAAAAAAACACAGCTGTTCCTGACTTTAAGTATTAAATCCAGGTGGATCATGTAATGATTCTTAGAGCCAGGCTGATTATTCCAAGTTTGACCACAGCCAACATTTTAAAAATGCCTTAAAAAACCTGGGTGGATTAGGCCACCCTGGTTGGAAAATCTGACAAAAGATATACTTCATGTAATTCTCACTGATTTAGTCATGCTACAGATTGCTGGACCCTTACAATAGACGCTGCATCATTGCATCCTTTGCCAGTTAGGAAATAGGACTAATGCACACACACAAACAGCTAAGAATATGGAATTGATCCATAGATGACATTCAAGTGGAAAACTGACTCATTTTCTCTTCATCTGAGTGCCTGCTGTTCTGACTCTTGTCTCTTTCTCATGGACAAGAATGGAAATAATCATATGAAATAACCATACTGAAAGCCCAGTTTTATGGACCTATTTTGGAAAGTGATCCTTTTATTTAAAACATGGCATTTTACAATACACTAGGTTCCATTATTTAATAGCTTACATTTAACCAAAATGAAGTCAAACTTCTACTGTCCCTTAGTGAAGGATGGGTATAATTACTTAAATCAATACTTATAATTTCATCACCTGGCACGGAGAACAAAGTTCCATTGTCAAATTGCCACTGCACTGTTCCCAGTGGCATTAATTTCCTTTTTATTAGCAGGGATAACACCACAAAAATATGCTGTTAGATAAATCCACAAGCATGATCCTGTGAAGAAATGTTCAACTATAGCCGATACCGATCAGAACTAAGGGAGCTTATATGATTTCCAGTTCTTGTGATTTTATCATGTCATATCAGGTGTTTTCATTGAGTCATACGTTTAGAAACCTCAGCAGTGGTGCCCATAATTACATTTTACAATTTTGTTTATTGTGGTGAGGGGGAAAGGAATCCGCCTTATTACACATATGCATCCAGACATGAAGGATGCAGATGACACCTTTGGTCACATGCCAGACTACTGGGTATTGGGTTTTGTTGCACAAAAAGCAAGAGATTGTTACAGAATTGCTTTTCATCTGTTAATTCTAATTTCTTAGTGACAGTGCACTATGTTCCACATACATGAATTCCAACATGTCTTCTTTGTTGCGTCGTTAGTGAGAGAACTCCCATTATTTTCCTTTCAGAGTAAACCAGTTATTATTTCTTTGACAGCTTATGATAGCAACAGTATGACATTCCACCCACAAATAAGCTGGAACAAGTCAAAAAACTTCAAGAACATAGATGAAGCTAAATTTTCCACATTTTTTTTCCCTTTATTAAGCAAATAAATTTAATGAGTACTTTCAGTAAGAAAACTACATTGCCCAGGCCTCTGTTAAAAAATGTTACTCTGTCATATGATTTCAAGATCATTCAAATGCTATTCAAAATGCAAGTGGTCATGTAAGAATCAACATTTATCTAAATTGGAAGAGGGAAAGCATACAAGTCCTTGCACTACAAACATACGTACACATTTTACAGTTCAGCTTCTCTGAATAGGCTCAAAACTGTTGCCAGTTTTTGACACACAATGGCTGCAAACACACTGCCTTTCAATGTTCACATAAACCTCTGTAAATCCTAAGCATTGTCTGCAGCATATACCACTATTCCAGCAATGACCAAACCAGTTTCAGTTAGTAGAGGAAGAAGAAAATAAAATTAAAAAAAAGCTTCTCCTGCCTTCATTTCCAACATTGGAAGTATTAAAACTTTCTCTCCGGTAGCACCCCACAGGATGCAATTCTGATTCAGCAATGGATTAAGTAGATGAACCAACAGATCTCTGTCACATCAAATTTTGGTGGTGCTCCACATTTTATCTAACTTCTCATTTAGTAAGAAAAAACAAAAAGACCCCAAAGTAAAGGCTCCACCTGACAGATTCAAGCAAGCATAAATTTAAGGGTTCCATAGAGCTGAATGCTGTAAGGGAAACACAAAACCAAGGAGGATCTTCTAGAGTATGTTCTTGTTTGCTAAAATAAGTGAGATTGTGCTCGGGCTGTTATTATTACAAACATCCCCATCTGCCCTCAGTAAGCAGGGGAGAAAAGTGATGCAGTTTTCATGGCACCCACATCCTCAAAGCCAGACACTCAACACCTAGGTGTCAGCGAGCCCTTACACAAGTCTTCTCAAATTACTGCTTCCCAGCAAGACCCAAAACTGGCTGCCTTTAACATCTGTTAATCTAATTGGTTCCTGTGAGCCTGTAGCAATTAAACCTGTTGTTACAGGAGCAACAGGGAAAGGGTTTTTTACATATTCACAGCTGGGCTGTTAGCAGAACAAATGGACTGCATCTGACTCAATGGCTCTCACCAAAATCCAGTTACTAAGCTGTGAGAACAAGCTCTAAATGAAGCTGATGGCCTCAGCAACTGGTCTGAGCTCAAAGCTCTTATCAGCTGCTGCTCTGTCACAAGAGTGACCATGAGGAGGGGGCAGAGGCTACAGAATTTCACTAGTCAGTAAATTTAATCATCCTTGAGGAAGATACCACTACAATCATGGCAAATATGGAATGAATCACTCATTCAAAGTGAATTTTTTAATGATACATTATGAAGTGGGAAATTTTTAGTTGGCCTCTATTAAGAAGGAAGAAAAAAAGAGGAATCAAAGCCCCTGTTTAGATGCAATGTATTTTTACAAAAACTGAAGTATTGCAGCATCTGAGCATATTCAGCTCTTTGCTATTCAAAATACTTCAGTGGAATTAAATTAGAAGTATCTTTTTTTTTTCCAAAATAAAAATTGAATATGGAACAAAGCGATACTCAGCTCAACATCCTCCTGGTTGCATTTCCACAGACATTTCCCTCTCTCTCTGTATTCACAGGAGATTCAGAAGGAATCTTACACATCTAAGCGATTTGCATAAGTGTTGGCAGAGCAGGCACTGTAGTATCTTCTGTGTCTTCAGCATCCAGTATACAGACAGGAACCAACACTTCATCCTAAATTTTGTAGCTCTGTAAGCCCAAGCATCCCAAAGCAAGCAAGCCCTGCAAATTTCTTCTGGTGCACCAGATTAATGCCTCATACAGCTAATCTCTCGTCCTTTCTAGTCTAGTTTTAAAATAACTTAACAAAACACTTTTTGAAGTATTTTTACTGTGTGCTCTCTTCTATGCTCTCTACCCCAGTATTATGTTACCTAATCAGATGGGCACAATGCTGTACAGAGGTGACACCAAGATGACCCCTTGAAGTTCCTCAGAAGCTCTTGCAATGCTCTTAACAGATTACATGCCTCACGCTTAGACACCTGAGAATTTACTAGCTCCCATGTTAGGGTGTGGGAGGAAAAAGTGTTATTGACCTTATGGGAACCAAGGGATTAATAGCTTTCAACCTTTATTTTTTTAAGAACTCCCTAGACATTAGCTTTTATTTTTTTAACTGTTTTGTTTGCTACTCATCCCTTTCTTAATATGCTCCTCTAATTTTCACCAACCTTTGTGAAATTCCACAAAGTCAACTTTTAAACCAGAAGTGTTTCTAACAGATAAATTGAGATTTTGGTAGTTAAAAGTGAATGCAAATAATGCTTCCCCTTGCCAGAGTATCAATGAAGAGGGCCTATGCATCTGAAATCCCCCCTGCCTTTTTTTTTTTTTTTTTTTTTCCCCTTTCAGAATGTGTAGATTGTATGTATGTGATTAGACCATCACAATTACAGACATCTATAGTTACATTCCATGACATCAGCCAAAAATTCATCAGTTAAATAATTATTTTTCTCTGATGACTGCAAAACACTTCAAAGATACTTTAATTGCACTTGATAATCATTCTGATACAAACTCAGTCAGCATTAGAAGGTTGCTCATAGTACGTAGAGCTACCTGTTGCTCCATTAGGTAAAATTATTACAAGTATGCCAATGTAACCAGTTTTCTTTAAGGCTACTCAAATACCTGGAAACACCAAAAACTCCCAACAGGCTTTCTGTAGGTATAAAATTCTGAGCTGTGCCTCTAGGCACATTTGAGAACAGCATTAAGGATTGATTTGGATCTTTGGGCTCAGAAACAGCTTGTAAGTTATAGCCTTGGTAGACCATCATCACATGAAATGTCATTTCACATAATTTCAGATTAGTAAAACTGATAACTCTAGTACCTTCAATGCTTTAAGAAGTTATGTATTTCCTCTGAGCTTTTATTTACTCATTTACCTCACTTTCATTTCTGATCTGCCTAGAGTGAACTATTCCATAGTGCAGGCAAGATAGAACAGAGAAAGACTTCGATTCACCACGAACACCTTTTTCCCCACTGGCACAGTATATATATTTGCAGTGGTTCATTAATAAGAGTGACAGGTGAGCTGCTATTGGCACAGCAGTGAACACAAACCACTGCAAGAGTGTTGGAACATAGGATTGACACGAATGCAAACAAACTACATTCAGATCTAGAACATAGCAATCTTTCAGACTGTCACAAAATGTGTTATAAACTAGGATCTTTCACTTCTAATCCTAATTCCCATCTCACTCTTGTTAGTTAAGTACCACACTAAAGCAGAAGTGATGAAGTTTTGAAATAATTTGCTGAAATGTAGCAAAAATTAAAGCAGGCTATTACTGCTGACTGATTTCCTTTAATAAGAAGGAACTGTACACACAGACTGGGGATTAAAAGAAGTAAAAATAAATGGGATAAGAACCTTCTAAGGGACAGTCATGCCATTTGGTCAATTCTCTTTTTATTCACTTAGATATCACATGTGTAGACTAAGTAGCATCCCCTCTATATTTCACAACCATTAGTACGCTAGCAGTACGTCTGAGGTGGAGTCCCTCCAGCTGTCAAGAAAACAGTCATAAAAAAAAGTAATACTGCAGTAACAAGGAAAACCATCTTGATAACCAGCCACCAAAGTATGGACTGGTGGGAATGCCAGGGAGGCAGAGCTAGAAAATGCATTAAATATAATGTTGTCTTGACATATGTGCATGCAAAAGTACTTTATTATTATCCTCCTAACAGATCTGACAGTTTCAGGAAGGGATATGAACGATATCCAATTTCCAGAGAGAAATATGCTCAACAGTCTGGAAAACTAGTTGGATTTCAAGGGATGGTTTCAACTTCCCTCACATGGAAGTTCTTTTTGTTCTTCTCAGTCTCAACTTTTCCAATACACACAAAAAAAATT
>WUAM01000107.1:18701991-18712178 GCA_024336885.1 Actenoides hombroni
GGCCTAAGACTCTGAACCAGCTTTTCAACAACAAATGCAGAGCCAAGAGATCTTCCCAGTTTTAAGTGAAAAGCTGATGACACAAAATGAGTACAGCCTGATTGCCCGCAATAACAAGGGCACAAATCCCCTTACAAGGGCTTTCCCATCCAAAGATCACTACCTATTTCAGCAGGCCTTGCAGTCGCCTCTCAGAAGGTGTGTATTTAATAGCTTAAATCCACCCAAACCCCACTGTTAAAGCCAACACCCACACTAAGACCATTTGAAATTACTCTCAAAGTATTAAATATAAAAAAATGCAGTGTCTCATTTGAGTGTTACCAGCCCCTTACAGAGCTAATGGCAGCATGGCATGCTTTTTATTACTAAAGGCAGCAGAGAACTGCATTTATTGAAAGTCTTGATCATGCACAAGATACCTACCATAAACTACATTCACAAAGTTTAAAGAATATGAAATACTTAGCTATTTATGTAATTCTAGACAGAGGCTAAAAAACAAGACATGGGGGTAGAAAGATGTTTATTTTGAATGTTATTATCTCTTTCTTTTTTTCCTTTTGCAAAGTGTATAAACAAAGTAATATCCATGAAAGAAAGTTATTTTGAAACAAAACATGAAACACTAAGGTCAAGCAGACCTCCCCAAAAACAAAGAAAAGGAAGAAATTGGTCATTTCACAGAGCACAAGCAAAACAGCCTCAGGAAGTACATACGAAAGATTTTTTTAAATTTTTTTTTAAATACATAAACTCTGCTATAACCTTCACCGATCTCTCCAGCAGTGAAGCTAAGAGACAACGCCTCTCTGGAACATAAACATTTCTGAAATCTCCTTCTGCTCTCAAAACATTCTATTCTGCTGTTTTATTAGCAATGAACATTTTAATTGGCATTGGCCGTTTGCTCACTACCAGAATAAACATAATGATAAACGTGCGAGGTGAGAAGTTAAGGGAGAGCCAACAAGGCAGTGTGATGTAGGATGCTCATTTCTACTCCTTGGAAGACAGGTGAATGTGTAACTACTAATCCCCACATGCCCCACTTCAAATCTGTGGGGGAACTCTTATTATTTTCCAGAGAACAACTATCACCAGCTGAGTTCACAGCTCTCTTAACCCTTCAGTGTAATATGGTAAGGCTAATTTTAAAACTTCCAAGGGGGTATAAATGCTTCCAAAGAAGTACTACTAGAAACCCTCAAACAAGACATAAAGTTGTCAGCTTAATCAAGTTTGTCAAAATTTAAGAAGCAACAAATTTGCAGGTTTAGGAAGGCAAATTACTTCTGGGCTACATTGGCTCAAATAACTGAAAACACACAGAAGCTACACATTTTAACAACCATTTCAATTCTGCAGCAACTGAAAATGCATATTCCTCCTAGTAGACACTAGTTTTCAAGACATAGAATCATAGAATTGTCAGGGTTGGAAGGGACCTTAAAGATCATCTAGTTCCAACCCCCCTGTCATCCACACATATGAGAGAGGGCAATCATGCTGGGCATAATTAGCAATTGCCCCATGAGCTTTCTCACTAGTTATGAAGAAATTAATTCCAAGAAGAAGAATCTGACAGTACCATAAATGTCAGTGACTGTACAATGTACCAACTCAAAATCGTGGTTCTGTTGAGTTTGAAGCTGTTAAGTTCCAGAGTCCCTAAAGACTAGCTTTCTCCTGTAAAAGTAGCTTTCTGAAGTACTTATATGGCATATCTTTTAATGTGATTTTTCCAATGAAGGCTGACGTTTAGAACACGACCAAGTTTTCTTACATAATTGCTTTTTTATGGTATTCCAGCAATTGAACATTGACTTGAAATCTCTGCCAGGGCAATGCTGGTTGGTTTAAAATTCTGAAATTTTTAATTAATAATTTGAAAGCGCACAGATGATATGTAGCTAGTTTACTCCCCAATATCCTTTACAGTATCAAAAGATCTCTCAAATAAAGTAAGAAAATTACACATATATACAATCTGTCTTTCATATTCATACACATAATATATCCCAGCTCCATGCAGGTCATCCCCCGACATTTTGGCTCTCTAGAAGGAGTTAAGTATCTGAAACAGCACCTTTTCTTGTTCATTTATTAGTACTGTTTTTAAAGGACCATTCACAGAATGAAGGCTAAGAAAAATGAAAATTCTCCACTCCACACTCAACTAACAAAGCGTCCAATCAGTTCCCACTGAGCTCCAGTTCGTTTTGTGTCCACATGTAAGTGATTAAGAGTACATTGTTTGAAACTTAATTCCACATCTGTTCTTCTGTGGGATTTGGAAAACAGATGAATTTTTCTGACAATTGTTTGCAGAGCAGATAATCACAATCATGTGTAATAGTATCCTGAAGTGCAAGGGGAAAACACTACGAGTCTAAGAAGCCTTTTTAGCTGAATGTTTTTGTTTCTTTTCTAAGTAAGATAAAACAATACGATTTTTTCAGATGGAAATCATTAATAAATGCTTGAGAAGTCATACATTATAGCTAAAAAAGCAAAGCAAAATCCAGCTTTTTTCCTAAAGGTCATCATTTCATGTCCCAGTAGTTTATCTAGAGAGCCAAAATCCATTTTATGGACTGTCAGGTAACTTTTAAAAATTATGCAGAGGTGGGAAAATCCTAGAATCACAGCATCATAGAATACATTGGGTTGGAAGGGACCTTTAAAGGTCATCTAGTCCACCCCACCTGCAGTAAGCAGGGACATCTTTACCTAGATCAGGTTGCTCAGAGCCCTGTCCAACCTGACCTGGAACGTCTCCAGGGATTGGGCCTCCACCACCTCCCCAGACAATCTGTTCCAGTGTTCCACCAACCTCATAGTGGAGAGGGTGTCCAAGCTAAATCTACCCTTCTCTAGTTTAAAACCATTGCCCCCTGTCCTATTGCAACATGCCCTTGTAAACAGCCCCTCCCCAGCTTTCTTGTAGGTCCCCCTCAGGTACTGGAAGGCCACTATAAGGTCTCCCCAGAGCCTTCCTTCTCCAGGCTGAACAATCCCAACTGTCTCAGCCTGTCTTCATAGGAGAGGTGCTCCAGTCATCTGATCATTTTTGTGGCCCTCTGGACCTGCTCCATCAGGTCCATGTCTTTCTTATGTTGAGGGCTCCAGAGATCCCACAGAACTACAACATAGGAAATAAATTGTTTCATCATGGAGCTCTACAGTTGTGAGAGAACGTTACAGGCTATTACAATATGAGAGTCAGCATCTTTTGAACAGATCACATATTTAAGTGATAAGGATGTATTTTCTTTTGATCTCTGTAAAACACTGATAGGCACAGAAAGGAAGAATGGGTAACAACTCTTCGCTATATTTGCTATTGCAAGTGCTGACAGCAGCAAAGCATACTGAGGAACATAAGGTTCAAGAATGCACCTTTGCCATGCAAGATGCAGTTATGCTGAAGAAATCCACCAGTTTGCTGTGGATGCTACATTCTACATTTGCTCAAGAAATAATGGGACAAATTAACAAAGAAAAGATTCACTGACAGCCATTAAAAGCAACATCTGCCTCCTTTGACACAGTAAGTCCTCAAGATGCAGAGCAGTGGAGACTATGCAAGCAGCAGTGTAAGTTTGATTTGTACTTTAGGCTACTGGCTCTTATCAGATACTGTTTTAAATGAACCTGTGGTTAGCGATTTTATTTATGGCCTTACAACATTACCTTGAACCATTGTTTGAACTATACATATAAGTGACATTATCTACAGTGATTGAGAAAGAAACACAAAGGGAAGACTCAGCATAGATGAGAGACTTAAAAATTATTTTGTTTTACTTAATTCTGAGTTTAAAGCAATAATTTGTCATTTAATTTGTCATCACAAGTCAAAGAAAGGCCAAAATTTCCGTTCAGTCACACCAAAACGATGACTTCATGGAAACCAGATACTGCTGCCAGCTCCTACAATGTTACTGTGAACTTCCTAATACTACATTTTTTCTTAAAACTGTGGATGCCTGAGATGTGCAATTACTTCACATTGTAACAAGTGTTTTCAAACTTTTCTCCATACTCATTAGGACTAGAAACATGGATGACAGACTTGATTTATAAAATAGTAAGTGTCATGATTTTTGGTTCTGTTCCCCCCACCCACAACGGTACTGGCAACAGTGGAAACCAGGTAACCAGGTTAAACCTGGGCAGTCCCATATGTGTCCAGAGCTGAAACACTGCATCACCTGATACACTGGATCACCGTGGATGAAACAGATGAAGAACATGAATGAGAACCAGAGAGACATCTTGGTGTGAAAAAGGAGAAAAAGGTGCAGAATATATCAAGTTCATATAACAGAATGCTTGTAACTTACATAAAAAGAAAATACACAGATAAGGGGGAAAAAAAAAATCTGCTTTCTACATCAAAGGACACTGTTGGGTTCTAAAAGTACTCTGCTCAGCAAAATTGCTGACTGACATTACTTTGTTAGGACTTCCACTTAAATTCATAGGATAAGCAATTCTGTAAGTCAGAAGGCACAAAGAGGACCTACTGCATATGATAATTACATATTTTCAATTTCATTATGTAACATAAAGAGTATCACAAAGGGAAGATATATAAGCAAAGCATGTGATCAGACAGTGTTGTGCTTTGGAAGAAATGTCTATCACATCTGAATTAAAGCCACTGAAACATTAAAAGGATAAGCAATATTGCTTGGCTAAGTATTAATACAATAAATATCCTCATTTATACATAAAAATTAGGCAGGTTATGCAGACATCATTACCATACCCATCAACAAGCTGTGAAAAATAATAACTTTTAGTTTTATTCTTTCATTTAAAATGATTTAATGCAAAGAATCTCTGAAGGTTTCCTGTGGGTAAGGGAAGACTGGGCAAGTTGTTAACTGCAGAGAAAGACCATGTGAATGAACAAGATTCCCCCCTGTACACCCAAACCTGCTGCACCAGGACAGCACCAAAGTTGAATGTCCATGCTGCCGAGTTATATGCCAATTCCATGTGAGTCCACCTACTTCAAATGTTGGGAAATGTCCCAAGGAAAAGTATTGACTCTTCTTCCATATGCTATGGACACTGAAAGAGAGATAGTTCTAATATTTTTTAGCTTTTTGAGCTCTGCAAATACCATTTCCTAAAATACTATAGCATATAAATATATATACACATATATAACATATTAAAATAAGAAAAAAAGCAACATCTCCATAAGTATACCCCAAAAGACTACAAACATAAATACTGTAAAGATTCTTATAGGGTTTTTTTTATTGCTAGTGTGACCAAAAGGCTAAATGAAATTCAATATACATGGGAGTCCCATGGGTCTCCTCCACTTTGTCCTTCGTAATTGTACTAAATGCTTGCCTGGAGTCTCTCTCTCAAGGCATCTGGAGTTGACACTTCTCCTATTTATCCAGCTAAAGAAAGATCCCCTGCTCCTTCCCTGCCAATGCCAGGAAGAATTTAATGTATCAGCAGGGACTCAAAGCTTGAAACTCAATCCAGTATTTTCATAAAACAATTCACAGACCTGCACCAAATTTTTTTTTACTTAAGAGCAAAAGGTTTCCATACAGCAATCTGGGGCTAGATTAATCCACTCATGTTTCCAGCAGTAAGGGGAGGGAGGGAGGTGGGGAGGGAGGAAGAGCAACATAACATGCAGACACCAAACTGATCTTAACATACTGAGACAGAAAAGAAATCCCGACTAGAGTCCCTTCATACCTTCTTGAAATACCACAGCAGCTATTTTAACACCTCCTGTGAAATAAGGAGGGATGAACACCAAACAACAGATAGAAAATTAAGGGAATAAAATGGTTACCAAGAAAAAAAATTGGGGTTTTTTTTACGTTACAGGAGGGAGGACAGTGGCTTGGAACTTAATCTTACTCTATACCAATACCTGGGATAATGAGGGGGGAAAAAATAAAAGAAAATCAGAGGATGATTTGGATCAAAGGAGCATTCATGTGCAAAGCTGAACTGATCCCCCTTTTTGTAACTTAATAAGAAGACAGATACTTAACACAGAAGGAAATCCTATTATACCACCTATACTGAGGAATTTGTCAAATGTTCAACACCACTTACATTTTTATTATACCATCCAGTAAAATCAGTATCAGCAAGGCTAGTTATTCTAAGTTTGTCTTTTTGAGAATGGACTGTTCTGTGCTTGCTACTACTCTGACTTCTTAAAATTGCTTGCTTGCGCAAAATGGCATCCTCACTTTCTTTGAAACTCAAAATGTCCTCCATTAACACTTCAGCCAAGCATTCAAGTGTGAAAAACATTAATTTTATTTAAATTTAAAAGCCTCATCTCAGTCTTTCTGAAACAGATGAGAAGTTTATAGTGGGTTTTCTTCCAGTTATGTGACTATTCAAAGCAAGAGAAAAACCTATCTCTCAAAGATGAAAGTAAGCAATAGAAGAATAAAACCCAAGAAGGCTAAATACAGGCATTTATTTTACTTTTCTAGTGCTTTTTTAATACAGAAATCAGACAGAACTGCTACTCTTCTATACGGGGTCTTAAATAATATAATCTTAAATAATCTTAGACATCCTTTTAACTCCCACGGCACCCACTGTTAAGATCCTAAATTTTTTTTCATGTTCTGCATTCTGAATGAGGGTCAAAAACATAGAGAGTTGGGATTTATAAATTTCAGTCTTCAATTAATCAGAAATATCTGATGTAAGCAGGAAACAGGTTATAGAGAGTAATCCAGAAGCACAGCAGAAAATAAAGTCATCATGCAACAAAGGCCTTGGCTTTCATAAAAATCATGCATTGAGACTGGATATCAGGAACATGACCTGCATGTAACAGGAAGACAGTTTCCACTATCAGAAGCAGAAAGCCTGTATCTTCACAAGTCATAGGCAGGACTGATTATGTCACAACCACCAAATGACCAGCAAGGATAGCCATAAACACTAAAGTATCTGCAACTTTTTCCAGTTTTCTGAGGACAAAGTTCATCCAGCAAAGGCCATTCAGAATTATGCATCCAGATACAGTGTTCCAGTTTCCATACACAGCAAGCCATCTCGAGAAAATGCTACTTAAAATTCAGTCAGTTAACAGTACCTATCCTTTCTTTGTTTTCTGAATACTCTATGTCCTTGTTAAAAATACTTCACATGCTAACCGTGGTTTGTTTTTTTTACATTTATTTAAAACCAGAATTGAATGTTAAGTTGCAAAAAGTAGGTTCTTCATTAAAATAAGTATTTATGACTTTCAGGTTTATCATAGCATTACAGTCAGAAATCTTAGTAGTAAATGTCTTCTAGTTCATTTAAAGCTTTAACGTGTGTAATCTTATTAACTACCCTGATACTCCAGGTCTGCCTTTTTTGGTCAAAGACTACTCCAGCACCAGGGTCTTACCGGTTGAAAGGCAAAGTCCTGGTTATTGAGAACGTTTTTGTTTTGTTTAATGCCTGCTTGCATTCAAAGAACTGAATGTCAAGACAAGAAACTGCTGAAGAGTGAAAAAAAAGAACAGCCCAATAGGAACTGTTGGAAGATGAAGCAAAAAGCTATCCTCTATAATCACAGAACAGTACATTTAATCAGGAAGCTATTCTGGATCTTCACACCTGGACAGCAATCCTTTCCTTCCTATGAAAAACCTCCAGTTCTTCAGGACTCTTGTCATAGCCTGCTAGGGATGTGACTTAATTTTTCTGTCTGTAAGGAAGGACAATCTTGTTCAAAAGATGTTTTAAATGCCAACTTTGAACTACTGTTTTTCAATTTGTGGCACAGATGACCTGAAGTGGAAGTGTCCTGAGTTAATATTTAGACAAATTATTAAAAAACTACAATGGGAAAGAAAAAAAACTAACAGTGGAGATAGGAGAAGATGATTTAATTTCTCTTTAATTCCCCATTTTTTTGAATGTCTGTATAAAACAAATTGAATGCTTTTATCTAGATTGTAAAGCCAAAGTCTTTTGTTATACAACTCAGCACAAGATGGTAATTATACCTAATGCTTTCAGCAGAAAAACAAAACTTTTGAGATTTGTGCAGGAAAGCTATGAGACCAACCATGAGGCCAAATTACATTTTTAATATTCCTACAAAATGAAATCAAAGCAAACAAACAAAGAAAAAAGCTTTCTTGGCAACTTCCTATGCCATATTTATGCAGCAATCAAGTATGACTTTAAAGCCATCATTAGCATAAATAATAAACAGTAGGAACTGATATGTAAGGCTATTACTAAGCATAAGAAAACATGAAATTCCTACTAGTGCTTTTAAATACAGTAAAATACAGCTCTGTTTCCCACTTTACAGCAGTAAAGAGATGAAAGACACTCCTGAAAAGAGGAAGGAAGAAAAAAAATACCACCAACCACAACAACCTGTAGTCCCTGATAGTTTACATTACTTACTGTATTCATAGGTTGTATAAATTACTACCACTTAAAGTAAAGCATTAATTCCTAAGGGAAAAGATGAAGGGTACACTTCCTTCACTTAAGTGTTTTGGGTAAGTGATATGTTTACATTGCCCCAAACAGCTTTAAAGTTTAATACCTCAACCCCCTTTTACAAAACCAATACATTCCTGTATTCAGTGAAAAGAATATCTGTAAATTAAGAGTATTTTCCTGGTTCAACACAATGTTAGAGGGATTTCTGTTTGTTTCCTGCTTGAATTTTAAGGAACTCTTCTTTTTTTTTTTTTTTTTTCCCTGATAAATATATCTTTGTTATTTCTGAGCATTACTCACAAAAAAGTTCAGGAGCTATGTTTGCCAGACCCTCATCCACAGGAGTGACAGCATCTCTATTCACAGACTTGCCTACCGTGGAAATCTATCTGCCTGATACATTCTGACGAGTGTATATATATATAGTTCATTTTATTGGTTATGCAGTTTAACCTCAAACCTAGTATTTTAATTTTCTTTCTTAATTCAGACACCCGAACTATAGCACAGCCAGCTAAACCTATTACAACCAGCCACCACAGCAATTTCAAAAGTATGCTTTGCCCTAAGGAACTACGCTAACAAAGTAAAACTAATTTAAAAACAGAATACATGTAGCTAACGCACACCCTTTCAGGGACACACACATACCAGGTTAAATTAGTGATACTGGGTCAGCTTGCAGCTATTTCCTGTCCCCCCAACATAAATGCAAAAAACAAATGTTTAAATCAAGATGAGATCCACAGAGAGGTTTGCAACTGTTCACTGTTTAATACCATAAGAACAGTCTCTGGAACAGAGATGAGGTCTCTACACTCTTCTCCTTGAGTACTATGAACTAAATAATGAGGTCAGGGCCAACCTCCCTTTCACAACTGCACAAAGAGAGCTGTGTTCCCAGCTGTGCAGTGGCATGGCTTCAATGGGACCAGAGAGGATGGCCTCATGCTGGTGACCTGCCAGCTCCAGCCCCTCTGGTCAGGAGAGGTGCAACAATTTTAGCTACCCTTCAGCAAGGACAGAAACGCACCGTCACAGTTGAGTGTTCTAATGATTTGGTTACCACACAGACAGGAAGCAGAACAACATCCTAATACTCCAGTAATTGTTTAATTTCACGCCAGGGGTGAAAAAAACCAGAGGGAAGAAGAAGAATAAAAAAAAAAAAAAAGAAGAAGAAAGGGGGGGGGGGAGGAAAAAAAAAAAGAAAGAAAAGGTAGAGTGCAGTCATGTATCTGCAGAAAAGGGCTCCAGTCCTGTCCAGGCCTCCTTCCTGAGCAGGAAAAGTGTGTAACGTTCCTGGGGAGCAGGTTTCTTCCCCTAACCATCCTTTTCATGGACTGTTTACACCCCAAGAAGATGCAGTAGCTGAAACACACCTAAAAAAGCTTCAGCCAGCATTTTAGCATCTTTGCTTTCTGAAAGAAGAGACATACAGACCTACATTTTAAAAATTTACTTTAGAAGTAATATAAATGCATTCTATTTTCACAGCGATATTAAAGCCTATACAGACAGCTTGCTGCCTCTGGTTCCCCCATACTTGAATGTACCTGGGGACCTCATCAAGAAATCCGTGCATAGCCAAGATGCTCGGCCAGCAAGTCACTGCTTCCTTTTTGAAAGTTTTTTTTTTGCTTTGCAACTAGTCTCCTTCAGCTGTGTTTGGCCCCCCAGCTACAGCATCTCTGCTCCCTCCAACAGTTGTT
>WUAM01000107.1:18716152-18726269 GCA_024336885.1 Actenoides hombroni
ATTGTATGTTTTATCAATAAGTGACTGGCCAAACAATGATGAATCCGGGTTATTAAGTAGGAGGATAGTAACAACTGCTAAGACACGACAGATTTGGACAAAGTCATGGATAATTATTGTGAGGAAAAAAAAAAAAAATTTACAAATAAGATAATTTTACTTTTCTCATACGTGTGATTTAATTCACTACTGGGAAACAAGCCATGATCCATGGCCAACTCTCAAACAGGAAAATAAATTAGGTACAACTAGATTTAAAAGCCAAGGCAGTATTCTACAAAGACATTCAGTGTTCATCCACTTTTAGAAAGCTTTTCTAATTCAGTGGAAATCAAGATCTGACGGGTGGACGCTGTCTCTGAGGAATTCCCCAAGGCAGTATATAGATCCTGCCCAGTATAAGGAATGAGAAGTCATTTAGGCCAAGATTTCTGTTCCCTTTATGTCATAAGCATCACTTTTCTTATGGTTAACTATTAGATTTCCATCAGAATCTCCAGTCCCTTCAAATTTATCTGAAGTCTGTAAATTGGCCAATCAAATCCAGCTACACAGGAATGGGATGGTTTGGGGGGTAGTTTGGGGTTTGGTTGGTTTTTAGTGTTATAGTACTTAGTATGTAAGTGATAATGCAAGAACTAGGTACAGAGGAATTTTTCACAACTTTTTTTATCTAGAAATAAGGATGCTATTTAATCAAATATCATTTTTAAGGGGAAAAACAACTAATTGACCAAGATTACTTTTGTCATCACCTCTTTGTCATGACATAGGATTTGGTTCTTTTGGACAGAATTTGCTGCCTAAGTGCTATTCACCGCTGTGCTTAATAGCCATCAGGAATGACAATAGCACTTCAGCCTGGAAAACTAATGTGACTCAGATGCCTGTAGCAACTGAGATTCTGATTCCCACTTACGAGAACCTTTTCCTTCTAGTACACCAAAAAGAAATCAAGAAGAAAACAGTTTTGGCATAACAACTTCAGTTATTAAGAAGAGTTAAGGGGAAACAAAACTTACGGATTGGTCCAAATGGCTGAGGATGCCTTTGCCTTCTTCAGACATAGTTAACTCTACTTCCATGACTACTAGTATCTTCCTGTCGGTTCTAGATAGAAGAAAGTCCACTATAAAAATATACCACCTTACTGCTGTCTGGTGTAATGTTTTCCACATGAATGCTCATTCCTGTGCAGCTACACCTTGTTTCAAGAGCCAGTTAAGTTTCCCTTAAATCAAGTTGTTCCTATACTAGCAAAACTATAGGAGAAGCTAGAGGAGACTTGAAGCATCATCTCATGTAATTCCTACTGTGAGATACAAGCAAATATAGTTAGATCCTCCTTCAGAATTTTTTGTGTCTAACCTGCTTCTAGAAAATTCTGATCTCAAAAGGTATTCCACAGCACTGCCAGGTCACCACTAAACCATGTGCCAAAGTACCATATCTACGTGTCTTCTACATCCCTCCAGGGGTGGTGTCTCCACCACCTCCCTGGGCAGCCTGTTCCAATGCTTGACAACCCTTTCAGTGAAGCAGTTTTTCCTAATGTCCAACATAAACCTCCCCTGATGCAACTTGAGGCTATTTCCTCCTGTCCTATGCAAAACCTCATGAAATCTCTCGGGTCTTCCTGAGTGGCCATAGACTTTCCTTTTCTCCCTGAGTTCCAGACAAAGGTCTCTTCCCTGCTGACTTGTCTTTCAGCACATGGAAACAACCCACTGCTGCACCTTAAAGATTTCTCTCTTGAGGTATGCCCAGCCTTCCAGGATTCCTTTGACCTTCAGACTGTCTTCCAAGGGACTTTGTCAAGCAGTCTTCTAAACAGGTCAACATCAGCCCTCCAGAAGTCCATTCCTTACTTCCCAAAGAATTGAAAACTTTACCATTTCACGATCACTATGCCCAAGATGGCCTTCACATCACCCACAACTTCTCTGTTCATGAACAGGTCTGGCAGGGAGCTTTCCCGATTTGGATCACTCACCAGCTCTGTCAGGAAGTTCTCTTTCACCCAATCCAGGAACCTCCTGGACTGTTTTCTTTCTGGTGTACTATATTTCCATCAGACATCTAGTAAGTTGAAGCCCCCCACAAGAACAAGTGATAGGGATTGTGAGACTTCTCCCAGCTGCTTATAGCATATTTCATCTGCCTCTTCATCCTGGTTGGATGGTCTATAACAGGCTCCCACCATGATATCTGCCCTGTTGGCCTTCCCCCAGATTATCTCCCATAAACACTCAACCCTATCATCCGCCTCATTAAGGTCAAGAAAAAATGCTCCCTAACATACAGGGCCACTCCACTGCCTCTCCTTCCTGACCACTCCCTTCTGAAGAGTTTGTAGACATCCAATGCAACACTCCAGTTGTGTAAATCATCCCACCACGTTTCTGTGATGGCAACTGTATCATAGCTTTCTGCTGTACAGTGGCTTCCAGCTCCTCCTGTTTGTTGCCCGTGCTGAGTGCATTGGTGTAGACGCACTTCATTTGGCCTATTGATCTCGTCACCTTTTGGGGGGGAAGAAGGCCTGATTCCTACCTGACCATTCCCAGGCGCTTCCATGATTTCTAGACTATTAATATTCCTGCTGTCTTTGCTACTACATGGCATTCTGTCCCCTACCTCCACTGGGATGGCAGACCAAAGGACCTTGCTAGCATGCCATCACACAAACGTGCGATGTACTGTGCCCAGGCTTATCTCTAGAGAGCCTGGTTTTATCCTTTTCCCTCTTTAAATCTAGTTTAAAGTTCTTTTGATGAGCCCAGCAAACTCCTGTACAAAATTCCTTTTCCTCCTTTGAGAAAGGTGTACTCCATCTGTCACCAGCAGGCTTGGTGTTGTATAAACTGACACATGATCAAAAAACCTGAAGTCCTGTCGGTGACACCAGGCTCAGAGCCAAGTATTGATGTGATGTGTCTTTCTGTTTCTTCCCTCATTGTTCCCTGCAACTGGAAGGGTAGGAGAACATTACTTGTGCTCCTGATCCCTTGACCAGTCATCCATAGCGCCTGAAGTCTCTCTTGATTGCCCTTGGATTTCTTGTTGTGAATTCATCACTGCTTACCTGAAAAGTCAATAATGGTTAATAATGTGAGGGCTGTACCAGAGTAGGAAGTGTTCTCGCCACATCTTTAACCCTGGCCCTGTGGAGGCAGCAGACTTTCCTAAGAAGTGAATCCGGTCTGCATATTGGGTTTTCTGTTCTTTTCAGAAGGGAGTCACCTATAACAGTGACCTGTCTCTTTTTCTTTGTAGAAGTAGTTTTGATGCAGGGCATAGCCCAACTTAACGTTGGTGACACTTCTAAGCTAGACAAATCATTGTCCTTGTTATTCTTAGGTTCCACTTGCAGGGCCTCATACCTGTTACACAAGGGCACCTGGAATGTGAGGTTGTTGTGCCAGGCAGCAATTTGTCACCATTGCCCCTCTGCTTCTGGGCGCTATGTGACTTACATGTAACAGATGCAGGGTATTAAGCAGTTGCCACAGAAACCTGCATACCAAAGACTTCTTATTTTTCTGTATCCATCCCAAGTCATGCTACATTTTTCATGACTCCTTATAAGTAAACAGTGGATTCATAAGAGTGTGCACACCACAGCTTGAAAGTCATTTACCAACATCACTCTGAACTCGTCTTGAAATTCAACATCCTAAATGCAATATCCCAGCTTGCTGTCCAAAAATACACTCTCAGTATTCTAGTAGCCAAGTGCCTAATAAAAATAAAGAACAAAACCAAACAAAAGATACACTGGACCTATCTGAAATGCCCTCTCAGTTGTCAGTAAGCCATCAATGACACTTGGAGACCTTCTCTCAACCACATGTGTGTTCACTTTACAATCATTTCATGTGGCATTCTCCAGCCATTTTCATGAATGATGTGTGAGACACAGTCACGAATATCACATGCAGTCACTTCATGAAAAAAATAATGAAATCAAGATACCTCATCCATCCACTGCTCAGCTTTTATCTACTTGGCTAGCTATACTGCCAAGGAAGGAAATTAAAATTGTGTGGAACAGTTTGATCTTGATAAGTTTATACTGGTTGCTTATCAATTTTATTCTCCCAGAGGTGCTTATAAAGCAACTGTTTAATAACTTGTTAAAAAAATATGTGGGGATTAAGGTTTCATTGACCAACTCATAATTTCTTTCCTCTTTAAGGTTTTATTGACTGGCTTACAATTCCCTTCATTTTTCCGAGCACCTTTAAAAAAGACTCTATAGAAAGAAGTAGAAAGTATAGTTTTACATTTGCTCTTCCCCAGTCCTCCAAAGAATCTCCTCCTGTCCTCCCAAAGACTCTCTGAAGAGTCAGACTAAAGAGTCTCTGACAAAAAGGAGAACAATGCTAGCTTTTCCATTTAGCAACCTCCCAGCTCTTACCTGAGCAGTAAGGTTCAGTAAGAGAGCATGAGAAGTTAATCACACAGGAGCTGAAATAGTATACTGAGGTGTCTGGAGAGGATGAAGAGGAAAATAATAAGTGGACTTTACTAAGGGTGACTCCTGACCATGTAGATTAAAAAGAAAACATCATTAGTTTGCTGCCTGAGGGGAAAGAAGGAGTTCAAATGTTAAAAGGTAGGTCACTCTGTCAGGGACAGGAGAGACACAAGCCATTCAAACAGCCTGTCAGGATGCAGAGAATGCAGCAGGAACGGCAGGAAGGCAACTTTTTTTACTTTAACTGCTTTGAGGTAAATGGAAGGTTACCCCGAAGGTAGGCTGAGCACTGGATTCAGCACAGGAAGACGACATTGTTCCACTAATATGTGTTGTTATACACCAATTAGTTACAGCAGCCTCCTAGTACTGCCAGAAACAACCCTATCACACATGCACTAATTTAAATATTGGTCACACTAACTTATTGAGACTTTGAGGCACATCAAAAGGTGCTTCTCCCTTCCCCCGATAGAAAAGAAAATAAAGAGAAGGAAGTTTTAAAACAAAAAGAAAACCAAGAGCAAGAGACAGACATCAAAAACTATGTCACCAGTTTACTTAACAAAAAATATTTCTGGCATTAATGCTGTGGTTCCATTCTCCATCAATGCTAGTTGCTACTACAGACACTGAGTTAGGTTAACCATACATTGTACCTTCAAACCTACCTGTAGCCTGGAAATTATAACAGTAGAGTCACTCCTTTTACCAGTACCCATTTGTCCTGGGTTTAGTCTGGGTTAACTATCACAAACAGCTGCTAGCCCAAGCAGTCAGGAGGGGCTGCACCTGGGATAAAAGACTGAACCAGCCAAGGGGATATTCAATACCATGCTGAGTCATGCCCCTATATAAGGGGAAGGCTGGCCCAGCATAGGTGCACTTGTTTTCAGCTTGCTTCATTGTGGTCAGAGCAGGAAAAGTTGGTATCTTAGGCACAGCTAGAGCCTTCCTGACTTCTGTTACTCACTTGCTGTATCATTTCATTAGTACTCTCACTAGTATTGTTGTTTTCTTTTCTCTTTGTGTTGTTTCATTAAACTGTTCTTATCACAATCCCTGTGGTCTCACCTTTTTTATTCTTCCTGATTCTCCTTCGTGTCCCACAGGAGGGGGTGTGGGGAAGCAGTGGGTGAGTGGCTGCATGGTGTTTAGCTGCCAGCAGATGTTAAACCACTGCACTATTCATCAGTAAAATACCTATACTTACTCTTTTAGCTTGATCAGCTCGGAGTCTGTGACATCACTTCTGCAGAGTTACTGCACAATTTCAGTTTCTTCTGTTAAGTGCATATATAGGACTCAAGCAACTACAAGGCCTCATGTATTCTGAATGCTGGCAATACAGTTAAGTATCTCATTAGGCAGTAGAGCACTACAGCAGTTAAAAAACTTACCCAAAACCCATTTAGCAGAACTGAGCTGAATACTAGCATACTAGAGAGAACCACAATAGCATACACAATGAAGGACTGGATCAGCACATTTCTTATTCTTGACAAATGTCCACATTTCATTAAGTTCAGAATTTGAAATGTTCTTTTGCCAGCAGTAACAATTTATGCCTTATTGTTCAACAAAGACTTGGCTGAAATCAACCATGCCTTTACCATGACATCTTAGAGTCATTCAGAAATACAGCTGGGAAAGATTCTTGATCTTCATTGCCAAACATCAGTTTAGGTAAGCAGGAATCCTTCCATTGAGATATGGATCAAAATTTTACTAAGCAGCATCAAGGTTATAAGACCTATACTGGTCTTTAAACACATGACACTAAATTAAACAAATCCTTTTTGATTTATCAAGTTACAGTATTAGCAGAAAGAAATCACTGTTCACAGAGCATGGCAGTTGCAGGATTTAGACTGGACAGTCTCCCACTAGTTTAAGAAAAAGAAAGACATACTGACAGGGTGACTCTGATCCTTTGTTTGGGAGCAACGTGCTTCCACTGATGCACTGCTGTGTGTCCATGCAATACACATACACCATGCTGCCTCCTCCAGTTCCTTCAACTATTCTGTACAGAACTAAAGGTAACATGGGGATGAGCTGTAACACACCTGTCTAAAGCACAGCATAAGGAAAAGCAAGCTTAATATTAAACTAAGTTAATAACCATAAGTACATTAATTTGAAAACATGCACCTACTAGTCACATGACAACAAAACATCCCAGAAAAGAAAAATGATGCCTTGACCCACAGTCCATTCCATGTTTTCCCCTTCCACAATATCATTATGTATTTCTTTGTACAGGACTTAACCAAACACTTCATTTAAATAGATACTTCAGTTTAGAAGGATCATTTATAGCTCCCAGTTTAAACAATTACAGTGGTGCATACTTGACTAATGGATTGGTTAGCTGATCTTAACAATTCACGAATTTGCAGAGGAAACATCACAGAAGCAAAAATGTCAGTGTTTGAACTAAACAATGGCAAACTGAAGACTGAGCACTGGCATCTAGTTTTACTTCATAACAGTGATCCCAATGAATACTTTTCCTATAGATGTTCCCAAAACCAGTGCTGATTCTTTCTCCCTTTTTAATGCTAGGATTCTTTAGTTCAAAACAAAAATGCATTTATCTGAGCTGAATAAATATAAATAAAGCTTTTGCCAGACAAACCCTGTTTTCAGTAACCCCAACTGACATACATTTATGCTATGTATGACGTAAAGCAAACTCATGTCATTAGAAAACTAATTCATGTTTATAATAACATGTTAATGTAGTTAGAAAACAAAACATGTATTTCTGAATTATAGAATCATAGAATGGTTTGGGTTGGAAGGGACCTTAAAGATCACCTAGTTCTAATCCCCCTGCCATGGGCAGGGACGCCTTCCAAGAGACCAATGTCCTCAAAGTCCTGTGCAACCTGGCCTTGAACATTGTGGGTGTCCACAACTTCTATGGGCAACCTGTTTCAGTGTCTCACCACCCTCTCAGTGAAAAATTTCTTCTTTGTATCTAGTCTAATTCTACCCCCTTCTAGGTTAAAGCCATTAGCCCTTGTCCTTATCATCTGTAAAAAGCCCCTCTCCAGCTTTCTTGTAGGCCCCCTCTTTAGGTAAGCAAAGGCTGCTATATGGTCTCCCCAGAGCCTTCTCTTCTCCAGGCTGAACAACCCTAACTCTCTCAGCCTTTTTTCATACTAGAGGTGCTCCAGGCTCTGATCATCTTCATAACCCTCCTCTGGACTCACCTGAGCAGGTACATGTCTTTTTTATGCTGTCAGCCCCAGAGCTGGACACAGTATTCCAGGTGGGGTCCTTCTTCCCCTCCCAACCTTTCAATAAATTCAGTCTCCTTCATGTGTTGTTTTTTTTCACAAGATCCAAGTTTTAGTACTGGTTGTTTGTGTGAGGACTCTAGAATAGAACCATAACTTGTTTTATCGAAGGCAAAGGAAACTATATACATACCTATGCAGTGGATATGTTACGTTCTTACAAAAATAAACCAAAAGCTAATAGCTTCCCTTCAGTAAAATAACCTGTCTTCAAAAAGAAGAATATACTTTTTATGATTTCACAATACAGCCTGGCACCATATGTTTCATCTGTGTTGGGGTTTTTTTCTGTTTTTGTTTTTCTTCCCTCTTGAAGGACTAGAGCAAGCTCTATTATGCATGGATTCAGAAAGCACAAGTCAGCCAAAAGTCGCAGATCTCTCAGGATAGACATGTCCATCTGTCATTTCACAGCAGGAGAACAATAGCAGTTTCAATATAGACAAAACAAGCTCACACAATCCTTCCACATCCAGACAGAAAAATCTGCCTTAGCTGATAGCTTGCTGCCTTTGAAACTCCAGACAGATATTCTTGTGTAACACCAGGATCAATTGCTGCTTTCTTGTTTCTCTATGTTCAAATTCCTCATTTGTTCATAGCAACCAAAATACAGTCAGTTTACTGCTTATAATCTCTACAGAGCTTTGGGAAAATCAGATTTCAGAAGCAACAAACGCAAGACATAGAAGCATAGCATACACTATTCTTTAATCTGCAGTCTTTCTACTCTTGGGGCCTATTTTAAAAGTAGGTGATCCATAAAGATTGACAAAGACTGTGCTTGTATTCGTATAATGATTTTCCAGAGCTATGCTCAGCAGCCTCCAATGATCTAAACCTGTTTAACAGACAGCATATTGCATTGCTTCTCTTTGTCGAAAAAAATAAACTTTGATTTTAATGATTTATTTCATATCTGTAGACCTTCAGAACAAAAGTTCTAGGCAGAAAAATAACTGTTTTAAACCACCCTAATTTAATCTTTAGGTGGCTAAGCAGAAAAATTGTCAAAGCATTGGTTGCAGTTCAAGTGAAAGACAGTGTTACCGGTAGCATTCAACCAATCTACATGTTTAAAATAATCTCACTAGAGCCACCTGTAAAACTTTTTTTTCAGTAGTATACTTTTGGCTTTTTTATTGACAATTTTTCTTGACATTGTCTCATTAGGTTTTGATTACAGCAAATTTGCAACACTGGCTCCTCCACAGTTCCCACACTTATCAGAAGTAAACAAACAGCTCCTCTGAACAACAGGATAGTGCTAGTGTCTTGTGCCCTACTGTAAAGTTTGTCTCATTTGGAATAAGCTTTTAAAACAAGTATGACTGGTAGTAACTGAGGGTACACAGAAAACATACGCCTTGGAATAACCTTCAAAAGTCAGTGTTGGTATTTAAAACCCCAAATTAAGCAAAAGAATCTCGAACACGACATAACTCTACAAGAACAGATAGAACACTATTGTCTGCATTTCCTCCTTTCAAGGACCACAAAGACAGAGAATGTTGACAGTCCAGGAAAGGAAAGAAAATAAAGAAGACTGGGAAACAGCAAGAATAAAATGCTAAAAAGACAAAGATGGAATGAAAGTATATGCATATTACTGATAGACAGTATGCTTTCTACAACATTGGAATTCCACTGTTTTTCTTCAAAAATCTATCTGTGCCTCTCAAATATTTCTGGACATTTTCCAGGCACTAGATGTAAAGTTCCCCTTACCAAAATCATTCCCCTTTATAAAACTATAAAGCAAATTCTTTTTATTTTGACATCCCACAAAGATGTAGTTCTGTCTCACCTAACTAGCAAAGGGAATTAATCATGCATTATCTCCTAGTCCTTTAAAGCTTTCTGGGTAGGAACAGTACATAAAAAATAAAGAATATTTCAAAGCCCAAGACAGAGTATGTATGTCACAGCAGGGAAAAAAAAAAAAAAAAAAGGCAAGGAAAACTCTTTTACAGGGGATTTGTTTTAGTTTGGTTTTGGATGGCAAGGATTGTTTGCTTTCTCATCTCTGTTGAAGCCTGGAATAGCCTGAAGCCACAGATAGCACAGATTGAGCAGGAGTGAGAGTGCAGCTGGAAAAGTCAAAAAGATAACAGGAAATAAAATTCCTTACTTTTAAGCAATGGAACAAGAGTTAAACATGTCACAAAGGAAAATTAAATCTGAAATAACTGCTTCTTAACTGTATCCAAATCTGTTAATATGGTTGGTCACTTTCCTTGCACATTACTGCTTTTTGTGAAACTGTATCATACTACATCAACTCTGTATTTTCCAGTAGGAGGTGCTTTCCTAAACAGCATCTTATTTC
>WUAM01000107.1:18742932-18758059 GCA_024336885.1 Actenoides hombroni
TTTTTTTCAAACACGGGCAAACAAGCAAAACTAAGGATATGTATACATAAGACTCAAAATACATCTCAAAAGTTAACTCAGTAACAAGCAATCAAATTATTATAAATATTAAATATCATAAAAACTACAACACACAGCCACTTGCTTTTACAGTATTTTCCAGACAGTGCATGTGTTTAAAAATTTAACTGTTCACATCTTTAAATAATTATATACCTTGTGCTGGAAAAAAAAAATGCTTAGGTTGTGAATCTTCCAGCAGAGCTCAGCTAAATCATTAGTGCGCAGACAAATAAGTGAAAGGGAGCCAAAATTACTTCCCCCTAAAGGCAGAAACCCATGTAAGTATATGAAAAAAATCATAATCATCAGGGAAAATAGTTTATCTTCTGTTTCTGAAAGTATATAATAAATGATACAACTACAGTGTGGGCCACATCCAGGAAATCTAAGAGGTCTCTTGAACCACACACTCCCTCCAGAAAATGACACATAGTAGTGATGAAACAACTCAGGGCGATGCTCAGACCACTTACAAATGGCTAGTAAAGTAGGGAAAGACATTCACTAAATGCTTAACAGGACCTCAAGAACTACCACCATTGCCAGACTGAACACTGGCTATCCCAGTGCCATTTGAGGATGGAGGAACAGCTACAGGTCTCTGCACTCCCAAATAATTCCAATGCAACAGGAAGAATAAATTCAAGGACTTCCACTGACCACCTCATCTATTTTTTTGAACTTCCAAGATGCAACAGCTTTCATAACAGTGGAGCTGTCTGAGCCACAGTCAGCCACCACAGAAGTGGGTACAGATCATCAGTATCCAAACCTCCATTAAAAAAGAAAGAGAAAACCAACTACTTCCCAACCATGTCTAATTACAGGAGAAGGAATATGACATTTTTCATTTAACAGTTGCTACTCCTCCAACTGACTGACAGGTAAGAGATGTCTGCCTGTTTTAAAAACTAAATGTATCCTATCTTCAAAGAAAGATAAATATGAACCATTTTAAAACTTGGTTCTCAGCACAGACATAATCCAGGGGGAGGGACCAAGTCCTGAACTATTTATTCCACTGTAAAGGCATGCAAACTGCATTAAAAAAAAAAAAAAAAAAAGATCAAGCTTCTGCTGCATAGAAAGGTTTAGGTTGACTATAGTCATATATAGTGATTTTCTCCTTTAAATCTTTATCTCGGTCAAATTAAGACACACATGCACACAAAAAGCCAAATTAAAGTAAAGCATGCATGGAAAATGGTTAAAAAAAAGCTTAAAATGTGGATCAGCATTAAAAAAGCTTAAAATGTGGAAGACAATGCTGAGCTGCATTTAGTATTCCTCTCTTGGTTCATACACAAAGACTATTGCTACATTACTCAACCATTAACAGAGTAACATGTTCATGTTAAAAAAAAAACCAAAATCAAACACATTTAATTTGCACTAGTTAAATCCAGAGATACTAGGCCATGTATATCATCCAGGATCAAATAATGTAGAGTTATATGCAAAAACAGAACAGCAAAGCATAGCAAAGTGATTTGAGGAAGTGGCCAGTTGCAAACAGCAGACAGAACTGGTAGGTGGACGTATTTATTATATTTTAAACAGGACACTAGTTTCACTGCAAGACCAGCAGGCAGACTATTTCTATCCACTGGTAATGAGATAAACACAGATTAAAAGGTACACCATTTGCTTCTCACAAGTGAAATTGAGATGTCCATGGTGATAGAAAAGACAACAGAATACACAGTGCCCTAAGCAGGGAAAGTTGCGGAAAGCTGTTGAGGAGAAAGAAATGATCTGCAGGTTTTGCCAGGAGCAGCCCAGATTTCGGAGTTCATCTTTTGAGCCCTTGCATACACCATCTTTTAAGCCCTTGCATACACCCTTGCACCCTCACTTAGATCTGCTGCCTGCTCCCTTTTTAATGAGGACAATGCCCTCTGTGCACAGGGCTCTTCTAGATATCCGTTAATATGAGACCAGTGCTTTTACACTACTATTTTCTGTAATGTTTTTAGCTGTTCTTATCAGTTACGGTTTCTTTACCAAAAAAAAAAAAAAAAAAGCACACCTGACACTTCCTCTCTGAATGAGGAGATGCATGACATTTTGAGCTTTTGAAGTTTTGCAGGAATTCAAGAGAAACTAATGCTAAAATTGAAACACTGCTTTCTAAAAAATAAACATGAAATAAGCTTTATGTTTTTGAAAATTTGATTGAGGAGGGGCAAATAACAGTCTAAGTAAGTCCACCAAAAATAAGTATCCAATAATTTTGTTTCCCCTAGATTGCAAACTGCTTCACCATGCTACTCAATGGGGCTGAAATTGCCCATTCTTCATTTATCAGACCTATATCTTCCTGAAATGGGCTATAGTGTCTGAGGATTTTAGAAAGAAGGAGGTGTGTATTACATGTGTTTGCAAAGATGGCTACACGCATACTGATTCCCTCAGATGATGAATGCCTCAGCCCAGATGGGCAGACACAGGTCTGATGCACTGGATTTTAATTGACCAGTGCTTGTAACTAACCTTTCACATTATCAGATATAGAAAACCACAAGTGAGTAATGACAACAATGATTTTGATCAGTCTTTGTCTTTGCTCAGTCTTTCCAGTAGAGGAAAGTACACTTGAAAGAGACATGTTTGTCTTCCAAATTATCTGGCTTATTTGATGTAAATCTGAATTCTTCATCCTCACTGAAAACAACACAAACCTGTACTCAATAAAATGATACACTCTACTTAGTCCCAAGAGCAAGCATGAATGGGAAGTGACACAATAAACATCAGTGCCTGCAAATGGAGACCGTCCCCTGGCAGAGAACTCCATGGACATAGATAAGGATTCAGAATAAAAAACTCCAAATGGAAGATTTGTTAATTCTTTATTAAATTATTTTTTATGACAATATTAGAACTTCTTGTACATTTGATACAATTTCTGACATCTTTAGAAATCCCATAGCAAAATGAAGACTAAAATAATGTCTGACAACATGTTTAACTATTATTATTTTTATTACTACACTCACAATTTTAAGCATGATTATTGCAGGAGGAAAGGACAGTAGTAAAGAATTCCTTGGATTATAATTTAAGTAATGATCTCCCTTCCCTGATCTATCCGCCAAAAAGTGTGTTTAACAGTTTTCTCCTAAAAAAATAGATCTGGTTACATAAAAACTTAAAATAAGAATCACTATCATAGGTACTAGGTCTGAGTTCAATGATCAGTTGATTGATTGACTGATTGATAGAAACAAGGCCATTTTTCTTTTCTTTCTTGTGAAGTATAACTCAATAGCAAAAGGCTAAATGAAGAAAAAACATTAAAAAGATTTTTCTGGGACTGTTTTCAGATTGTATCTAAAGTGTGAGCCACTCAGATCTATTCCTTGATTGCCTGACAAAGAACCTTGCGCTATTTTTCATCCAAAAGCAGACTGTTAGAAATCTGAACAGCAGCTTCATGTTACCTGACATACTTCTCAGTATCATCAGTTAATGACATGGCCGAACCTTCTCCTCCTGTCCACACAGGACAAGTGTTTTCATAGAATCATAGAATCATTCAGGTTGGAAAAGACCCTTGGGATCATTGAGTCCAACCATTAACCCTACACTAAAAAGTTCACCCTTAAACCATGGCCCCCCAACACCACATCCAAACGACCCTTAAACACATCCAGGGATGGTGACTCAACCCCCTCCCTGGGCAGCCTATTCCAGTGTCTGACTATTCTTTCTACGAAAAATTTTTCCTTAATGTCCAGTCTAAACCTACCCTGTTGCAGCTTGAATCCATTCCCTCTTGTTTTATCACTAATTACCTGTGAGAAGAGACCAGCACCAACCTCTCTACAATGTCCTTTCAGGTAGTTGTCGAGAGTGATGAGGTCTCCCCTCAGCCTCCTCTTCCTCAAACTAAACAGTCGCAGTTCCTTCAATTGCTCTTCATAAGATTTATTCTCCAGACCCTTGACCAGCTTCGTTGCCCTCTTCTGCACCCGCTCCAGCACCTCAATATCTCTCCTGTATGGAGGTGCCCAAGACTGGACACAACACTCAAGGTGAGGCCTCACCAGTGCTTAGTAAAGGGGGAGAATCACCTCCCTACTTCTGCTGGTCACGCTATTTCTAATACAAGCCAGGATGCCATTGGCTTTCTTGGGCACCTGGGCACACTGCTGGCTCATATACGTTTTAGTGCAACAGGGGAACTGGACAACCTTCCCGTCAAAACAGAAAACATATCTTCCTTTATCAATTCCAAAATACGCAGCTGTGATGCTGTTGACTACAATTAATTACACTTGGCACAGCTTTAATAAACCTTCAGAGGAGAGAGCTGTATTTCCTACACATGAATACATCATCAGTTCAAATATTTGCAGGTATCAAATGATGATATTTAACAGGGGAATACTTCTGGGTTTTCCTACAGTTTATTCTTAAGGTAGTCACAGAACCAATCGGCTGTAGTAACATTAATTAATGTTCATTCAGTGTGCAGAGATCAAAGTAACTACTATATACAAACATCCCAATAACAAAACAGTACTTACAGTTATTTACAAAAACTGAAAAAGTCTCACCTACACAAACCTGAACACTGCCTTTCCTTCCCCACCTCCAAAGCCACATACTTCAATAAGGCCCACTTCAGGATGCAAAGTAAACTGTAAGGAGTTTCAGCATGACCAAGCTACTTCAGCAGCAGACATGGGAACACACTAGAAAAGCACAGCAAGGAGCTTCCTAATACCAGCATCATCCTTGCCTCTTTAACCCAGACTCCACTGCAGCAACACGGGATAACGTGGGAACACCACCACCAATAACATGGAACGGTCTAATACCTGGTACAAAAATACACGCTGTGGAAGTTAATCACTGCACAGGCTTTCCACCTCCAGGCAAAGTTACCTTCCCTCCTGTCTCAGACCACAGAGAAAAGGAGAATAAAATTCTTTATTTGGTATTACAAGAATAGAGGAAACATTTAGGCAGTAACACATGAAGAAACCTTCAGATACAGTCTGGAGTGAAAGGCATGTCAGTTTAACTTCCACAGCCACTTTGGAAAATGCAGCGAAAGTGTGTTAAATACATTAATACATGGCAGAACAATAAAGAATGCATGTGCAACACATGGCTATATCTTCATTAATGCCAGATTACCATCTGGTACTTTATCATCTGGCATGATCACTACGCCATACAAATTAAGCCCCAAGCAGGTGTGGACACAATCACATTTCTGTCAAGTTTGCCAGAGCACAGGATGCTGCATTCATGCTGACTTCACACCAGCTGAAGGAGGACAAACAATACTTGGTGTGGCATTGTCAGAGTCATACAGAGATTAATTATATCCGACAGAGCAGAAAACCTACTAGTACAAGGTTAAACATTAAAATTGGGGCTGATGAAGTATGTTTACACAAGATGTTTGCATGATGTAGCTATGGGGTTTTGATCTGCTTGTGAGCACCCTGAAGACGTACCATTGAATCAACAGTCTAAATCAATCCAGTAAATTTGGATTCTACAGTGTCTGTAGAATAGTAAGCAACACAGCATTCTCCTCCCTCTATACCACTGTGTCCCCATCAGACATCTAAGAGTTTTCAGTCTTTTCTGTAACTCTGCGGAGAATCTCACGTATCTTGTGTTCATGTCAGCAGTGAAAATGTATCTATAGCAGAAGAGAGAACAGCAGAGAAACAAAAACCTTCCATATTAAATACAATTTCACAAATGTGTAGGAGACAATAAATCAGACAAAAAATCAAGTTAGGATTACAGACATAGCTGCTTAGGTTGCCTAAATGAGACAAAATGTATTATCTCATCTGGCAGTTTAGCATGACTGAAATGAAACATAATTTGTAACTGACGCCAACTGGCAGGATACAGACAAATGTTCATGGTAATTTTTGTGTTTTGTTAAAAATGTACTTCTGTCTTAAATTATAAGGAAAATTAATAGGAGGCTGCTTTTGGTCTATAAAGCACAAGATTTGCAGATGCTACTCTAGGCTGCTAACTCATAGAAAAATGTGTCTTGAGTTTTTACAGTTTAAAAAGACAAATCTAAAATTATGCCAGGTCAAATTTATACCCAGTACCCCTGTCTCTAAGAGCAGCCAAAAGCAGATGTCTGGGGAAGAGGATAAGAATAGTGTAAGCATTTAGTCATACTTTCCCCAAATACTCTCTAGTCTCTGATAATTTGCAGCTCAGGGACTTTCAAAGCCAGAGGTCATGCTTATGTATTTAATAAGTCCCTACAGACTTTTTCTTCCATTCATTTTGTCCAGTCTCCCTTTGAATTGGTATAAATTCTCAGTATCCACCACATCCTGTGGAGTTACACAACTCAATGATATGTGCATAAAACAAAACTCCTCTTTTTGCTGTTCTGAACCCAACACCTGCTAATTTCCATGCTCATTAGTTCCTGTACTGGGAGAGACAACAAACAACTGATCCTTATCACCCTCACCATAACATTCACATTATTATAAAACTATCATCACATCCCCAGTTGTCTCTTCTCCTCACCAACTGTTCTTTGTATGCAAGTTGTTATGCATCTCTGATTGTCCTTGCAGTGAACAGAAAAAGCAAAATACTCACTTCAGTCTTTCTACTATGGCCTTATCTTCACTCAATGTTCTTTTCATTCTCCAATAATCTGCTGGCCCTACAGACTCTCTGAAGCAGACTTCTTGCTCCTCAACTTACTCCTCATATTCTTTTCTAACCTGCCTTGTTATGGATGTTTAATTCTGCCAGAGTGACCTTTCCATGTTCCTCTTTCACACACATCTTGTACTTTTTTTAACTACAGCTACTACCCCTGAAAGCGAATTTTTCAACAGGCTTTGTTCATAAAATGAACTAATATTAATATTACAAAAATAGACAAAGATGGAGACCAACAGTCTCTTGTGAAAATATTCACCTGCTTGTAAACTAATGAAAAAACTTGAGGAGAAAGGAGGTTTCCCTCTGAGCACTGCAATAAGTATGAACTGTTTTCTCCAGACCACAGGACTACCAGGAATCTGGTGCATTTTTCTTTCCACAGATTCTTCAATACACATAGCTAATTTAAATCACTTGTACTATAAGGAAGATAATTTGTCCTAAAATCTTCTCTCTGTTGTATACTTCCTTCCCTGCAAAAGATCATTATGAGAAAAAAGAGATGTAGTTAAAATGTCTTCCCCTTTTTTTAAGTAAGATTTCTGAAGAATATTTGTTTCAGTCTTTTCAGTATCTGTCTGATGTGATGAAGTAGGCTACTCTGAGACAATGTTAATCTAGAAGAGGTAGCATCTTTACCGGTGGAAAAGATGACAATTCAAAATGATGAACTGGAGGAACAACCTGAAAGAAACAATGCCATCTTCAATAAGAATATGTGCAAAATGCTACAGTTAGGCAGAAATAACCAGCTATAAAACAATCAGAGAGAACAATGTCTTAGAACACGTCTTTGAATGAGGTTCTCTTGGATCACTGCCTGACCATGAAAAAGAGTCACAGGGTGACAAGAAAGACATTTGTCAGTAAGTATGAGAAGGATCCCATCCCATTTTAGGCAACATCATTAAAACCTTAAGTGGAATACAGTCTTAACATAAACAGAACAAAATAGATGTGAAGTAACGGAAGATAACCCAAAGAAAAGCAACAAAAATAACATCTACGGAAAACACCACCTGTGAGGTTAAAGAACGGAGCTTAGAGAAATAGTAGGCTATCACAGTTAAGAAGAAACATAATAAAACACATTGTAAGAAGAAAAACAATTATTTGCTTTGTCCAAGTCAAATGCAAGATGAGCAGTTACGGTGTTAAACTGCAAGAAGAAAAGCATGAATTGGAAAACATGAAATTTTCTCATGGCATGATGATGTAAAGGAGGCTGTTGAGTTCCTTAGAACAAGTCACAGGTGGCAGCTATAGATGATCCTAACCTGAAGCAGATGAATTGACTAGTTGACTTCATTAAGTCTCTTCCAGTCTTGTCTTTTTATGATCTTTTCCTTGGGACTTGAGGCAGAATCTGTTATCTTCAGTGATTAAAAAAAAAACCCAAACAACAAACAACAAACCACAAAAATAAAAGGCTGCCTTAGAAAAAAAAACATTATAAACAACCTGCTTACATATGAACTATTCATTCAGACCCTTTCCCAGCCCAACTCCAAGAAGCCTGTGGGAAGGAAGACTAGCAGCCAAGAGCTGGAGAAAGCACAGACTTCTATTCTCTGATCTTCCCCAGACTTTCTTTAAATGTGGCTTGGAAGCAGATGCATACTATGCAGAGCACAGCACATACGTGCATGTGTGATGCACCCTGAAAGCAACAAATTGCACATCTACTGTGCAATGCATGTAGTGTGGGGCTGGTCATGTACCAATGAATTAGAACATTTATAAGGCTCTGTTCTAGACTGGACTTTCACGTTAACATGTCCCACTCTTGCACTGAGGAAGCTCAAGAAAGGCTGGATACTTCTGTACTCCCAACTTGGCTGCAATGAAAGGCAAGCTCTAATTCAAGCTGTCAGGGCTGTCATGGCGAGCAGTCTGGGTCACTTAGATATAAAGATTGGTTGATGGTAATTGCACTGATTTTATGCAGTCATGATCATGACTAATGACTGAATAAACATGTATGCGCAACACAAACCTCACACGCATTTCTGCAAACTGGAGACCTCTGCTAATTTATCTAGCATCTCAGTAGAGCAATCAGCTGGGCAGTCAGTGGAAAATCTTGCAGGCCAGCTGTCATGTACTATGTCTATTAGTAGTTTAAAGAAAACCTAAAACAGAGAGAAAAATGATATCTTCATTAACTCTTGAAAGGTAAACCATACCAGAGCAACACTGTCCTGAGAAAAATCAATGCAGAGAGAGAAGAGACTTAACATTGCATGAAACTCTCTATTCAGCATAAAACTCTAATTTATCACGCCAAACTTGGCCCACTACTTTATGTTGAACTTGTAAGTTAAAACAATTTTTTGAAAGTACAGAAACAAATCCACAAACATGACTGAGTTTAAAATTAACATATGTGCAACTAATCTCAACATGGAAAAGCTATAAAAGAATATGTTACCATATTTAGACTAGAACTTGCATTTAAAATTTTCTTGTAAACTTTAAAATATTCAGACTTGCCTGTGCAGAATGATGCTCATGTTTTATCACATCAGTTCTGAAACAGAGTTACAATTGCTAAAATTGTCACGAGCACCATGTATACTTACTGCTTTATTTTGTGAAATGAGTTTCATAGAAGGCTGAGAGAGCTATAGTATTTACACGACACCTTCCACTGTCATGTTACAAGCACAATGCAATACGTACTATTCATCACTACGAAATAGTTGTGCAGAAAGATGCTGCCAGTCTTTCCACACAAAGAACTCTCTTGAGAAATGCTGTACAAATCTTGCTTTAGTAAACTCCAGACATCTGAAAAACTCTACACTTATCTGTAGCAACTTCTCTTTTACAGGTACTTTACTGCAGGAACAGTAACAACACTTTCAGCACTGCATATAGAGCACTTAGCATTTCAGGTAAAAAACAAAACACCATCACTATATATATGAAAGTTTTTTTTGTTACATATTTCCCTCCACAAAATCACTATTTACACAGGACATATCAAAGCAATACGCACACACTAATAGACAAAACAAAGTACATAACCATTAAAACAAAGCTTCTCTCAAATGCACTTGTCAGTACATAAAACTGGTGCATTAGCACCACCATGCACTTTAGTGATGAGGTCAGGTTTTGACAAATCAAAGTTCAATGAAAACCCTGAAAAAACTGTTTACAGTGATCCCAGACATAAGCCTTGCAAGCTGCAACTCACTGACCTGCGTAAACTGATTGGGCTTTCAGATAATCTCCCAGTGAATACTCTAGCAATAATCTATAAACATAGATGGGACCAGCTGGCACCCTATCTGCAATCTCAGCGGAAGATCAAACACAGAGACTGAATTTATCCTCCCACATCACAGGTGATTCTTTCCAAAGAAGTTTAAGGGATTATGCCTGAAAGATGAACCAGGAAAGTTCTGTCACAGCTACCCCAAATCTCAGCCACTCTGAGAAGCTGCACTGCTTGAATGAAGCACTGTATGGCTTTTAATAAACCAATGCAACATTAATTTCAGACCAGGCCCAGGCTACAATTACCATGTTGACCATTTCTATTAGCAGTAAACTTGTAATATATTTTTTCTAAAGCACACAAACGAAGAATCTACTTGAGATCAGAAAGAATCCTGCAAGATGAAAAGGACGACAATGTACAATCAAACTTATTTTTTATAAAAAATAAGTATCAATGGTACTGTTAAAGCCTATTAATTTTATCTACAAAACTTACTGTTATTCATCTGGAACACAGTCACAGCAATACTGGTGAATTGTCATAAACAATGCATAACAATACATACAACATATGCATTGCCAGGTGTCAGCAAATAGGAGGGTCAATTAGTGAACTCTAAAGCTAATTCGAACCCAAAATATTTTCACTGTTAAGATGTTAGGTATCGTGTATAAAACATGAATTTAACAACACCTCACAGTCTTTAAGGTAAAACGACAGTATTAAGACAAAGTAATTCGAAAAGGAGCATTGACACAATGACAAAGGAGGCTGTACACCTGCTTCAGCAATATTTCTTTGTTAACCCTTTCTGGGCACAAGAAGCTGTTTAAGGGTGAAAATGAAAAGATCTAAAAATTATCTTAAAGTAAGGCTTCCTTGTGTGTCAGGTTCATTTATTATAGTCCTCTCACTGGATGCAACACAGTATGATGCTTTCTCCATGACATTTTTCCCTCTTTTCATAGTATTTCATTTACATAGTCTATAATTTTATTTCCATGCTTTAACCATGGGCCTCAAAGAAACCCTCAAAGAAAACCCCAACCAAAAACATTTAAATCAATATAAGTAAGAAATGTTTTTACAGAACAAGTATCACTGCAGCATTCTTATACGCAGACAAGTCTTAAACTTGAAGAGCTCACATCTAACTTTACTACACAGCTCTAAGCTGAGATAGTATGAGGACCAGAAGACAAGAAAAAAATGAAGAAATTAATCTTTAGCAATAGACTGCAATTCTTTTTAATTTTTTTTCTATTTTTTATTACATACACTGAATCAGAAACAGATCCTATTGAGTGTGTGAACAGCACAACTGTCTCTAAATATTTTCTGCTGTGATTTATTTGTGCTCTGTCATGGAGTAGATAATTGCCCAATTGCTTAATGCATTCCCCGAGTTCAGAATTTCAGATATATTCCTGATCCACTCACATAGACTGAGCACATTTGCAGTCATTTGCTTCCTTTTTCAGCTAATTTATAAAGTAATTACATTTTTTTTCACTACGGATTTTGTTTCCTTTGGAATTACCTTTGGCAAAATTATTTTCCAGGAAAATACTTCTAAGAAAATTGATTATTCTCTGATTAACTGGTGTTGAAATACTTATCCATGGTTTACGTCTGACCTCCTAAAGTCTAAACACAGGGAGAAACAAAGGCAATTAAAAGAATGCAAAGGCAATTAAAAGAATGCAAGTACTCAGATCAGCAGTAAAATATTTCCCAAAATGCATTAACTACTTTCAGTGAATGAACATGAAAACAACTGAAACTATTTGCTTTACTTAGAAGACTGTTTAAAAATAAAATAATAGTACTGTTTACCCAGTTTTCAGAGTATCTGACCACACATCCCCAACAATTTTAGAAGATAAATGATAACAACACTGGTTTTTCATCTGTGCTTTATGAAGGCCCTACATTCAGTTTAATTCCCATTCATCTGTATGTAGGATGATGACTTTGGAAGAACACATCCTGTTAGTTCCACATTTCCAGGGCAGTTTTTAGGCACCACAACCCAAGAGAATCCTGTCAAATTTTGTGAAAGTTGGGAAACCAGAAAGGAGAAATAATCTAAGCCAAAGTATTTGGCATCATTTTAACAGACTTGTCAACTATAATCACATCAGCAATTGTCTCTGTACCAAAGAAAGGGTTCTGAGAGCCAGTAACACCTTCCAGGTGCTCACCACCTCTGCCCTCATTCCCAAGTGAGTTCAAAATGTTGACACCCCAAATGATTTATCAGGAAGGAATGGGGAGGACACAAAATGGTTTCTGTCATTGCCAAAAGCCACCAGCAGTTCAAAGTTGATCTTTGCTCCGCTCCCTGCAGGCAGCATGGTGCAGAGGGTCAGACCACAAGAGGAGCCATGTGTGTTTATGCCGGTGCATGAACACTCACGTGTGTGTAGGAAGCGAGGATGGTTAGGGACAGAGAAGCAGCCATCCTCACCTTCCCTCACCAAACAGCTCTGGGACTGTTGCATGGGAAGCGGGAAGCCCAGTCACTTTGGTGGGCTATTCCTACTTGAAGAGACTCCTTTTCCGTTTGTAAAAAGTTGGATTTAAGATGCCAAGTGTGAAATTCCTAGAAACTAGTTGTTGCCTCCAGTGGATAAGCAGGAATCTTGTATCAGCTAGGAGCTACCATCCCATGTTCAACACATCCCCTCGTGGCAACCACACCTTCTCTTTTTCTGGGGAGCCCTCCAGCTGGTAATGAATGGCTAACAAAGGAGAAGCTTCTGAGAATACATATTTTGATAATAACTGTGTTCTCCACATTACTCAGAAAAATAATTAATCCTCCTTTTCATGTAATTATTATGAAAACAGTAATGCCTACACTGTACACAAAACATGGGGTTTCTTGCCTGGTGCCAGCTATGTGGTCACCTGCAGCTCAGCAAGGTTCTGCTGATGCAATAGCATATAGCACTTAATATGTCATTGTCCCACTGTATTACAGAACACCACAAGCAATTTTCACAGCTACAAGCTAGAACATGAGAAAGGATCATGGCAATTACTGGCTTCCCTTCAGTCTTTGCTGGAAGAATTCCTGATCCAAAGTTATCATCCCAGTCTAATCAAGAGTAACTTAGAAGACGTGGATAAATTGTGGATAAATTGTTCTATTAAATTATTTGATTAAATAAATTATTTTATTAAATAGGCAAAAAGGTCTATAACATTCTTATACAGAAATACTGCATCCAGACCCAGTGATTTATACCCTTAAAAGCAAATGACACACTACTGTTACTTGCCTGACATGAGGGTACATCATCATGCAAGCATTTCCCAGAATGCTTAATAAAAACAGATGATTAACCAAAAAAAGATAAAGTGCGCAATTTCCTACATACTGATTAAAGCCACTCCATGACCCAGACAGAGAAAACCTGTGAAGAAAGCAGCTATGTGATTAAAACTGGAGTGGCTGCAACTAGCATATGCAATGAAAAGAGAGGAATGCTCCCATGAAACTGTGTCTGAGATAAAACCCTCTCATTAAAAACTGCCCTAACAGACGAAACTGATGGTCTTCCTATATCCGGAATCTAACAATGGGTGGACATGAGAAAATATTCAAAAAAAGTGCCAGAGATATACTGGGATTATATTTTTGTAGAATATTTTATTCAGAAAAGTAAATCAGAACATTGATCTTAGTGTCACTGACACTTTCTAATAAATCCCTCTTTGTGCACAGTGTATATTTAGGCCTCGATGAGTTACAGTTCGCTAAAGTTTGTGTGACCAAAGCAATCTCACTGAAAACAACAGGGCTTCTTGCAGGTGTGAGCTTGCACAGCAAAAACCTACTACAGGACTGGGACTGAGCAGACATTTTCATTGAGGTATCTGTTATGGTGCCCAGGAATGTTTCCCTAAGAAAGCCAAACCTTCTAATGAACATATATATGTCTTCTTCTAGATGAGGTCAGCTAGAACTTTTTAATTGTTTCCAGTTATTCCTAGTAACACATCTCTCATCAGTCGGTGTGGACCCACTCACAGCGTCTTGTCTGCCTACTTCTGGCTTGGTGCAAACTTGTGATGGGGCAACCCAGCCTCTCTGCCACCAGGTACTGGCAGCATGTGCACTTGTCCGGACACAACACTGCCAGCCCATGTTGTTTTACTTGACGTTGCTCCAACACACCCACAACTTCTGAATTATGGGATCCAATCTCAGTGGTGTGTTACTGACATCCTTTGGAGCGACGCCTAAACGACCAACAACCTTCGCTGGTAACCTGTGCCATCTACTTCTTTCCCCTTCCCGAAGAGCCCTAAGAAACAAAATACCCCCGCCTCCCCTCAAAAACTGAGCCCAGAAAGGCGAGGGGAAGGAAGAACACGTCGGAGGTGGGAAGGCGCCAAGGTGAGCTTTGAACCCTCGCTCCCCCAAGCAACTCTCTGAGGAGGCAGGCGGCCCCCGCCCGACCCCCACGGGCGAAGACGCAGGTGCCGCGGCCGGGGGCAGCGCGGGTCCGCTCCCCCCCTCATCAAGCTCCCCGTCCCGCGCGAAGCTGACAGGGACCCCTCGCCGGCGGGTGGCGCCCCGTCCTTCCACCCCTCCCCGCCATCGGCCCCGCCCCGCCCCGTTCGGCGCTTCCCGCAGGAACGGAATAGGAGAGAGGACGGCGGGGGGCTGCAGGCACCGGTACCCCGACGGCAGCGGCGACCGCTCGGCGCTGCGTCCGTGGACGCGGGGCACCCCCCCTTCCAGCGTCGCCGATCTCAGCCCGGTGCCGGGCGGCGGGAACCGCGTCCCGCCAGGGCTGGCTGCTCGGCGACTCCTCCGTGCTGGCGGGAGGAGGGCAGCTCGGCGGCTCCGGGCGCCCCGCCGCCCGCCGGGTCGCGCCCTGGCTCCCCGCCACGCCGCAGGGAAGGGGCAAGCGGGTGCCCTCCCGCCCCACCGCTTCCCCGGTGGACGCCGGCCGGCTCTCGCTGGCGCCGCAGCACCATCCGTCCCCGCCGTTATCTCCGCGCCGTGCCACGTCCCCCCGCGGCGGGTTCCCTGCCCGTCCTGCGGCTACAGCCCCGGCCCGAAGGGAGATACAACCCAGCAAACTCAATGCAATGAATGGAAACGCGCCCAGCGGTCCCCGTCCTCCCTCCCCCTCC
>WUAM01000107.1:18758805-18771508 GCA_024336885.1 Actenoides hombroni
CCACTGGCACCAGTGTCAGGCCCGGTATTCACTATTGCACTTGCCATCACAGTTCATCTGCCCGTTGGGCTTGAGTCATGGAGGATATATGGAATGGAAAGTGGGAATGGTAAACACCAATTCACCTGTGTCCAAACATGTCTCTCAGTCTAGACCTGAAAAAAAATGTGGTTAATACAATTTACATTGCAAGAAAATGTCTCAAAAAAATCGTCTGCAAAGCTTCTGTTTTCAAATCTTTTCCCTAGAGAATGAATTACTCCCCAGTGGTGTCCTTTTAACACTCTTGCAGTTTCAAAGCAGCACTGATGGCCCAGACGTTTCACGAACTTCGTAATTCTTTAAGTGTCTTAAGATGCCTAATGCTAAACACATACATGTCTACTAGCAGCGATACTCATTTAAAGCAGCTGCAGAGAAAACTATGTTTTAGGCTTGGACATGTCTCCACATGCTTTTGCTATTCCCTGCCGTTGTGCTGTCCTGTAATAGGCTGGTCATTGTAAGTGGGTGACAGGTGTCTGACTTCATACAACTCTTCTCAACATCAGCTTCACTTGTTAGATTAGAACTGGCTGTTGCAATAGACAAAAACAGTCACTATGTGGGTCAGTAAATCACCCTGGGTATCTCAGAGATGTAAACAAAGTGCTACACCAGTGCAAAACTCGATTTTTCTAAAGCTGTCCTCCTCATTGGAAAAGGTTAGGAATTTTCACATCTATCAGAGCAGTATCTTTTATGAACACTCTATTTACTTGAGGCTATGGTTTTGGGCTGAATTACTCTTTCATCCTGGTAATACAGAGGGATCAGTGCAGGCTGGCCCTGATGATTGGTTGGGAAACCAAGTCTTCAAATGTGCAAGCGCACACTCTTTCTGTCTGGGTTCAGTACATGGATCTCTGCCTTTTTAATTAATGTCCTCTGCTCAGAAAACCGAAAATCAGGTAATGTTTTACTGAGTATGTAAGTTTTGGAGGAAGAAACAAGAACAAAACGCCAAGAACTATGTTCCTGTGGCAGAAACATTATAAACATAGACCTGTTGAAAATAGGCATATGTTTTCACATCTACTTTTTGTCCAAACTTGTATCCTTGTATTACTTTTCCCCTTTCTTTCTGGACATGTCATCAAAAGAAACATTCTAAAAAAGTTTTCATAGAGACATTTTCGTTTGTTCCCATTAAAGACTCTGAAAATTCATGTTCTTCAAAATAACAGTGCCTTTGTAAAGCTGAACTCTCTGTGACCTCCGTGCGCAGCTACTTTAACATACAATAGGAGACAACTCAATAGGCCTGTCCAAAAATAAACATCTCTTTAAATAATATTTTAACCCCAGAGACTTCACACAAATAGAGCAGTCACAGCATTACTTGATAATACAAAATTAACATAATAGACCTAATAATTTTCAAAATTGAGACCTTTTGCATTCCAGTTTTTGAGGGCACTTTAGCATAACAGATGGCTATACCGCTCTTGGATCAGCATTTTCCAAAACAGATAAATGCACCATGCTGCTTCAAAAGGCTGTGTTAGAACCATGACAGTCCATCAATGACATGAAATTATAAAGTATAAAGCCTGTATTGCAAATGTTCTTGTAGGAAAGATCAGTTTTCTTACTGATCATTTGTTAATTCCAAAAAAGATGAAGTGCCTATTGATTCAATAAAGCTTAAAGAATGAAAGGAAATAATTATTAATGCAACCCTGCTATATTCATTTATGAAGTTTGCTTTTAAACATAGACACCCATGTGTGCCCAAATCACATATAAGCCTCACTGCACTTGACAGATGGGATAAAGAGTGGTGTTGTGTTGCTTCATGTGGTAGTGGGCCTAGTGGCAGCAGCAGCCTCTTCTTCCTCCTTTAATTGTTTAAAAACTGCTATGTAAAAATATACAGCAATAACAGTTATACAGGAACGGTTACGCAGTCCTGCCATCAGTGCTTATGTGCAGGCCTAGCCACTAGATAAAGTAATTACTAATGGGAATGATAACATTGGATAGTAGGAAAATTACAACCCACAGAACACTGGGATAAAGTTTTTAAGAAACTGATTACAGACTCACAGTGTTGCCTGTAATACAAAGGGCAACCATGGCCTAGAGCGTTTTAATTTGGTCTATTAAACCTACCAGGTGCTGTCTAGTCCTCAGCACAGATTGTTACAGATACTTTTTATCATATTACGCTGGATGCAGAAACTTGTGTGGCAAGCTCAGTACATCAGGCTGTGGGGCTGAATGAGGCTGCAGCCACAAGTAGGCAGTTTTTACTAGGAGGTAGGAAGCAGCACTCTGAAATTCCCAAACTTGGCCTTGAAGGCCAAGGATTGGGACACGGATAGATCTAAGCATAGCATATAATTTTCTTAATTTGAAATGCTTAATTATTTGGAGTTGGTGTGAGAATTTGGTATTTCCTTCTATCAAAGTAGCGAGGTTTTAATAGTAACTAATTATGATACTGGCTTTGATGTGCAGATTTAAACATTTTTATTTTGGTTATCTGAAACCCAACTGCACAAACAAATAACTCATCACCAGAACTTATCACATATGCATTATCCAAACAGGAAACGTAGATGTCAAACAAACACACTTCGGATTAAGTAATCTATGAGATGGAAAAGATGATATAATGTTTTTTCCTCTTGCTCATAGATCTTGCCAAGTATTAACTTCGTAGGCATTCATTTGTTTAGACAGTCTTCCTCCCTAAACATTTGTTTACTTGTAACCCCAGATATTAATACCTAACATCATTTTGATTGATCAATTAAAATTCTCCATGGACTGTTAAAATGAAGGATTATTTTACCCTGAAATTTCCTGAAGTTCACCTGAACAAATAAAGTCTTGGATGTGGCCCAAAAAATGTTCCCTGAAGGTTATAAGAATAGAATATAGACAGGGCAGACAAAACAGGATAGCAGAAAGTACAACCAAAGAGGCTATGACATCCAAATAACTAGCAAATAATATATAGGTTGGAAAGCAGAACAGACACTATTTGGCTGAAAATGAAGCTCTCGCTTAGTCTGTGAATAGTCACTGGAAGCTATTAAAAATATTGGAGATGATACAAAAATGTCTATATGATTCCTGCTAAAAGCTAAAAATGTACAAAGGGAATATCATGTATGCATACTGCAATTGGAAGAAGTAGTTAGACTAAACAGCAAATCAATCTCAACTTTACAAGCTTCAGATGTATTCATATTAGATTTGTTCCCTGATCATATTTACTTCCCTATTGTTTTTTTGTTTTGGTTTTTTTTAAGTGACTGCTGTTCCAAAACCTTGCTGTGGAAGATTGGAATCAATTTCAATAATATATTGAAAAGAATAGTCTGACTATAGAAACACACAAGGAAGAATTTTACTGGAGAAAAACAATGTTGGAAATACAATGCTAAAACTGGAACTTGTCCTGAGAATTCCAATGAAAATGGAAATAGAGGAGTTAAGGATACAGAAAATGGTGGGAAATATAAAAGTGAGGACTCAACTCTGGAAGAGTCGGAAGGAACTAAGTGAGGGGTGTTATTTTACATTTATGTTTGTTCTTCGGCCCCAAAGAAAAGTAAGATATAAAACATCAGCTGAGATAGATCTTCAAGAAAATTTATCTTTCTCATGTAGTTCTTGTTTTTGTTTACAGCTTCAGAAATATCAGTTCCTGTAAGCACTTAGTTATGACATCTAATTTTTCAATAGTTCATTCCTCTAATGTCAACCAGCATATGGTGTTAAAGAAAAGAATCTGATCCGTCTACTCTATAGCCAGTGATGGTAAGGACAAAAAAAACCCAAAAAAAACCCCCACAAAAAAACCCAACAACAGCAACAAAACCCCCCCTCAAAACCAAAGTCAATCAACAAAAGAACATTTGAAGAATGAGGAAACCCATCTGTTACTACTTGTTTTACAATAGCTTGTAGGAACCTTGGTCATGGATCATGCATACACTCTACTATAAACACAGAGTAAAATGGGGGCATCCTGGCCAAAAACATCTGACACTGTAAGCAAACCAGGCAAAACCCCCTATGTCTAGACACAGACAAGCAGGATGATGCTAAATGCTAGACAACTACTGATCATCATTTTCGGCAAAAACATAATTTTAAAAAGAAATTAAAAAATGCCCCAAATTGATCATCACTGACTGTTTGTAATATAATGGCCACTTGGTAGCAAATTAGAGATAAGAGAAGGCTGTGGTTCAGATGAGAAGGACACTCAAAGTTAGCACCTTATGTTGTAGATAATTAATAGAGGGTGCAACAGCATCCTGAGTGGATAACAGCAGCATCATATTGAATTTATCAAGTTCAGAGGAAAGGAACTTTATAGTTCAGACTCAAAATAAAGTTTATACAAGAGTGTTAGCCATAGATAGACAGAAAACTTACAATCTCAAAGTTATTATGTACAAGCTCAAAGTTATTATGTACAGAGTCAATGCCTAGTATCTAGACTATCTGCATGTGAGGATTTAGAGATCAGTGCTGAGTGGCAGAAAGTATGAAGATGATGTCTGCAGAGTGAAAGGAAATGGGAGGAAGGGTTGGAAGGAAAGGGTGGGAACTGTCTTTAACCATACTGAATTTGAATTGATGGCTTAATTCAAAAATATCTGAAGAGACATCTTGAGATTTTTGTCTCTGCAGAAGAAAACAGTCTAGAGTAACTCAGGAAAGTTACTTTAATAGCATGCAGATTATTTTGACACTAGGAAAAAGTCAAGGGGACAAAGGACAGAACTGCTTAGAGCTTCCATGGGAAAGTGATGAAGAAAACACTTTTCCAGACATGCAGACCAATGCAAGGCAGTAGCATGCATTCACCAAAATAACAGCCAATTGAAGAAATAAGGTTAGTTAAAACAGAGACTCATAGACTGAGACCTTTAAAAAGAAGGCAACATGAGAAAAGATGAAGGCCTTCAGTGGGTGTCAGGAGATATCTGGCGACTCTGGTTGAGTATTCTGGGGTCTCACACTCCAGCTCTGAACCAAGCTCAGTGTTTTGGGGACAGTCATTGTTAAACTAATTTGGGACTCAGCCAGTGTGGTACAAGCAGGAATCCACCACTGTATTTTAAGAAGGCTGTAATTGAATGCAGACACTCAGGCTCACTGAAGGGATCCAGATTTATCACTGCGTCTAATCTGTATTTTTGAAACACATATTATTGTAAGTAGTATGAAAAAAAGCTGTCTAGCCAAATAAATGTTGCCTGACACAACAGCAGTAACAGCTGTTTTATCTCCTTTCCCATAATTTGGGGCTCTAGGACACTGAAGTTTTTTAAGTGCACTTTGAGGCAGTAATTCATGGGAATTTAAATTAGCAGTATCCTTTCTACTGAAAAAACAGAGAAACCCATTAGATATAAATAATTAAAGAGGCCAAGTTTTAAATATGACATTCATCTATTGAAATTCCCACATTAATACCCAGCTATGCTAATCTATTTCTCTTCTAATGTCTTAAAGTCTCTTTTCATGTCCTAAGAAGTGCCAAGAGAAAACATATACAGTCAAATGATTTAATGATCTTGAGCAGGATGCTATGCATATAGTATTTGAAATTACTTTATCAACTCATATATCCAGCTGAAAAAAGCAACTCTGATACACTCTTCAATTACCAGCGTATTTATCACAAATGAGGCATTTTCTAGGACTTTGTCCAAAATATTCTACAGTTCTGTGCTACAAGCTGTGCTACAAATTATAAAAGGAAATAGTCTAGTGTTATTTCTAGGAATTATACATCTTAAAATTATTTAATATTTTTCATTCATCTGTGCTATCATCATTAGAGATAGGAAAGTCTCAAAGATTGTAACACCGCAAAGTTTTTCAAAGGAACTTAAAACTTGAAGAAATTGCTTAAGAACTGTGAGGATTCACTCAAACTATCCAAAGAAATTCAGAGAAACAGTCTTATTACTTCATAATCCCACTTGTAGAATAAATTCTTGAAATAATTTTCAGAATTAAGGTGAGCATCCCAATGAACAATCCTGCCTAAGGAATAACTTAACCGTGATTACACTAAGGCTTTCTAAGCCTCACGTGGAGTGTCAGTGAGCCCAGAGCAGCACAAATCAGAGCAGTTACAGACACCAACTACTCCCACTGCCAGTTTGTGCTGCTTTTGAGCTAATTTCCACATATTCCTCATTAAAGGATGGGAAGTGGATTCTTAGCATATTTTGTGCTTATCTGGATGCTCAGGATTGTACACACTGACCATGGCATTGGAAAGGAGATAAAAGGAGATGGAAAGGAGATAAAAATCGTTATGAAGATTAGTTTCTGTTGGATTTCTCTTCTTTGTGTTTTGTTTGTCCTGTAAGACTATTGCATCTGCACACGTTGCACTCTAATAATGGGCCTTCCAGCCCAGAACTCCAAATTAGTAGTCTATCCTCAGCTTCTTTACTGACCAGCCACCTGTAATACAATACATGAGGATGTTTTTGAAATCCTTTCCCTTTCTTGTCTCATGTGGCTCTAGTTTCATGTTTTCCTTGATTGTATTGGAACACTCTCCACTTCTGAATATGTATAATATGAAATGATCAACATCATGTCCAAAATAAAGTTACTAAACAGGCTCAATCTATCAGCTTTTTATTTCCAGACTGTGTAAAAGAAAGATGGAATTCTCACTTACATGTGTACAGTTAGCTATACTGTCTTGAACCACACTTTCACCTTGATCCTTTTTTCTCCCTCAGAAGCATTTATTTTCCTTTTTGAAGCTTATTGACTGTAAGGCCAAACTGGAAAGCACACCATCTATATTTCAGTTAAACCAGAACTCTGTAAATAAACAAAACACAAAAAAGGCAAAACCAGTTGTTCTGTGTTTAGATTTGAGCTTCCTGAGAAGTGAGTCCTTTTCCATCTGCTTGGACCTTTTCACAAACTATTCCAATACACTCAAGATTCAAAAAATTAATTTTTGGAGGACATATTGTACAAGCCATCCTTGTTAAGAGAGTATGTTTCATTTTTCCAGAAGGCAGTTAGTATGTAATGCATAATTAAAAAAATAATCTTGAGACAGTTTTACCTGCAGAACACACATCAGTTTTAGATGCAACACCAGTAAAATATGAATTGAAAATAATGACATTACAGGTTAAAGTAGCTCTCTCTCAAAAGAAGCCTGCAATAGCATTAACACATCCTTCGTATCCTGTGGGGCTACATCATGTTCATGTTTATGGTCTCACTAGAGTACTAATCTGACGTGTCAGATTAAAGAGATTCAGATGTCCTAAGAAGCCTAGGGGCACACAACAGAATGTCTCTTCTAAAGAACAACAGATATGCACAGTACCTCCTGACATTAATTTGGGGATGATCTTTTAATGTAGAGAATGAAATACGGTCTATATTATGTGAAAGAACCTGAATCTTGCTAAAGCTAAAGATTTGTAAAGTAATAGGGAAAATGTCTTTTAAACTTGAACGCTTTATTTTTCATATGGCCTGTTTAGTGACTCCAGCACTGACTCACACCAAAAGGCTTCTTGCTGTCAATCACTAATCACAATTAAGTACAAACAGTTACAGTGTAGCAATTTCCTTGTAACTGGGCAAACTACAGAGTATTACAATGTTTGCTTCCTTAGGACATGGCCATGTGTTCTAAATTTTAACAGAAACAATTAATATAAGAAGTACAAAGAGCTTTATGTTTGATACTTTAAAAATTCAAAAGCTTTTGAAATGCTATTTCATTGTGCAGTGCAGCATACAACACTAAATTTAAGACAGTCAGCCTAAACATTAGATGCTTTCAAGGAGCACATCCTGAATAAATTTGGAGGAGTGAGCAACCATTTGCTTAAAACTAGCAAACTTATTAATGTTACACTACTTTGAAGAAAACATATAGCCTCAGAAGCAGTTCAGAAAGCTCCAACAGGAGTCTAGAAAAAAAGAACAAAATTTGTGTCAGCACACTTAAAATTGTCCTGGTATATGAAGCTGTGAATGCCAAAGTAATAGAAATTTTTGTTTGTTTGTTTTTAATAATGATAGAAAGCCAACTCTTATTTTTAATATGACACTTTAAGGTCTTTGTCTTCACATAGAACGTCGTGCTGCATGAAACTTTTTTAAAAACATTATGCCTTTTCATTAAAACAATTGCATTTCTGTAAAGTAATACTCTTGTACTTCAACTTAATAATAGCTTGTATTTATTATTAAGCCATAAAATTTTCATTGAGTGTTTTGCTTTTACTTTCCATGTAATTTACCTTACTGGTTTTTAGCAATAAAGTGTTGTGCTGACCTGAATACTGGCTAAAACAAACTTTGGAAAAAAGTTTAATGACTGAGAAAACCCTACTGAAGAAGCTTGATAATTAGAATTTATGGCATTTCCCTGTAGAAATCATCGTCTTTCTCCAAATATTCACTGGAAGATGAATCCATCACACTGTTTGATATGGTATCTGTATATCCACTTCAAAAGAATGTGAAAAACAGCCTCAGTATAAATAGATGAGACCTAAATAGGAGCTTTTGGTGGTCTGGAGGATTCTGGACAACAGGCTGGTAAACTCTTTCAGGGATCCAGCTCTATGCTAAAATACATATTCCTCACTACCTTTGGTTTTCCTTTGAAATAAAGACCAGCATTTTTATAACAATTCCTTTCACCTTATTGCTCATTTACCGTTTAGGTGCATATCTGTGTAGGCTAGCATGGGAGATGTGTTGGGATCTTTAACATAGGCTTCTCCTTGCCACATCATAATAACTCAATATTTGAATCCTTGTCTTAAATAGGTTGATGGCTCTCATGAAAAAAATGTTGTTTTTTGATAGGCCTTAAAATTATCTACACTGTAAATAGCACTGCAGCACCTCACTACAAGGGATGTAAATTTCTGTTGCAGACCATTCCTTTGAACCTGTGTATGTTCAGTGGTAACCCTGACTTCTGATGAGTCAATTGCCTTGTCTCCATAAAATAAGCAGATAATCTTATTCCTGTTTTATGGTCAGTTCTGACTGCAGCAACTGCAGCTTTTTTCTACAATAGTTATTCTTATTAAAGACAGCTAATTCATTATCTCTTGGATCACATATTTACAAGCACTAAACCAGACTTTAATTTCTCAAAGATTCCCTCACATGCTAAGTGAGTCCTGGCAAGTCATGCTGCATCTTTAACTATTTTGTATGTAAGTAGAAAACTTTAAATTGCATTTTTATGTTTTTCATCTCAATAAGAATGAAATTACCTTTTCAAGAAGTAATGAATGATCTACAATAAAACACTAATGAAAATGCTTAGCTGGAGATAAGATTAATGAAACACTACAGTAATTAGTTCTAGGAATTCATGCTTTCATTATTTGAGCAGGTAAGATGTAATCAGAATAATAGCTTGAAAACCCAGTATTTCCATTTAGCTGCAGATGTTGCTGATATTGCAAGGACACTGCAATTATCAAGAATAATAGCAAAAAAAAAAAAAAAAAAGAAATATGAAATGAGAATTAAAATACCACAACTGATTAAAAGTAAACATTGTTATTGATGGTAATTATAGGGCTAATAAACTCTAGAGGAAAGAGAAAGGAAGAGACTAATTACAGAGAAAAATAAGGCACATATTGACCAAAAGTAGGTTGCATAGTCATTAGCGCATGCTTTGCCCACAGTACCAAAACAACAGTAAAGAACTGTAGTGAATAAAGAAAATTCTGACATCCAAATCCAAAATAACAGAAATTGCAGTTTCATTGTATAATGACCATACTTAGCTATTACCTGTACCTCAGGGCTTGGCATCATAACCAAATTCAATAATAGTACTGTACATCAGCTGTAGCTCACTAAAATAACACCATGCTGGCCATGGCACAGTAATAAACCTGGCTAACTATCCCATTGAAACCTTTAAAATATGTGGTTTTGCTATGTGAGTTAGTTTTAGCAAAATGGCAAATTTCAGCTAATACCATTTTCTTAGAAGATTTTTTTTCCTGCCCTTTCTAATTTGGTAGTTAGGGGATGGTTACACAAGAAAGTGTTAGGCGTATTTGCAAAGTCACTGAATGTAAGCAAAAGTAAACAAAAGTTGTAGCGTAACATCAAAACTTAGTAAGTTGATGATCTTTCCCGGGAGTCACATCTGGTTACAAATCATTGAGACAGCTCTTGGAGAAGTTCCTAAAGAAGAAAATTCTAAGTATAATATAGTAAGCTAAGAAGAATTAGACCTCTTTGCACTGATAAAAGGAAGCACCAAGTTTTGTCTGGGAATTCACAGCACAGTAGGGACATGCTTAGTATGCCTGGTCATCCTGAGCGCTGTGGGAAGACAGGAGATGGTGCAAAGTTATCGAAAAATGGTTTCATGCAGCAGATTCAGACCAAGTACTACACAATGAAAATTAGGATTAAAGCTGCTATTGATATACAGAATATATATTCTGACATTGGAACTGCAAACAAAGAAAACCAGCTCCATTCAGCAAAGTGCACATGGTTTCCCAATGATGTAAAAAGCAACAATATTAACAAAACTCTAAGACAAAGGTCCAGTGGAAACTTTTATGTATGTCTTCTGTGAGTATGCCAGTCCAGTGGATTCACATTTTTGGAACAGTCACCATTTCTGACAAGTAAGATTCTTGTAGGTTTGGATATTTGATTTCGACTGAAACATTTAACTCAGAGCCAAATCACGGTTTTTCAACCACTGATTGTAGACCAAGCAGACTTCAGAAAGCCCAGATAGAGTATATGCTGTAAAACCAACATGGTTCTTTTTTTTCTCTCTCATCTTTCAAATTATTTAAAGAACTATAATGGCCCTGAACCTCCATTAGTGCTATTATAATCAAAATATATTAACTATCCCCTCTTTAAAAAAACCCCACACAACTATCAAACAGCAAACGGGATTTACTTCTTCCTACTCTGGTCATAGAAAATAAAATCCAGTGAATAAATAATTTGCAACTCACAGGTCTATTACATCATTTGAATGACAGGTATCTTCCTTATTTTTTCTTTTTCTTTTTTTAATGTAAACACACAGAAAGAAGAACTGTAAAGTAATTTATAAGAATAAAAATCAGTATTTTTTACCTATACTTGGGGAAACCCTGTTTATTACCAGAGAAATGGATGGTCTGTGCCAGAATTTGAACAAATGATAATCATGGCTTGAAGCAGAGATCCAAAAACTGAATAAATATGAGTAGGTCACATATTTAGGCATTTAATGAATCATCTGCAACATTCTTTGCCCCCAAAATGAGTTTACAATGGCATTAATCTGAACTTAGAAACTGTTAAAGAAAAACAAACATATTAAAGTATTCAGCTAAAATGTCTTGTAAACAATTGAATAAGGAAATCAAAGACTTGGGGTAACCTGGTTGTACAGTAAGTGGAACTACATTCAGCATCTTCGTATGGTTTTATTTTTCTCTTAATGTTCAAACCAATACAAACTAAAGATGTCTTTTTTACCCCATTAACATTTTGTTTCAGTGATTATAATTTGCCATCCATTTTTTCTGTCATAATTTTATTTTAACTATATAATTAGAATTTCCTGTTGGCTTTTGCTTTTAGTTTTTCTGATTACAGTCTGTCTTTGTTTAAATACAGCAGGCATTTATATCTCAAACATCTTCCAGAACAGCACCAAAAATACCCTTACCAGAGACAGTGAAGAATGCATAAATAAGTGACCCTTAGACTCCTGAGTCAATAGAGAAAGTTGATATAATCCACCCTCAACAACAACAGCACATTCTGTCAACTCAGCTGAAGTTGTCAATATCATCACATTTGTGATAGAGATACAATCATGGCTGGAAGATTCCCACAGCCCTGCCAGACTTCTCAAGGGGATTAGCACTTGTCTGATTGCAGTACACAACAAAGACATTGTTAAAATATCAGTGCATCAATCAGGAGGAATTTGGAGACTTTGAAGTTCAAAAAATAAAACAACAGTATGGGAAAAAGAAGCAGTTAAATAGTTAGGTGCAGTTATGTTCATCTGATTTAGCTGAATGACACACTCTCTGGTGAGAGCTTTATTCTTAATTTGTTGGTAACAAATTTAGACTTAACTTTAAAAATAAAAATCATTAAGTTATCTGAAAGCACTTCAGCTTCATATGTTTTCTTTCGCACAAGGAAGGAACTAAAAAAATACAAATGAGCATTATTTGTCATTAACCATGAGCCTCAGGCTCCTAATTAACAGAGCATAAAGCCTGAGTCTGCACTTCCCTATGCTATTGCTAGTGTTCCAGCTGATTTCAGAAAGTGGTACAGATAGTCTAAGGTGATCAACCTGTTAAGAACAGGGTGTAGTAATTGTCAATACATTCTCTTCTAAATCCCTCTCTGCTTTGCAGGCAATGAATAAACTGTAGCCGTATAACATCCAGTAATAAGAGTGAAAATGAACAATACCTACATTATTTCCTATGAGCATAAACTCATTGGGCTGGAAGTTACTGTTGCAACCTGCTCTCCAGAAACCCACAGCTCCCAGGAAAGCCTGTGTCTCCTTTTTGTTGGTTGGTGGAGAATGCATATTCCAGATTGCAGTCTCATTGTGACCTGGAAGAAGAATGACTTCAACTGTGGCCCTGAACAGCAACAG
>WUAM01000107.1:18795248-18805900 GCA_024336885.1 Actenoides hombroni
ATAAAACAGAAAAAAAACCTTTGACCTGGTGGTTGGATTACCGGAGGGTTTGGGTTATTTTTGTTTCTACTCATACCAAACTTGTACATAAAATTTTGAGTTTATGTAAGACAGTAAGCAAATTTAGTGTGTATAACGTTTGGAACAGATTCTTAACTTTATATTGTCTTCTACATTTTAAGTCACTGAACTGTGTGTTTTTCTAGCATTCATAGATGCAAAATATTCCATAGGCACAGGGTGGCTTTCATTTGCATGAAGTCTGCTCTGTAGTTTGATTTGTAGGCAGTCTATAAATACGTGCAAATTCGGAACTTTGCATTACACCATAAAACCCAGGATGGTATCTGAAAAAAAATACCCAGATTTTGATCTTACTTCATGTCTCAGAAAATACATGTATTTTAAAGTCTTGATGAACACTTGTTCTATTAGATTTGTAGCTGGTTTATATCCATGCAAATTTAATCTTTCTGAAAGAAAATCTACAGGGGAATATAGATTTAAAAATATTCTTCCACTATGGGAAAAGTTAAATATTAAAGTTTCATTGTCTGACTTTGATAGATGAACAACACTCTGAGCCCAAGTAAATTCCTTAGACTGTTTTAAGGAAAGTAGAAGAGTATTTTGTTTGTGAAAAGACTAGTTTTGCTTAGACATTGCTTGTAGTACATCAAGAAACCTATCATCAGTAGGTTATTTAGTGCTTCTTAGACTTACGCCTTCTTATGAAGCACCTAAGACAAAAAAATCTCAGAAATTGAAGCTAAAAGTTTCAAGGTAGCTTTGAACAGCACTGTCTAAGCAGTATTGTTCCTCTTAACACTAACAAACAAACACTATCAATTCCAGAGACAAACAAGTTCTTCATGGTTATTTCTAGGCCTACTACAGTGCTATGGACTGCTGTTGTTACTGATGGTCTGCACAACAGAAGACAGACAACTCTTTTCCCTATTGGAAAGAAGAAATTGCATATTTTTTGAAAAGGCTCAAACTCACACAATTCACCTTCTTCCACCTATACTGAATAGACTATAAAGTCTATTCAGTTTTGCATTTCTTCTCAGTCTTTTGAAGCCAGCAGTTTTTCCTTCATGCTTATAATTAATAAAATAAATAAAATATTCTACAATGTTTCTATTTGGTAGCTCAATAGTCAGGAGTAGCCCTTCTAAAGTGATGATTTTTCCATTTCAGTTATATCTGTATAATCTTTGCTTATCCTCACTTATAAGGTACATTTTTGAAATTGCATGTGTTTGTAGGTCTGATACCTTAATTAATGTGAAGATTCATGAAAATGCACCAGAAGCAAGGACAAGCTTGCTATAATCACTTTGAAATGTGGATGGCTCTGTGGGCTAACAAGGCCTTTGTATGTATGTACTTTCAACTGATTTCTCTTTTTGTGAATTGTGATGTATAGAGCAATTATTTCGCCTCAACAAGGAAACTGAAATGTCAAGAGCTCTTCCAGCCTATACTGTGACAATGAATTACTGAAGAAATAAGGGGCTTTGCTACTTCACTGAGGAAAGATATTTTGTGACCTTTTGCTGCCTCATGGCAATAATGAGTTCTCTACAAAACTCTGAGTTTTTCTGTTACTTCATTACAATTAAAATGTTTGAGGAATAGCCATGACCTTAACCTTGAAAGAATGAAGAGAATACAGATCTTGAAGAAACAGATGAGCTTTGAGACACTGTAAGTTCCTACTGTCATGTTGACGAGAGATAGGGCTGTGCCATAAAAAAACCTCACCCAGGAAAGCACACCCATCTTAATACACTTTGTTGAATGCCATAAACATATAGATCCACTATTATCCCTTCTAATTTCAGTTTTCTCATAGTAATGTTTGATTCCAAATGAAAGATTTATACTACAATATCAGGCTCAGTCTCTTACCTTTCAAAAAACATACTCTTTTTAATTTCAACAGGAATAAGCATATGAAAATGCTCTCATTCTTGTTTCAAAATGTTCACTTTGATTTTTACAAAAGATTTTATCTTTACAGGAAAACACATAATGCAAGCAACTGAGTAAAATCCAGAATTACTCATAGAAGCAAAAAAACCCTGTGAACAACAACAGAGTGAAGCATTTATCCAGATTTTTACATTCTTACGCAATTACAGACTAAAAATCTTGCAAACTTATTAATACAGACTACAAGGTCAAATATCCTGAAATGAGAGATAGTAAAAGGAAACACTTGACTTTCACTTTTGATGGAAAAAATAAAGAATTCAAAATGTTATTTTCTTCAGGAAACAGATTTGAACTGACTGGAACAGTATTTATGAATTATTGAAGACATCAAAGGTCATGTTCAGATGGCTTTATATGTGAAACAAGCAAACATCACTTGCATCAGTGCAAGGTAACTGTGTTCAAGGTAAAGAGAATTGAACAGTGTATAACCTGACTCTAACATCTTGTGCTTAATTAAAAACTTCACGTTTCCAGCTCAGAGATATTTCATTTGAAAAATGTAAACTAACATTTATGTCAAGATCTCCAGAAATATATAGAATGTTAGTGTTATGTTCAAACAGGTATAAGATATAATCAAGCATAAAAAAGAAGCAGTACATAGAGATTTCCAAATTCCAGTCATGATACCGGCATCAGACACTTTATCAAGTGACTTAAAATTTCTATATTCTAAGAGATTATCTACATCCCCAAGGAAACATGGGGATTACTATTTATGAGGCTCACCAAATGTGCAATCCCTGTACAGTTAGCATTGAATGCTTCAGTGATGGATGGTTCACACTGAGATGAAGGTGGGCTAAGAGCCAAGGCAACATATAACCACAGGCCAAACTTCCTGACAGAAAGAGCTACACCCCAGAAAATTCACACACTTGACAGCCAAAAGAAAAACACCACTTACCTCTGATGTGAATGTCAGCAGAGCTGGCTGGAACAGTAGCCTCCCATTAGAGAGTGGAGTGGAGCTCTGCCCAAAACTGCCAGACCAGGCTGAAAAGCACTGTGTGAAGTAGTTGAGGGCCATGCACAACTCCAGGGTCACATGTTGGCAAAACTTACAGAGGGTCACTACCATTTATGATTTTCTTGTAATGAAAAAATGACAGAGTCCAGATGGTCATCATGCGTATGTGTAATTTTGCAGAGAAATGGAAATTCAGAGCAGCAAAGAACTTATCTGTCTGCTTCCCCACTCTTGACCATTCTCCCATTCCAGCTGTCACTACATAAACTCACTCAGTTAACCATACGAGTCACTTTTCTGCACATCTTTGACTCCGAGAGTAGATTCCAGGTCGTAGCATGGCAGAGACATGGAGTGCATTTATCCCATTTGAAGCCCACATAGCACACTCATCCATGCATGCCTACATCTTCTGCTGCTACTGAATAATTCCATTAGCAGAGATTGTTTTGTCACTTTTTTTTTTTTTTTCTAAATAATTCTAAACCAGCCAGATATCAGTAATAAAACTGGGGAAGACATCAATTCTGGCCAGCAAAGTCTCTGGAATCATCTTTCCCCTGGGCAAGATAAGTAATAAATGGAGCCTAAAAGAGCCTAGAGCATCTATTCATTAATCAAGGTGTATCATTTTGGTATATGTAATCTATATATATATATATATATATATATATATATAAAATGCTACATCCCTTAAAATACCATTTTAATGCCCATGAATAATATGTCAGTCCCAGAATTGAAATAGTTTCTCTATTGTAATATATCATATGTTCATTCTGCATATATTAGGTCTAGCCCCTTATACGCAATCATTTATTTTGGCAATTAATCGCATAATATATGAAGTAATGCCTTCTTTCAAATTTTAAGGAGAGCAATGTAAAGTTTGATTAATTTTGCTCAAGGCAAATAAAAGTTTGGAGAAAAATCACAAAATGTTTTTACAAGTTCTCTGTCTTGGATGTATGCCTCTATGAATAGATATCTTCAAAATAAATTGACTACAATTAGTGGCCTACAATTTTATTATGCTTTTGAAGTTTTAGTTTATGGTTAGGTCTGGAATTGTAAATGAAGGTAAAAGTTTTTTTGGCTGAAACCAGCCCCACCCAATAACATATTTTTTTTGAATATGCCTTTCTAATTGAAAGAAATTTAAATCCTTTTTGAAGAGAAAGTGATGCTACACATGTAATCTAGAAGATTTTGAAAAATCCACTAAATTCAATAATAAATTTAGCAAGTCAGATTAAAAAATAATACCGGGTGTACTGACAGATTCTGATTAACAACCTTGAATTAAAGGGTAAATTTCTTTTCACCATGTCATTTAGTCTTGACTCTCAAAATAACGTTGCCTTCTGTGGGATATAAAGTTTCAATACTGCTTCAAGACAGGCCATCTAGCAATGACTGTGTGGTCAGAAATATGTTTGGTTTAGCAGTTAGGGGAATTTAGACTTAAATCCAGTTGTTTTTTAATTCAGCTGAATCACCAAAACTTGATGAAATGCCATAAGGCTGTCTAAAAGAAAGCAGACCTTTCACAATGGAAGCACTGATGTCACCTGCACAGCTGCCAAAACCATCAACGACTTGGCTTTTTTTCTTTTTTTTTTTAAAGACAAAGTAACAAAAATGGGGCAAAACCAGTTTTGTTTCTTTTCCCTTTCAATGCATGCAAATCAGATTTTTGATTTACACAACTTCCAAGTTACTTTATGCATTTTATTTTCACTTTCTTAATCTATATGTTAAAGATAAAATTACACTCTGTTTCAACAGAACTTTAGCTTTCTGTTTTGAATTTTCCTATTTTACTACCAAATTCTTTAACAAAAAATGTGAATGTTTCAGACCCTAACCTGGAAGAAAGATATATTTTGTCCTGCTTTTATGTAATTGCAAATCTCTAACAAATCACAAATCTACAATGAGACACAGCAATTGAGACATATATTCACCACTTTTGAAAATAATAGGGTGATGAAAGAACAACAAGAAAGACAAAAGGAGGAGCCTGGGTCCAGCTCCATCTGCACAGTTCCCCAGACTGGTTTACACCAGTGAAGTCCAACCAGAAGGTGTGGTTCCCCACTCCTTCCCTTTGTGGCTCTGGCTCCATGCGCAGCCAGACAGTTCTGGGAGGTTTGGCTCTCCCTCTGTCTTCCAACCGCACAGTCTTCCTTGCCCCACCTTGCTCTGCGTTTGGCATCCATCAGCCCCTTCAATAAGCAGATTCAATCTACCTGACAGAGGAAAAGCAGGCTAGCAGGTTGGATTGGTCCATGGAGGCATTCAAGGAGTGCCTGAATGGATGCAAAATAAGCATCTGGAACAGTCTGAGAATGGGGAGGGAAGGAAATGCAGCGCCTCACCAGCAGAAACCAGATCACTTCATCACATGTTATGAAATGGAAACCTCAGGATTTAGTTTCAGAGTCAACAGAATCAGTCTCACCTGTATCCTGAAATTCTTTCTAATCCAATCCTTTGTGCCAAAATGACTGCTTGGCTATCCAACATATACCCAAAGGAGAAAAGAAACCAAAATAGGTTATTAAAACCAGAACCAATATCCTGACCTGGTTCATAGCCTGGCTCCGTGAGTGGTTTTGGTGACTCACGAGAGAGGGGAAAGGTGGTTAGGCATTGTGGGAGGCAGGATTTCCACTTTTGTATCAGGAACGACCTACACTAGCTTGAACTCCATTAACTACTGCCTCTGTCTAAGGTTGACTGGTGGCCTAGGCTGAATTTAGCTGCTGGGCCCTGCAGCCAGTACCCCTACCCCCCCTTACTGCCCCTCTTCACCACTGCCACACTCATACAGTCACACAGCTACAGGGCAAGTTGATTATGCTGGCTGATGTGGTAGAAAACTTCCCTCCTCTTCCCTCCCTCCAGAATAGTCTTAAGGTTGATCTGGTGGAATACTCATCTTGTCACCATGTGATTTCCAGATCCAACCCAAGAGAAGGAGGAAAGAATGTGAGAAAGGGAGAGGACAGGCTAGCCATCTTGGCAATAAATCACCATCAGACTGGCTTCGTTACAAAGACCACAATCCATCCCCCTTCTCATCCTAGTTTCTGGAGATCCCACCCCAGTTCACTCCACCACCTCCTCAGTTACACCACTGCAACTGCTGTAGGTCTGCACTGCAAACCAGATGAGTTCATTGAGAAAAAAGAATGGCTTTAATCCCAACCATTCCATTGGGCTGCCACAGGTCAGAGGGACCCTGTGGGCAAAGCCTGTGGTTGGGGACAGGAACCCCTTTATTAGCATTGAGGATGAAAAATGAGGATTTCAGTCTAAAACATTGTAATATGTTTCAGATCACTGGAGAGGTTTATATTTGAATGAAGAATGTTTGCTCTGTAAGAGAGAAGATGATTACTTGAGTCAGTGAAATAAGACCTGTCAGCATTTTTTTGCAAAATGGAACTTCTAACAAGTTTGCAGTGTTTTCCCTCTTACACTGTGTAGGATTAACAATAGGAGAGAAGTACAGTACTTTGATGCAAGACTATTGTAGGGCTATAGTATTTACCTCTGGACATGAGCTCCTGAAAAAAAAGGTGAGTAGGTGCTGGTCAGTAGATTCATCAGATCTGCTGGAGTAACCCTGGCTGATGCCCAGAAATTAGAAACCAGTGCTCAGCCTATGAACTTGAAAAGTTGTGTGATGTTACTCCACAAGTGGTAAACACGCAGGTCAAGGTCAGTTCTAACAGACTAAAACAGCAAAGATGTAGATAGCTCTGCAATCAAGATAGCATGTCCTACCATTAACTTAACATTCTGTTGACTACTTGGTTGTAACGGCTGAGCTCACACTAAATTAATTAATGTCTTTTGCACAAATTCTTCCCTGAAGGAATGCTGATTTTGCTATAAAAAATCTGAGCAGAACAAAGCTGAGTTTTCCTATTTTCAGTCAAAGAAAAATCAATGAACTACATGAGAGATCCCATCATTCATGCTGCTAAAAATATATAGCATCAGACAGGCATAAAGATTAATCCATCCATTAAATAAAAATATTATACTGAAGGAATGTACATATTATATGCAAAGGCACTCAGGAGTTTAGGAGCACTGAACCTGCATTGGGTGCAAGTATAACAACTTAATGCCCTGTGTGTGCACAACTACAACAGTACTGTGTCTTTCTTAATAATATTATGACCAGAGCTTGACTGATTATCCACAACACTGACATTTTTTTGTTATGTTTGACAGTATCTCAAGATTTAATTTCCTCTTTGCTCTTCCACAGTACTCTGCAAACCTAAGGATATACCTGTTTCTTCCAGTCATTATTTTACTTTCTAATTCAATTTCTACCAAAAAAAAACCCCAACAAACTAAAACAAACAAACAAAAAACCACAAAAAAACCCACATTGTATTAGAATAACATGAATACTTCATCTGATACAAGACAATTTAGGGGATGTTGTTTCTTTAAGTGGACTAGGACAAGGATAAGATAGGCATAAAGAAGGCCAAAGACTACACAGGAGGTGAGCAAGAATGCAGCAAAACATACATACATGTATTTTAGCGCTGCAGTACTCTCACCTTAAAACAGTTAGGACAAAGACTCGATACCAGTCAAGGAAATAGCAAGAGTTCAGTGTGACACAGTTTACCACCTTGGTGATGGGAAGATTGTACAGCCATATTTATTTATTTTTTTTTTTTCTAATGAAAAGAGGCATGATTGCTTAAAATATGAAAGTACTTATATATCCCAAGCTTCATGTCTCCCTAATCTTTCCATAATAGAGACACCAACATAACTGATTTGGATCTTAATTCTAAACTTATTACTCAGCTTGCAAAAATGAGAACCAGACACTAAGTAGAAATCAGTTGAGTTACATACACATACAGTTACTCCTAATAACTCAAATAGCTAAATAAAAATTTTAATCCTTATATGACAAAGCATAATTTCACTACCTCGGCCAAACCCAGGATCATAACTAATACAATGACTCATTCTGCAAAGCACAAAACTGATCCAACTTCCAGTTAATTTCTAAGAAACCAGGCATGTTATGACACGAGATGAATTACAACAGAAGTGGATTTCTTATGCCCAACACTGGACTATAAGTGGACTATAAATCGACATGCTCTGTTTCATTATAAACAGTACATTAATTAAAAGAGCAGTGATATGAAAAAGTACAATTTAATGTATATTTTTTCCATGTATAACAGTGATACATATTGTCAAACTTATCAGAAATGCAATTACTTAATCTCAAATCCTTTAAGAATGTAGTCATGAAATCAAAACTAGGAATAAGTTAAGGTATAGTAATCTGCAGGTAAACTCTAGCCGTTCCTGACCAAAAGTACTATTAAGGGAGAAAGTAAAACGGGTGACACAAAGTAACGTGCCAAAATTTCAGGCCTTGGCTGAGAAGAGACAGGGAAACTCTATATGGTGCACAAAGGACATGTGGGTGTAGAGATACATTTTTGGTTTTGATTACTCTAGTTTCAAAGGGTACATAAAAAGATTGTAATTTACAGGCACACTTCCTCCCTTCCTCTGTTCATGATGCTTAGAAGTCATATCTCATCCAACATGAAAACTTCACTTACTATAGTTTCAACCCACCTGCCCTGCTTTCTGCCAATATCTCACACAATGCACATAAAAATTGAAATGCTTTATGTAGCAGAGAAGTATCGTCAGAGTACAGCATCATAGAAGTGATCTGGGGAAATATTTCTTGAGTTCAGGCTCCTGAAAACCCACTCTACTCATCCCCCTTCTATTTACACCAGGAATTTGTCTACTCAGACACTTCCACTGAGCTCAGTCACATAGCACAGGAATGCTATGACTCATTGAGCATCTTCTGAAGGAAAGTTGGGGTAGCTACACCTTAATTCCGTCAGTATGTAGGAATTATCTGCAGTCAGTGCTGTCTAAGCAGCACTAGGTAGGCACAATGCTGCTCCTTCTGAGGAAAGCATCACAGAACCAGATGTGCCAATGAACAGAAGGCCACCATATCCTTTCCACCCAGTTACTACAGCACAACGTTTATCTGTTTTGCAAGCAACAGATCGCTGTCCCCACTGCACTACTTTTCCTTGGCCTGGATTTACTTTTCTATTTAATGAAATACAGAAATGCTATAAAAACACTGGAAAGGACCTGTTCCAATGTTCTGTATGAAAAAAAATCTCTGCTTCAAAAGTTTGTAGTCCTTAGTAAACTAATAACATTGAATTATAAAAGAGATGGTGCTTGAAGAGCTATAGAACTGGCAAATTTAAGCTCCAGTTCATGTGATTATGGCATTAGAGATCCAACCCATGTAATTATGGAACAAAAGCAATCACAAGGCTTGGAACGTCTCAGTTTCTCAAAAACTTAAGTTTTCCATTTGCAAAGTCCTATTCTATAGGTTTATCAAGAAGTATAAGGTCAAGCAGTTCATTGGGAGTCACCTGTCGACCTGGAGCACTGGAGACAGGCTTTGGTAGGGGTTTTTGGTAGCGTGCCTCCCTGTGCATCTCAGGAACATGTCTGCTCTTTAACATTTCCATGTCCCAGAGTACTTTATTTATTACTCAGCAGTGCTTCAGAGCTCTCCAAAATAGAAGTGTACATTGGTCATGATTCACTAAATACTTAAAGCACCTGTGCTTTAAAGATATTTACTTAAAAGCAGAAGGCATCCTAGTCTATTTTGTTTCACCTGGAAGGAAATACTTCACTTAAGGAAAATAAGGAGTGTTCAGAAGATAAACTCTATGTTTAGTAAGTCTTGAACAATCAGTAGTGTACTCACATGGGGAGTTATCCACAAACAGGGGATCTATGTTATGCAGCAGCTCCACTCTGGGGGAAGGTCTTCCTTCACTAGGAGAGATTTCAAAAGGAAATGTTAATTTCCTTCTACAGCTCATTAGGATTCTGCATGTTTTATTTCAAAGATTTTTGTCATCCTAACACAGAATGAGCTCATAACCATAAACTAATTGCTATCAACTTTAATCTGAATGTACTTTTCCCTCCTAGTAGCAACAGCTTTTGCCCCTATCAGTCCTCCCTGACTTCGCTGGTGTTTACTAGGATTATTCATAAATTTATAAAATACAGAACTGGTCCTGCCCAAGTGGGGTTTACAATAATCAACTTTAAAAATCAAATTTTGCATCATAAGCTGGCATGGCATTTGCTATGCTCTCTGCATACATGAACAAACGCTGAAAGCATTTTGGCTGGGTGCCTCAGAAAAAACCCAAGAGACATTGGGCACCACTCAAAAACCCCACCTTTGATTTGTACGTAAGTCACAAGGATTATTAAGATACTGTGAATCTGCTGGTGGAAGAAAAAAAAAAAAAATCAACCCTCTTTTTCTAGCCATTGGCTATATAGGGATGGTGTGGATTGAGCCTCTGAATTTATGGAGTTAAGAAAATCTCAGTCCTAAAAATCTGAGTAAAACAAATTGTACTCCTTTTAAAGGGCAACATGAGTAGGAAAACATAATTATAAAGAAGAACCTTACCTACATCATGTAGTTACATTATTTTATTACTTGGCAGTCAACATAAACACATCATTCTAGAAACTTTCAAATAACATAAATTGTTTTGGTTTTGTTAAGGAGCTTCATTTAAGACTC
>WUAM01000107.1:18842376-18853422 GCA_024336885.1 Actenoides hombroni
CCTCGGCAGCGGCCGGAGGGGCGCGGCGGGGCGGGGCAGGGCCGGTGGCCGCCCCCTGGGCGCCCTGCGGCTGCCGTCCGGCCTGAGCTTGTGCCGCGCCAGCGGCGGCGCTCAGGGGTACCTGGTGTGAGAGGCAGAGGTGTAGCTTTGGGCCGATCCTTTTTGAAATTAGTTTAGAAAACACGTTGTGAACGTGCCGGTATCAGCAGAGTATCCAACTCAATGATGCCAGAGATCCCTTAGAATACTGTCTGTCTTTAACTCCTACACTAAACATCCGTTTTAAACCATGGAGCCTTTCCCGGGGGAACCAGGGGAACTATCTGCAAGCTTGTGTTTCAACTCAGCTGTGTTTGCAAGGTAGTCAACGCAACAGTATTGACAGAGTAGAGGACACTCTGTGTATTCTGGTACAAGTAACTGGACTATAACTGCTATCTTCATACGTGAGACCATGGCAGCTCATCCAGGTTTAAATACTGCCTAAAGAGTTTATCCTGTGCATAAGGAAAGTGGGCAGCTGCAACACGGCCACGGCCTTGCTGCTTGCCAACCTGTGCTACAGCCTGGGAAAAACAAGTTGTCATCACCACTGAAGGTGCAGCTGAACTGCACAAGGTGGTAGTTATTCCTTTAGGAGAAACTGCATGGCCTCTCTCCTGCCATCACCGGCTGCTGCTCTCATCCCCTGCCCTGTCTGCCCCTTCTGCAGAATCATGAGCAATGCAGCATTTTTTTCCTCTTAATTTTGTCCATATGGGTGAGAAGCCATGATCTAGGTCTGGCTGTGAGACGGGGCTTTAGGCTGTTAATGTGTAGGAAGGAAGTGAAGCAACCCAGAAGCAGAAATAACAGCTATGTCAACAGGGCTGTTTCCTCAAACCATGTAATATTCTAAAGCAATATTAGAAATGACCACTACCTTAGTTATAATCTTGAAACAGAATCTGAGACTATGAAAGGACAGAAATAGCTGTTAATACTGATCAATTTTGTTCCTCCATGGAATACACATAAATTTCAGTGTCCAGGTAAAGATCATATAACCATGTGTTTCACACTCATCTAGCATGGTACTTACATGCTTTCCCAAATTCATACAGTGATTTGGTAAGAGGTTAAAGAACAATCCACATTAAAAAAATCATATTTCTTGGTAAGAAAGCCAAATATTGAGTATGCTAGACTCCTGTCTACTTTCTTTTTGATTGGCAACTCTCTGTAGAAATATACTTCCACTCCCATGAATGAAGTCTAGTGGATAAGCCTATGAAGTTACTTGATACTTTTTTATAAACTCCAGAGGATTCTCTGCTGGTTTGAAAACAATAGCAATGATGAGTGATGCCACATTTTTTTCTACATTAAGAATGTGCTGTAGTCCACAGCTAGTATTGGTACAAAAAGCAACAATGCTGTCCTAAAGTCAGTCTTTCCTGAAGTAAATTCCAGAATTGCAAGCTGGCATGTGACTATGAGTTACATTTTCTTTGTTGAGATGTAATTCATACTATTCCAGAAGCTGCAAAGTCCCAATTTATCTTGGTTTTAGTACATATCCCACCATCAGTCACATCTGTCTCACTGAACTCTTTATTTTACTAACTTCTTCCATGTCCTTATTATAGGTAAAGTTCCATTCACATTCCCTTGGAAACCATTCTTGTTCATTCAAAATAATTCCTTAGGATATCTACACGGTGCTGGTGAAATTGGCAATGCTGAATACAAATTTTGCAACAAAATTCATAATAACTATTCACCTCACGTGTTTCCAAAGTTAGCACAGTGTTCAAGTGCAGCTGGACTCATATTCCCTTGTAGAGGAATGTCAAGAGTTATTTGCTGGTTATCCCACTCCACCAGAATTGGATAACATGGTTGCCTGAGATGCCAGAGTTGAAACATTCAATTGAACCATATGAAATGTACACAGATACTGCACAGCCACAATCCGGATGCTGCTGCCTGATGTATTTTCTCAGGGTTTGTTTTGTTTTATTTTAATTAACAGTTGAGGCATTTGAAACCCTCATCAGAAAATACTATTTCTATCAGAGAATATTCTCTTGAATTAAAATAATAAATCCTGGAAATGGTCTATGTTCAGTCCCCTATGTTTCAGTCTACCTTTTCTGAATTTGGGGTTGAATAATTTGTATGCTGTTTTGAGGTCAATGATTATTTAAATCATTAGAGTGACACACAAGATTATGGTATCCATGCTCATTTATCATTCCACACAAAGCATGAACACGACACTTCTTGCCATGGCACACGGGAACTTGTAACAAAAATTCAAATGGTTTTTTGAATAACTGCTTTTTGATATGTCCTAACCTCTCCTCACACAGCAATTTGAGTCTTTCAGAAAATTTCCCAGATGACCAACTGTCATTTTTTCATCTCCTTATAGAGGTGTCTCCTCTGTTAGCTAAGGGGGTTGCAACAGACCCAAAGGATGTCGCTGCCATATCCGCACAAGTCTTTCTACACTGATATTTCTATTTGATTGGTCAGAAACCCTCTTAAAACATGGATGCACTACTTAAACACTCTTGCTCCTATTCACTTCCTCTTGCTGTATCTTGACACCACAAGTTTATGCAACATCATATCACAACCTATAATGAAAAGAAGCAGTGACAGGAAACTACAAAAGCTACTGAACACTCCTCCCTTCTCATTTCTTCAGGTTTATAAATTTTTATATAATCTTGAAAAATTTACTTATATGTGTGAACATTTCTGTGGGTATAATTTGTAAATTTGTAAAGCTTCATCCATGTTGTGCAAAGTCCTGCAATGTTGAGCAGTAAATTGACTTGGGTATCAGAGCAGTAAAAATGAAGGTAGGTTAGCTCAGAAGCCCTGTCAGACATACAGCTATAATAGCTATAATGTTCTAATACTTAGCCATGCTTGCTTAAAGCTACTTCTAGCTACTTAAAGCTACTGCTCCTGAATTACTTGTTAAACAGAAAGAACAGCCATTCTCAATAGGTAACAACAGTACAACAAGCTTTCAGAAACTCCATTTGTCTTCTACATGGTCAGTGATGAACAGGGAGTTGTTTGGGTCTTACAAAGTGGCTGCAGGAGAGAAACTTCATTTTGCATTGCCTCATCCTACAAACAGGATGAGAAGTTTTTGCAGAACCTAAACTTTCCTAAATTTTGAAACTAAACGAAAATTAACTGGCCAAGCTCAAGCGAAGTTCAAGCTTCGTGAGACTTGGGTGACAACTGTTGTCAGTGAGAAGCCCACAGGGAAATCAGTGTTTTGCCTTGTATACTACATTCTAAAATGAGACCAGTAGCCGTCTGCATCAGCTACAAGGAGAAATTAGGGGTTGAGAGGTTACAGCTGCAAATGTGGTACAAGCCATGGAGGGTGCAGTTTCTGAGTTCACTTGACTGTAGGAGTTACATTTTGCTCTGGTTGCAGAAAGCCTTCCCTTTCTGCACAGTCAGGCCGATCTGGTTGACATGTTAATGAATAGCACATCTTCCTTTCAAGCTGGAAAGAGAGTTACAAACCTGATTCTGCCTTTGGGATGTAGAAGTCCTTACTGACACAGAGTTCTGGCTGAGCTAAACTTATTAGGAAAGCAGTGAGACCCTGTCTTGGGAAAACTCCTACTGTACTTTCCAGAATGTGTTGTTTAATGAATTTGCATGTTCTTGGCGAATACTGACATGCAAAACTGTTCCTAGGAATTGCTCTCCTCCTTCATAGTGCGAATAAGAACATGTAGCATTGTGTTGTATTTTAGATTTCTTAAGGGCTCAAGGAAACATAGTGGCTAAGTGTCTCAGTACAAATAACATCACCTTTAGAAACAGTAACATCTCCGATTGGTTCAGCAAAGTAGAAATAAATCACTTACATAAGCATAACAGTGAATAATTTCTGAATAGATTTTTTTACTCAGGACAGTACTATATGAAAACCTGCCAAAGCCTGTGTGTTTTATTTTGACCTGCTTTGTAAAAGATATTCAGAACAACACAACGTAACCTCAGCTTGCTTTACCAAGAGTAAGTGTTCATTACTTAAATTCTGTTTCTCCTGGTACAGTCTGTTTATACATTTGCTTCCTTGCTGAAGATTTAGAGGCATCAGCTCCTTTGGAGAAAGTACATTTTGGACATCACTCGTAACTACTTCAAAAACATTTATCTATATCCTAATGGGGAGTATTACTCTTGGTAAATTGGAAATTGTGACTTTGTTATAAAAAAAAAAAATAAAAAAATTGTTGAGCATATTATGGAATTCCAAAGACTGTTTTAATAATTTGGTGCGTATGTAATGTAATGTATATACTCATACACATTATCCCAACCCTGCTTATTCAGGTTATTGAGTATTTAACATGGAATGAAGCTCCTCTGTTGTGGATCTAGTTGTATTTTTTCACTGCTAATATTTCTGTGTAACAACACATAGCTCTTACTGTTGTTCAATCTATAGTTAACAGGGAAAGGAAGAACTTAATTTCTTTGGTGTCAGTCTAGTGCTTCATATCTAGAACAGAAAAGCCATGATACAGTACTTTAAGTTCTCTTAAGAATTTCAACAATAACATCCTGTGTATTGTAGACTTTTACATTTAATCTACCAGATGATTCATATAAAATAATGAAGAATTAATTAAGAAGAGCTAGATTTTGATCTGTGAGAACTCCTTATAAGTTGAGACATTGAGAAAAAATGTTTTAGAGTTCAGTTTGCTTTTAATATTGCCTTTATTATTTTTAATGGTTGATGGGATGTATTTCAATTCCTTAGGAAGCTTTTCTGTCCAGAACTAGTTAAATTATTTTAGTAAGTTTGCAATGTCATGTTTTGAGGAGGCAGAATAAGCTACTTTACCTTGAAGGCTGGCAAAGGAGGAAGTGTGAATCTCAAGGAGAAGGAAGAATTTGCTATTGGCCAACACCAAGAGCAATTTTCTCCTCTGCATTAATTCAGATCTGCTAGGCAGTGTGGGAGCACACTGAATCAAGGATGTACTCATTCCCTGTAACATTCTACTCATAAGTGCCACTGAGAAGGGGAATGCATACGGGTTCATGAACTGCTCAGATCTCTAATGCAAACAGCCTCTACAAGGAAGTCAAAGGGTAACACCATTTAATTTCTCACTGATGTATGACAGTGATGATCTTGTGTTTAGTAATTAGCAAATCTGAGTAGTTTGAATTATCTTAATTTCATGTGTATTAATGAAACTATTTCCTACTGCACAATTTGCATTATCTGTGTTTATATCTTGGGACTTTCACCCTTTCTCTGAAGGCGCATTCTTGTTGGTTCAGTCAGCACCAGTGGCTCTTGTATAATGGTTGCGGGATAATTTTTTCCTAAAAGTTCAACTTCCAATTTCTGTCCAACTTTGCTGAGTTCTGTGGGAACATAGGCAAAAGCCAGACTCTGCTGAACATTGTAACTAAAGCTTCCAGATGTGGTGTTGCCAATAACCTGAAAAAAAACCAAAAAAACACAACACCACAAACATTTATCTTTGTTTTCAGGATGCAGTGAAGTTTTCTTAAAAGAAACCCCAATAACCAAGCAACAGCCAAAACAACTACACATCTCATATACTAGTTTTGGTTTATACACTTCAGACAACAAATAAGTTTCAAGTGTGTTATGTAGTTCATAATATTCTCTAGTGTGGGTGACATCACCTTAAACTGGGAAGTTTTTGCTCCTTGAAAAAACAGTCTATTTCTCTTGTGTTCAATTACACTTTTACCAGAACACATGCTATGCCAATGCATGTGTTATATAAAGTAATTTAAATGCTAGTGAGTGTTTCAACACATGATCTGTGCTGAAGAGTGGAGGTCCAAACTTTGGTGTTTTGTTTCCTTTAAGTGAATAGCAAAAGTGTTATTAGGACATTGGTGAACTTGCAGAAGGAGAGACTAGACAATACTTTAGTCCAAATCCAGTTTCTGTAACCTGATGATTTTCCACATTTTCTCTTTAGATATTTAGTTAGTCTTTGTTTCCTGCTTGGAGATTAGAAAGTGTTTATCATAGCTTGAAGATTAGGAAGTGTTTATCATAGCTTCAAATTGTTCTGTGACAATAAAACAAAATAAATGCATTCACACTTGAAACACAAAGTTAGATGATGTTCATGAAGAATTAACAGTAGTTTCTTGTAGAATGGTCTATAGTCCTTACCTTGCCATTATGCCATACGCTTTCATTTCCCTCTGGATCAACATCATCTGTTTCCACAGTGAGATATACCAGTCGTCGTTTAAGCCCCTTTTCTTTAATTTGCTTCAGTGCTTGCTTTCCTGTGAAGTCTGCTGGCTGGAAAAAAAAAGAAAAAAAACAAAAGATGATATATGGTTATTTGCATTCTGCAAAAAGTTTAGCTATATAAGCACTTAGATTTACCTTCACTTGTTTTCCTATGACTTAAGTATTCTGCATGAAATATTGATGCAAGTATCTTTGACAGATACTGTATCTTGGTATTTTTATATTGGTACATTATATCTTGGTAACTTTATTCAGTATATTAGTTTTTCTAGATGTCAGTCCTTTAATATCCGTAATTCCAAATGTAGTAGAAATGCATACATAGGGAGATGTGTTACAAGACTGACTGACCAGATAAGGTTGTGAGCCAGAGTACTGTATACCATTTCAATTTCTATTAAAAAGTAGAATTCCAATACCCAGATCATGAATTCCTGGCCTCCCTCTGTGGACAGACATCCTTTTTCATGCCATCAACAACCATGACAGTAACTTGTTACTTGTTACTATTCCACTTTGGTGTCTCTGCCAGGCTGCAGAGCTGGCAGTTTACTCCATATTCTTGTTTTAAGGTATCTGTGGTTTTTTTTCCTGTGTATACCATTTTATCGGATAATGCAGCATGTTACTTAAAGAATTTGGAGTTCCCTTTTTCAGCTTGCCTAGAAAGGTACAACCAGATTCTCATATTTCTGAAAGCAGACAGCCTAAATATGTGACAAGTTTGTGGGGGGATCCATCAGTAAGTCTCTGAATCCTCAAGGGAGTATAGGATGGTATTTCTCATGTGATAAAACTGAGCTGATTCCACCAACTAGCCTTGATTCTATAGCTAAGCTCATGGATATGAACTTATTTTGCCTACCAGCTCCAAAACTGACTTGTCTCACATCATTCTCTCCTAAGTCTTAAAAGTAATTTTTTTACCTAGCTGGCTGGGTAGAGAATAAATTTAACAAAGAAGCTGCAGAAGAAAAGAGTTGTTTTAAACTTTATGGTCCTGGATAGAATGCCCCAAGAACCAAGAGAATGCACCTTTCAAAAATGCTGACAGTTTGGACAGACAATAAAATAGTAATCAAATTGGATATCATAATTTCTAATAACTGTGCAGTAAATATTAGGAACAGTGGTTTACAAATTCCACCTATTATTTTTTCTTTAAAGGTATAGAACATGCTGAACAAAAGATTTATATTCAACTAATTTGCCAGATCCACACCTGCCTGCCCCATAGGCAAGAAACATAATGCAGTTAGGTCCTCTTATCCTTCCAGCCTTTGCTGAGAAGATGACTATCCCCAAAAGCTATTTTAAAGCAGTTGATCTTAGGTCTGAAGCAGGAATTGTATAAATTTGCTGAGTTTACAAGAAAAGAAAGGCAGTACTATTTCTGGTAAAGTGCTTTAACTTCTGTAGTGAATTATTAAACTGTCAAAAAGCAACATGTATTATTGTGGGATCATTCCTGGAGGAGAATGGGCATGCTTGCTATCAGCAAGACTATGCAGGAATAAATTGGGCGGCGGACAATGACCTTGAGGTATGCTTAAGAATGGCAAAGGAGAAAGCAAAGCAGTGAAGCAAGAAGATGAAGAAAAAGAAAGTACGAAGATAACCAGGATGGGGTGGTGGTGATGGAGGCGGTGTAGGATAGCCAATTATGTATTAGCTTAGGACATGTGAACAGCTCGTGTATAAACATGTAGAACCAATAGTGAGTGTGCGCGCGATCAGGAAATTTTAGGGTATAAATTAAGCTGTAATTCGATAATAAAGTGGCTTTGCTTTATAACTTTCATAGAGTTGTGCAAGTCCAGTATTCTCCCGCATATTATATTTGTACTTGGAATAGATTATTACGTGGTTAGTTCATGTGTTCTTAATTTGGTAGTTCTTGTTCAGATTCATGCACATCTATGTGCAGGTTCAAAATAAATTATTGAAGTGATGAGGAATTTTTGAACTTTGAAAGGTTAGACTCTGTAAGCAGTTGTAGAAAACAGCTTATGAGTCAGTCAAGGACCAGTTAGCCTGAAAATCACATTGGATCAACTGAAGATAAGACAGATATTGCGTATGAGGATCACAGATGGCACCCTTTTGGAAAAGACAGCATGAAATACAGCCCAGAAAAGAAAAAGAAAAGACTGTAAAGATTCGTTTTAGAATATAACTGTCAAAATGCTGCTGGAAAATATGAAGCAATGCTCTCAGACCAGCTAATTACCAGTAACTGGTAGTTCCCTCTCACTTTTCATAGAATTACATTTCTACTACACAGGAACATTTATGAAAGCAAATGCCTGCAATGAGAAATGCAAATAAGACTGTATACCATAGCATGATACACAGACTAAAATGCTTTGCAAGACAGACAGAAATACCAAAGAAGCAAATACCTTACAGATACACTTAATCACTGATCAAGTCCTTCCTATACATGCTAATGTAACATCTAGTATTTAGTCACAGGGAATATAACTATGGTACAGGTATTAAATACAATTAATATGTCCTAGGGCCTACTGACTGGCCTCCAGCTGCTGGTCTGGAAGAGGTATGGTCTCCCTTCAGTCCTATGTCATATTTGCCAACCCTGTGTGGATATTAGTGATACACTGAGGTATCTAAAACAGCAGTATGAATGTCTGTAAACTCCCATCTTTAGGTCTTAGTAATAAAAAAATGGCAAGAAAAAAAGACTCTCTCAGAACCAGCTTCCGACAGCATTATTCTACTGTGTCCTTTTCCTCATTTAAGTCACCATCAAGTTTTGTAGAAGAACTATAATTGATGACTTTGGGAATGACATGCCACACAACACTGATGTAGCTGCTTCTATATGAAGAGCACATCTCCTTTCTTCTGGTGTATTGAAATACTTGAAAGTGCATAGATGTAGAGAGAAACTAAAGCCTTCTAAAACATTTATAATTTTTGTGTTTGGGGTTGTCATTTTTTTTTTTTTTTTTAACTGAAGATTTCTGGTTAATTTTTACCTCTATGGATTTCTCATTTAGCAATGGAAAAACAGTTTCCCCTAAAGGTTAATGCAGCAATCATAATCAGAGCCTTGAGTATGACCTGGTAACAGATGTGTACTGCTTTAATGGGTCACTTTCAGATTAACTGTATAGATGACAATTTACTCCTGTTATAATTACTGGAACCTTGAGGTTGACATAGCAATTTTGACTTCCATTTCTTAATTACCTTTTAGATATGGAAACCATTAGGGAAAGCAGTTAGGTTGCTTTAGAATCTATGTATTTCTGGACCATTTTTTGCCTATTGGTTACAGATGAAAAATTAAACTCTTTCTCAATTAACTTTAACTGGTCCAGGCTTTTGATCTCCTGGAATAAACTACTACACAGTTCTTACACTAAATGGAGATGTACTGGAGTGATTTCATGTAATGGGTTTGTTCTTTGTTGGTTTATGTTCCTCAAAGGTTAAGAATATTGTCTTTTTAGAATCATGGATTGGAAAAATAACAAAATGGTAACCTAGAATTCAAACTCCGCAAAATATACATGAAATACATAAATACACACACAGACTCTGAAAAAATGTGTGTATATATATGTACATATATAAACACACATACATGTATGAACACTACATGAACATGGATAAAAATGTATGTGTGAACATATAAGTGTATATACAATGTATATACAACTGGAAAAAAATATGTGTATATATACATTTTGTAAACATTTAAAGCAACTTCTTAAGAAAGTCTATCCATATGATTCTGAATAGTTCAGTCTTTTTGTTTGACAGTTTTCAGATATCCGTGTCAATTGTACATTAATATATTTCCACCATTCATTTTTGTATTTTAAGTGTGTGCATGAAGTTGTTCATTCAGATCAAAACATCATTTTGGAGACTGATTCATTCAGCCTTGGTCTGGCTATTCTGGGTAACAACTGCTTTGTATTTCTAGGAGAAAAATAGTCAGCTTGGGTATTGCTTTTATTTGTATTAGCCTGTCATGCTAAACATAATGCAAAACAAAAATTCCACTCAAAACAGTGTAATTCAATAAATGAATATTATAAGCCCCTAAAACCAGAAGAAAAAGAACTGAAACAAAGGTAAAATTGTAGACAGTTCTAACCTCAAACAAATATAAAATTTGAACATGCTCTTATTGTCTCTTAGTTTTGAAAAATATAATCACTTGACATGTAGTAAAAATGCATAACTTTTACTACTAAGAGTAACAACAGTGTTAATAAGCTAAGCCTAAAATACAGAAGACTTGACATGGGCTCCCAAAACATTAAGCTTTGGAAGTTGTAATATTTTCCACATAAAATAAAAACACTTCTTAAATACAAGATAAAGACAGTATCTACTTCTTCACTTCATGTTGTTTAAGTGCAGTTCATCAGATAAAAACAAAGAGATGGGCTGTGCTTTTTACTTTTGTTACCTAACACTTAGATTATAATGGAAAATTATATCACAAAGACAAATCAGTTAAGTTTTTAAAATAGCATGTAACTAAAGAGATCCCACTGATTATCTTATCTATTAACTGTATTGGACATATATATATTTGCCTTGTCCTTCCACTCATCAGGCTTTTACCTTGTGTAAGTTAACATGTGTTCACTAGCAAAACATAAACCACTTTTTAAAAAAAAAAGCAAAACAAAACTTCAGGAGACAGTAACCAATGAAGAGACTTTTTAGGCACAGACATGTACCCTGAAAAGTTTAACTTAACAGTGTTT
>WUAM01000107.1:18905319-18920993 GCA_024336885.1 Actenoides hombroni
ACAAAAAATAGAAACACAGAGCCACTTCCTCATGTAGAAAAGAAGGAGAAAGGAAGAAAGATTAGAAAAAAGCAGGGCAAAAGAAGAAAAAAAAAAAAAAAAAAAAAAAAAAAAAAAAAAAAAAAAAGAAGTTACTTCAAAAATATTATCTCCATTACAACGGAGGAAATGTTTTGCCAGACTAACAAATTTATAAATGAGATCTAAATATTGCTTCTGAGACAGATCATGTATTCCTCAGTAGTGAGCAATATGCAAAGGCACTTATTGCCGCTATCTCCTGTTACCTTAAGTCTCTGTCTTTTGTGTGATGTCCAATTCATGGTGGATTGAAAGGAAAACTCAAAGAGTAGTACATCTATCTCCTAAAATACAGCAAATTGTTAATTGTTTAGCCCCCTGTGTGGCTCCTATCCCCATTTCTTAAATGCTGGAGGAAAACACAGCTTCAGTAACGTACTGGAAGTGAAACAAGAAGCAAATTTTGGAGTGGTTTGGTGGTTTGATAGTGCAGACTGCTGTGGACTTGATAATAGCAACTGTGTATTCTGGCAAAAATGACTTGCCTAGGGTTGAATGAGGTTCAACACTATTCTTACGATACTATTCTTTCCCTCAAAACATAGACCCATTCAAGAGTCTTCTGTTCACATACCTGATAGTTTGGTATATGAGATTCCTCATTCATATGTATTAGATTATGTTTCATTGCCTACTTATGTCCCCATCCTTATTCACACAAATCCCAGGCATTCTAGAAAAGCAAGAACCATATTTAGACATCACTAAGCACAGGGGTAAACAGATCTGGTTTACTATGGAAATGTCAAAGAGCATTTGTGAATATGTTTGTAAATTCTTTTTTTCTTTTTCCTATTTCCTGACTAGTTTTCATCATTGATTTCTCATGGGGGAGAACAGAAAAACAAACTACAGAACACTAGGAACATACAGAGCCCTTTCAGTTGGGATCAATAGCTTACTTCAGTGATGTAGGAAAAAGATTTTTCCCTGCAGTAGGAATGTTTTGACTCTGCATGAAGGTTTTAAGACTGAAATTTGATGCTGGTAGTTCAGGTATGTTCTAGGGACATTTTAAACTGTAGCCCTTCTCCAATCTGCATTCCTGGATAGAACTTTGTGACTGCTGGGATAAGAAGCATGGTGTTAAACCACGGTTTGTCTACCCAAGGCTGTAACTAGAAATGAAACAATGTATTAGTAGAGAAAAGCAAGGTACGCTACACTGTTGCTGCAATGAAAGCAGACGTGTTTGCATTTGTGCAGATGGATTCTAGCAACTCAACCTGCTGTTTAAGCTTCTGTGGCATACAAGGCTGTTTGTTTCAGCTGGAGGGAGTAATTTTACACTTGAGATACATTCACACATCTCCCTAATGACACAGACTGTATGTAGACAATGAGATATGCTAAACTAGGGCTATGGAAAAACTTTTCCAAACATCTCCCACAGACACTGCAGCGTTCTTGTGTCTTGTGTCTTGTGTATGGTATCTAGTGAATAAATTATTCCTGTATTTGCTATAAGCTGTTGAGCATTTAACTGTGTTTTAGGTGATCAGTAGCGTTCTAGAAATTACTATAATTATTGTTCTGGGAGTATACATATAAAATCAATTGACAGCTCCTATTCTGTTCTTGTCGTGGCAATTGCAGTGTACTGCTTGCAGCAGTGAAGACAGAACCACCCTTACAGAGACTGCTCCCAAAATCCTAATGTAGGAAATGTGTCCATTAAAAGTAATGCCAACCTTTCCTTCAGAAGGCTTGTTAGGTCTATAGTAAAATCATCATGTGCTGACTTATGAAAAGAATTAATTTGCAAGTCACTTTTCTGGAGAAACAAATAATCTTTTAATTAATGTAATCAATTAATTTTAATTTATTTAGCAAAGTTGAGCTTTGGTTTTGGCTGACTAGATTCATATAGAGTTCTGTAGAAGGAGAAAACTAGAAAATAAAAAACAGTGAAGGTAATGGGGTACTGTATTCTTCCATATCAATATCATCTTGTCCCTTAATTTGTTGCCATGACAGTTTCCTCAGTTTTCTTCTTCATAGTCTAGAAGCTAAGAAAATAAGGCCTTTTCATTTGATGATCTTTTTGTCTGGTATTTCTTGTTAATGCTTTCTTGTTCTTGTATCCGATATATACTTTCCCTTCCTAAACCACTATGCAGTTCTATAAAATAAAATTGGGAGATCAGTTGGACAGTAGAAAGCAGAAAGAAGACAGGCATGGTGACATGCAAAACTGAATGTACTAATAAACCAAATAGAAATCTTCAGTCATTCTTAGCAGAGAATAAATAAGGCAAAAGTTTTCTACCTGATGTTCTGAGAGTGAGAAGAAAGAAATTCTTTGCAGACTGGGGTATTGCTTCTCCTGTCTCCTAATGGCTCTTCTAGTAAACCCAGTATCCCTTATTTTACAATAACATTGCTTCAATCAACATTTAATTTTTGGATAACAACAGTAATAACTGTACCAGCCATCTCTTCCTTTTGTCTTTTAATCCTTTGCAGTTCGTCAGCTTCACCGGGAATTCCTGAGAGCTGGATCCAATGTTCTGCAGACATTCACCTTTTATGCCAGTGAGGACAAACTAGAGAACAGGGGCAATTATGTAGCTGAGAAAATAAGTGTGAGTAAAACTCAGTTTTAATGGAGATATGAAAATTGATTAATTTTAAAAGGTTTAGTAGATTATCAAGTACTTCCACAGTTTGTCATAACACTGTTGGTTATATTTGAGGACCAAATAATGAGATTATACAATTTCAAAGTCTGGAATAGCAAGAAAGACAAGGTTAAATGTAAAAATAATAACAAAATGGGGCAAGAATGAAGAAAAGAAAGAGGATGCTTGCATCATATTTTTCCCATCTGAGGAGATTAGTTTACTGAAATTATGATAAAAAGAGTACAGGGAAGCTAAATGCACAGAGAGCAAAATCAGTTAAAAAAAGAGAAGTGTTTTAATATCCAGAGAAATAAATCAAATGTAAAAAATGGTGAAGAATTCTAGAGGATAATAAGTGGCTAATGAGCATGGAATGTTGTTTAGAACCATATCTTCCATAAAGTAACAACTGAAAAATCCAAAGTATATACGCCGTGGTCAATATTCCCCTTCTCATGTGTAAGAGTAATCTGCTACAGCAACAGAAGCACCATGTTGGTGTTTTCTTACGCACTACACAAAGGAACTATATGGTGTTGGGTGTGTTCACTACATGCAGGATCCAGCTCCACTGGGGCTTCTGGCACAAACATTTCTAGATAGTTCCTTTGAGACCAGAAGGTTCGCCATTAACTGTTTTCTCTGATCTTTTCCTTTCCCCTTTGGTCCTATTGTTTATTTCAACCTCTGCAAAATAGAGAAGATTCTTCAGAGGGCAGGGAGGAAGGAATATCTTTGTATCTGTGAAGATATTCCAAGCCAGAAATTAGAACAATCTGGACACTAGGGAAACACTTGAGGCTTAAGAGGTTATACCAGAATGTCCTGTGGCCAAATTTATTTGAAGTGCTCTATCTTTACATTCAACAGATGCAACACTGAAATGCCTGAAGTGGTAATCCCAAAATCAGAGTGCCTCTGGAACAAGCCGTGCTGCAACTCTTGCTGCCATGCAAAATTATAAGAGGGGTTGTGAGAGCACCTGGTATTGGGATTGCATTACCATAGAGCTTTCAAGATTGATTTGCTGCCAGTTGTAGAAGCAGGTTGCTCCAGGCTTTAACTGATTTATGGTCCACCTCCCAGAGTTCCCAAACATGTACCTGAGCACAAGTGCAAATGGAAGACAATCTGTCAGCAATAGCCTTAAATATCAGATGGGTATTTTGAGGCAGCCATGGAAAACTTCAGCTGAGAGAAATCTATGTATATTCTAAGTAGTCCATGGGCTGCAGAGAAATCTGCTCTAATAAGTGCTTGTTGTCTATCCCAAATAATGATCCTTTTCCCAAAATTTTTTTTTCCCCACCTTAACTTCCTTTTCACAAGCTGTTCTAGTCACCTTAATTTAGGTATAGATGGAATGTATCTTCCAGCCTAGGTGATTGATTAATCAATCAATCATATATAGTGATAAGTTTCCCTTTGCTATTCTTCAATTGGTAACTTTAACATTGGATATTTAATGGTATCTTTTCTTAAATGCCTTAAATAACTCTGTATGAATATTATATCTTGAGTTTTTAAAATTATCAAAATACTAAAATACATTTAAAAAAAGAATGAAAAATCTATTGAAATTACTATATATTTTGTTTTCTACTCACAAAATGTCAGAATAAAAGCATATACCTAAGTGCAACTAACTAATCTTCTAAGAGACAAAGAAAAGCCCATTTCACACCAAATATTTGCTTTTTATAGACTATTTGTGTAAGATGTATTAAAGGTAATATGTTTCTGTGGTATTTGATAATATGATAACTTGGAGGTGGCAAGAAATTTATTTTCTAACGTTTGTTACGCTTTTGAAAGACGCTCATCTTTCTAATCAATATTATTTAAAGATCCATTTAAATTATAAAAAGATATGAAGAAACTATTATCGCTTTTGACTCTTTTTCTCCTTTCTGTGATCTGAAATTACTTTCATATCTCTGACTAGGTAAAACTGACATAATCTGTATTCATACAGTGCCATAAAGTGAATGAAGCTGCTTGTGACATTGCAAGAGAAGTGGCTAATGAAGGCGATGCTTTAGTGGCTGGAGGAGTCAGTCAAACACCATCATACTTAAGCTGCAAGGATAAAGCAGAGGTTAAAGCAGTCTTTCGAAAGCAACTGGATGTCTTTATGAAGAAAAATGTGGACTTCTTAATTGCAGAGGTAAATCTGTTAAAAAGTACATGCCTTCAACTAGCACAGTGTTAACTTTAAGGTGTCTAGTCCACTTTAGGGAGTACAAGTATATATTTTCAGTTATGTTTTTATGACAGTAGTATCAGATATTTTTCAAACTACACAGCAGCATCTGCAAGCATCCTACAATTCAAGCCTAAATTTCCACTTCATTCAATTCAAATTCTGTACTGGTACAAAGAGGATAGACTAATATGATTTTGAGTAGTTCCTGTTTTCTCCCATACATTGTAAACAATCAACCTAAAGTGACTTTTTAAGAAAATTTGTCTTTGGGAATAAATTTCTGGTTAACCTCCTGTATGGGCATTCTTATTCTGAAACAAGGGTACCTCTATTTTTTATTTGATTTTACTCACTGACTTTTTAAAATCCTTTTTTTAACTGTGTGGTCAGTGAACTCAGTTTAATTCTATTAAGGTAAATCCAAAAATAATCAAGTCATTGTATTGCTGGTGAATTTGGGGTCTGGATTAATGTGTTTATGCTTCATCTCCAAGGAACTGAAGTAGTCCAGTTTTAATTTCTTTCAGTATTTTGAACATGTTGAAGAGGCTGTCTGGGCAGTTGAAGTTCTAAAGGAATCTGGAAAGCCAGTTGCAGCTACAATGTGCATTGGTCCAGAAGGAGATATGCATGGCGTGCCCCCTGGACAATGTGCTGTCCAACTCGTAAAGGCTGGTAAGCATCTGCTTTAACATGCCCTTTAAAAGTATGGAACAAAGTCAAGTCCTTAAATATTGAGATAAATGGATGTGTATCTTAAGTACATAGCTTCCCAATCATATCTGATAAAAGTTTTGACACTGTAGGAAAATTTTTATGTGTACTTTACTAGAGCAGTCTTATAAAAATCCATATGAAAATGCAGCTATGAAATCCTTGTTAACCAGGATGTTATGGGGAACAATAGCCACAGGCAACTGATACTGAATAGAGAAAAATCCTAAACCTATTAAAATTTGGTTTCAGAGCCAACCCCAAATTCTGGAAACATAAGGAGAATCCAAAGCCATCTTAGACTGTCTGCTCATGTTTTTAGAAATGTGTGAAGCACAGTTCAAATCCAGGATGAGAGAATAAGAGGACAAAATAATTCATCTTTTCGCCTATCAAGGTCTGGGTTTTCTGCAGGATAAGGGAAAGGTCAGAAGAAATCAGTCAGAGGCATGATCAGTGATGGTACAGGAGTTTATTATATCTCTTATGAACTACTCTTTTCCTTTGGAATTACAGTTGAAATGCAAAGGCAGAACCTGTGTTAGGATCCTGCTAGCTATTGGCATATGTGGCTGTATAGAATCAATCTTTGCTGATTAAACACTAACAAGAAAAGCAATAGTATGAGGGTGGGAGGTGTGATTAATCATCAGGAAGGAAAAGATGAGTGCAACTGAGTTGTAAATGGAATGATCAACCTCAGAAGAGTTGAGGCTGGCTTTAACGTGATTGTCTTGTTTTCATAATGCTGGTGTAAAGATGGACTTAGCTTCTGGGGTGCTATGGCTAATAATTTTCACCTCCCACTTACTGGGGACATGTGACTTGAAGTTATTTTCCTCCTCCTAGGTGCTTCTATTGTTGGAGTCAACTGCCATTTTGATCCAGATACTTGCCTGAAAACTGTGAAACTGATGAAAGAGGGCTTGCAGGCTGCTAAACTGAAAGCCCACCTGATGTCCCAACCACTTGCTTTCCATACACCTGATTGTGGAAAGCAGGGTTTTATTGATCTTCCAGAATTTCCTTTTGGTAAGACAAGTTTTTGTTTTCTTTTGGTTTGCTTTTCTTTTTTTTTTTTTTTTCCTTGCCTTTTTTTTCTTTTATTCTCTGTACCATCCCCCAGCTTTTAGTGAAGCTGAAGCAGCAAGGTGTCCTTCTGTACAATAGGATGAGTCCCAATTATCCTGTCTGGAATTTTCCATAGGAGATCGTAATTTTGCAGTTTAATATCAGATTAAAGATCATCCACATAGTGAGAGTACTTCAATAGTATCACAGCACGTGACTGAAAGTGAAATTATGATGAAAACAGTTAAATAGACACATCCTAATCTCAGTTAAAACATGTAGTTGTTCCACATGCTATAGAGCCTTGTTTGGGACAGCTACAAACAATGCAAAGAAGTGAACAAGAGCAAACACTCTAAAAAAACTCCAGTGATCTGGGTTGTGACATCTATCTCACAAGCTCTACAATGTTTTCTTGCATAGGGATTTAATATACAATTCCTATGCAGAAACAGATACAGGTGCATGCTTGTTGCACTCATAATGATCCAGTCCTGCAAGTGTAATTGTCAAACATAAGTGAGATTAGAGAGAATCTAGAGGAGGGAGTATGTTCTTTAATGTTGTAACAAATGGATTAGCAGTTTGGAGTTTGATTCATCACATGTATGTTAAGAAGAAATTCTACAAAGACTGAAAGATTCAGCCACTTTGCGTATATAAGGCTTGTGTATTTAGGGCTTATTTCCATCTGGGATGTAGAAGGTCACACCCCTTTAAGATAAGAGAACAAAATCAGTCTAAATATTTCAAAATTGATTAGAAGAATGCTTTCATATTTAGGTATCATACACTCTTCTTTAAGAGCAGACTAACATATTAGAACATTTGAAACTTGAATTAGTAGCAAAAAAAATTGACAGATAGATGTGATTTTTCAGGAAAGATACTTTTTAAATTCCTCTCTTCACATAAAGTATAAAGCATGAGCCTGAGGCATTCATTAAAAGATAATATGTCTCAGTTCTGAAAATATTGTGGGGTGTTTAGAAGCTAACAACTCATTTACCCTATTCATTCCTTCATATGACACCTCTGATTTCAAGCAAAAAAAAAAAAAAAAGATAGACCAGATTCAATAAATAATCAAGTGAATTGAGGGATTCACTTTGGTTTGTTGTGGTTCTCGGCCTGTAATAAGCAATCTGTACGAGATCTCAGCTTTCAGAAATTTCATGAGTCAATTGGAGAAGGCAGGTTTTGTGAACATTTTCAATACCCAGAAGGACCAACTAATAACTTGACAGAAGATAAGAAATTTGTTAAATCACTGTTAAACTCACCCAGTTAACTCTGTTTTTTGTGGAAGGCAATATGCACAAATAGGTATTTAGATATTTGAAGTGTATCTAACCTCTGTACAGGCCAACAAGATCTTAGTTTCTAGGAAAACATAGGTTATATTGTATTGGCAAACTTTAGCATCTAGGTGCCTGGATTATTTATCTGTTGAACTTTTTCCAGTATTCTGTTTTCCCTTCTGTGTTACTGTAATTGCTCTGAAATGTCATCTATTAAGCAAGGACAATGTTTCAGAAAGAAATATCCTGGTGACATAAAGCATACCCAATTATCTCAAGAGTAGACACATAGAAGGGCTAAATCTAGGAAGAGGTTACAATCTTCTCATCAAAAATCGATGAGTATTTCAATCTCTTTTTATTATAAATGTTAACATAAATTTTTAAGCTACAGATACTTAATTCTGAATAAAGCCAAGAAAAGAAATGCTTTGACAGACATGGGAAATGTTAGACAGTTTTGGGAAGGGGAAAATTCCACAAAATAAAATCTATGTGGCAGTTTCTTTTCTAGAATACTGCTTGTTTTCAAACACCATGTTTCACCAAATGTGAGGCTGCTTCTTAGGGCCAGGTCTATCCCTGTTTCTTCAGAGAGGTTAGGTTCTTGCTGTCTTTTCACTCCTAAAGCACAAGGACTGATTCATAGTGTCATAGAATCGTTTGGGTTGGAAGGGACCTTAAAGATCATCTAGCTCCAACCCCCCTGCCATGGGCAGAGACACCTTCCACTAGACCAGGTTCTTCAAAGCCCCATCCAACCTAGTCTTGAACAATTCCAGGCAGGGGCCATTCACAGCTTCTCTGGACAACCTGTTCCAGTACCTCATCACCCTGATCATAAACAATTTCACCTTAATATCTAATCTAAATCTACCCTCTTTCAGTTTAAAACTGTTACCCCTTGTCCTATCACTACACTCAATGATAGAGTCCCTACCCATCTTTCTTGCAGACACCCTTGAAGTACTGGAAGGCTGCTATAAGGTCTTCCTGGAGCCTTCTCTTCTTCAGGCTGAACACCCTCAACTCTCTCAGCCTGTCCTTACAGGGGTGTGCTCCAGCCTCTTAATCATCTTCATGACTCTCCTCTGCACCTGCTTAAGCAAGTCCATGTCTTTCTTATGCTGAGGGCCCCAGAGCTGAACACAGTACTCCAGGTGGAATCTCACAAGAGCAGAATTGAGGGAGAATCACCTCCCTTGACATGCTGGTCACACTTCTTTTGAGGCAGTCCATGATGTTTTCTGGGCTGCGAGTGCTGGCTCATAGTTTTTCATCCACCAACATCCCCCAGTCCTTCTCCTCAGGACTGCTCCCCGTCTACTCATCATCCAGCTTTTATCCACGTTTGGGATTGCCCTGACCCAGATGCAGGATCTTGCACCTGGCCTTGTTGATCTTCATGAGGTTTGCATGGGCCCACCTCTCAAGCCTGTCCAAGGTCACTCTGGATGGCATCCCTTCCCTCCTTCATATTGACTGCACAATCCAACTCGGTGTCGTCAGCAAACCTGCTGAGAGTGCACTCAATCGCACTGTCTATGCTGCCAACAAAGACGTTAAACAGCACTGGTCCCGGTACCAAACCCTGAGGAAGACCACTCATCGCTGGTCTCCACTCAGACACCAAGCCGTTAACCACAACTCTTTTGGGTGTGAAGATCCAGGCAATTCCTTATCCACCAAGTACTCCACCCATCAAATTTAGGTCTCTCCATTTTAGAGACAAGGATGTTTGTTGTATGGGACAGCGTCAAATGCTTTGCACAAGTGCTGGTAGATGATACCAGTTGCTTTTCACTTATCCACCAATGCTGTAACCCCTTTGTAGAAAGCCACCAAATTCATTAGGCATTATTTGCTTTAGTGAATCTATGTTGGCTGTCACCAATGTGGCATAGTTTCCACAGGATCTTCTCCACCATCTGCCCAGGCACAGAGGTGAGACTTGCTTGTAGTTGTCCAGCTCTTACTGTTTTCCCTTTCTAAAAATGGGGGTTATAGTTCCTCTTTTCCAGCTAGCGGGAACTTCACAAGTCTGCCACATCTTCTCAAATATGATGGATAGTGGCATAACCACTTCATCTGCCAGTTTCCTCAGGACCCTCATAATGCATCTCATCAGGTCCCATAGATTGTGACAGCATGGATTATGGAGAAGACGGGGGTGCACACAATAGTGTTCCCCTGGAGTTTACTTGCTTATACACGTATAAATTGAGTGCAAGATGCTGCATTCTTAGTGCTGATAATTTTGTATCAGTTTTGCATTAGCTTTTTAATATATAAGAGACAAATAATGAATTTGTGCTTCTGATGGTTTCTCTCACATCTACAGGTCTGTACACAGGTTTACTTTTATTTAAACAGCTTTCTAAGATGGATAGCTTCATCTGGTTTTCCTTCTGATGTTACACCATCCACTTTTCCTTTGACTAGCCATTCCATCTGAGACCAATAATTTTCTGTTTAAGGACATTACATTTTTTCCTTCTGCTTTTTATTTTCTGGTCCTAACTACTCATTGGACTTGAAGCAGATCTGCTTTATATCACCCTCTTGCATATTAGGCATTTTTGGGAAAGAACACGGGGAGAAGAATCCTACCTCACTGCTGTGTTGCTGGAGCTTTACTACGTCACCACGGCTTCTTTACCCGGTGGAGCGTTCAGTGCACAGACATCATGCTGCATTCACCTGGTTCATGCTAGTTCATCTCCTGCAGATGTGCATAAAGAAGTGGGATGATTTTCATTCTTGTACTTTTATTTCTTAAAGTGTCTTCTTCAGTCCCTGGTCTTTTCTTTCCAGTTCTGCCATGCTTGTGCCTCCTTCCCTTTGAGATGTGCTTCCTTGTTCTTTTCACTATCTATTCCTTTCCTTCCATGAGTCCTTCCTCTCAGCTCTGTTATCCCTTCACTCTGCTCATCACAACCTGCAACAGAGAGAAGGGATCAAAATAAATTAACTTAACTACACACAGAACTTTCCACAAGGAATGAAGAGGTTTAAGGTAGCAAGGCGCTTATGCCTGGGATTATATCTGAATAAGGGATGAGCTAAGAAAGAGCTATAGATGCCAGCTGTCAGTAATAAGCATTCTGGAGGAATAATAAGCAGGCTTATTCCAGTTGCAGATAGGCTAATACCTTTTCCTTTCACAGATTACTGTAATCAGATTTCCCAAAAATTGGTTGTTTACTAGGAACTGTTGGAAATGGAGATGTAACATCGAAAGTACTTCAATACTCCAGCTATGAACTCTGGCAGAATGACAAGCATGTGACTTAGGGCTTGATTAGTCTCAGAAGATACTGGGTGCTGTTTTGCAAGGCCAAAAAAGCTTACAAGTGTAACTCAGCAAATCACAACAGAATCTGAAAGCTAGACTTCTGAAAGTTTGCATCATTAATTCTACCTCAGACAGTTCGAACACGTGTATCTACAACCAGATCTGTGAACAGTGTGCAAGTTTCAATCAGATGATTTCTTACCAAAAAATGTGCTCAAATGGAGCATGGTGGAAACTTATGATATGAATGTTTTTGCAGGTCTGGAGCCAAGAATTGCAACCAGATGGGATATTCAGTCATATGCAAGAAAGGCCTATGACTTGGGAATTCGTTACATTGGAGGTTGCTGTGGATTTGAGCCATATCATGTCCGAGCAATAGCTGAGGAGCTGGCTCATGAAAGAGGATTTTTGCCAGAAGCTTCTGAGAAACATGGCAGCTGGGGTGATGGCCTGAGCATGCATACCAAGCCCTGGGTCAGAGCAAGGTATGTACATCTGACCTGGAAAGTACACTCACATATTCCTTGCAGAGGCTTATATTGGTCTATGCAGCAGACTGGCTTAACTGATATGGAGGTCTAAATACCACTGTAAATTTTCTGTGTGTTAATAATTTGATGATCAGGGAGCAGGGAAAGGAGTGCAAGGGCAATAGAAGAGTGCCAGAAATTGTCATCCCTCTTTAAAATGAAGATTTGGTCTGAATCAATGTGAAAGTCGTTGATGAAAGTTAAGATCAAAAACTGACTGACTGCTGTAAAACAGATGCTAATGGTGAGTGTCTTACAGTGTTCTTTTCAAGGATGAAAAGATATTTTTAAAGCACGTAGCATTTCATTGCATGCTTTCGTTCACGCTTCTTTATGAAAATACAAAGTCAGTCTGTGCAAGTTAGATGACCCTTTGCAGTGGTCATTTAAGACACATTTCATTCAGTATTGTGAGGTTCTGGAAAAGAACCCTGAATTTCCTTTTCTTTCTTTAGGGCAAGAAAAGAATACTGGGAGAATTTGAAGCCTGCTTCAGGCAGACCATATTGTTCTTCAATGTCAAAGCCAGATGGCTGGGGAGTGACCAAAGGAGGCAAGGAGCTGATGCAGCAGAAAGAAGCAACAAGTGAACAACAGCTGAAGGAGCTCTTCCAGAAACAAAAGTTCTAATTCACTGCAGTTGTATAAATGTTATAATGATTTATCTACAGATCATCTCATGATTCATGAGAAAATCTGTGAAGATGAGTACCCTCATTGATTTATCAGTTAACATGTAATGAAAGGGACAAAATGCAGAAAGAATGTGATTAGAGATTAAATATGTCAAACTTAAAATAATAAAATCTTTCTCTGGACTAATAGCTTAGAGAATACACAGTAAGAAGGAGGTTTGGATTCTCCTAATAATTAAGCTTCTGTTAGCTAGGTGCCAGTAACTGGGTAGACAGAGAAAATACATGGAAAGTAATAATTGGCTCAACTCACCTGTGAAAAAAAGCCATCAATATGGTATCAATGGACTTCCACACCTGAGTCTGTTTAAATCTGGGATTACGTAGAAGCTTCCCCAGATGGCAAGATTTGTTGAGGACTTATTAAGGGGCACACAAGTTGCCAGTGCTTCAGACACGGTTATCTATAATCACTTTCTTGACTTAAAGAGAATAAAAGTAAACTGGAGAATACATCTTATAAATGAAATAAAAAGATAAGGAGAATTAGATCTTGCAGGAATTTCTTATATGAAGGAGAAAGTCTCAGAGAACTCTTAGGAAAGAAAAATGACAGGTAAATAACTTTTTGTCCCAAGGTACCAGATACACAAGATTTACTCATATGAAGGCTAAGAGATTAGTTAAGAGATTATTCTGAATTTTTTTAAAGAATCAAATAAAAGTAATATGATGGAATAGTGTTTTATCTTCACATCTTAAATTGTAAGAGCTCAAAACAGTGTAACATACCTCCAGTCAACAACTAATTTTCAAATAATCTATCTGATTTCTGGATATGTCATTGGAAACACTTGGTTATCTCAAAATAACACTTGAAAATTGAAGCTTCCTAAAATATAACTCCTGTTTATAAGACTAGTAGAACATTCCATAATTTATTTTTTTTTAAGCTGACTGATTCACTCAAGAATCTTAGCTATAAGAAGACATGAAGAAGACATGAAAATCCCTGTTAGGAAATAGGTCAATCCATCTAAGTTAAGAAAACTCACAGACATTTGTACACTGAATTTGTTGAGAAGGGTTTTCTTAGAAAGGGTATCACTACGCTTGGAACACATAAAGGACACATTTCCATTGTTTATTTTTGTGAAATACTATACAACTTAGATTTCTCTCTAGATTCTCATTCCCTCCCATTCTACATTAAAGCCACTACCATTATGAAAATATCATTCTCAGAGTTAGTGTTGAAAGATTTTGTTGGACTGCTTTTTATGTATAAGTTTATTTCATTTCATTATTTCTATCCATGTTGATATCCTGCTGTTCAGGAAACATTGAAATATGCAATACTTTAATGGGAAACTTCAGGTATCCTTTTCAGATTGGTACTGGCAGACAAATTTTAGAAAAAGCCATCTGCCTTCACCAAGCTCATAAAAGACTGAAATAGCAACTAGCTGGAAATTTTGCCTGGCAGCCAAAAGTAGACAAATCAAGAAGGCAGGTATTTTTAAATGTAGATTATTTGGAAAGCATCCATGTACTTCATTAAACTCCTTTCCCTCCTAAACCCTTCTGGACCTTCCCCCTGCAGAAAGCTGAAAAATGCAAGATCTGTAAAACAAAAAGGTCCAGCCTTTGATCACCACCAAAATTCATGCACCATTAAAACATAAACATGATAAAGTGGCCTAAAATACAAGCTACAATTGATAAAAGAACTGTATTGAACAATCATTACCAATTTAGGGACTTTCTGTGGCAAAGGATGAGTTTGGCCATCATACTCTACAAAAGCAGCTGGACTGATATTTTCCTTTTAAAACTGTTCAAACATGCAAAAAAAATTGTATTGAAGTGAATGAGTTCACAACACAGAATTTTGAGGAATAATGGTGTTTAAGAAAATTAGCAAATATGACTTTAAGCATCTACTTTTAGTTACCCATTTTAAAAAGAATGAATTTTAACAGACACTAACAATGAAGAAAATATATAAAGGCTAATTGAAGCCATTCAAAATGAGAGCAGACCCAAGGGGGAAACTATACAATACCTGTTTGATTCATATCACAGGCTGGACTTAGAAAGGAATTGATGAAAGCAAGTTGATGGGATGCTATATTGATCACTACAGAACTATAGCGATCACTACCCTAGATCTATAACTATAGATAGCTACTATCAAAAAAACAATCAAAACCAATCAAAACCAAACCCTCCAAAAACTACAGACACCCCCTCAAAAACAAACAAACAAAAACCCCAAGCAGCAAAGCCAACAAAACTTTATTTCCCATTTAAAGCTTTCTAATGGTCATTACATGACTTGGTAAGAAAAAAAAAGACAGTCTAACAGCAAAACCTTAGGAACCTTGTTTCCTTAGAAAATCTGTCTGAGAATTCATGTTAGGAAGTGAAGGAGGCTTTAGCAGGTCAACTCCTGTATTTTGCACCCTAAGGCAGGATCAGCTGCTTATAGGGAAAGACATTTGTTTAACCTGTTTGGAAACAACTAAATGAGGGACCTTCCATGCCAAGCACAGGCAGTCTGGTTACTTCACTCTTCTTAGCAAGTTTTTCCTAATTTGAATATTCCTTGATGGACTTTAAATCCATTATTTCTTTCCAGCTCATTAGAGACATGAAGAATTTATTCCCTTTATCTCTTCAGAAGCCTTTTATACATTTGAAGATTTACATACATTCCTTGTTGCTCTCTCGAGAAGAACCTGTTCATTCATTCTTTCTTTCTGTCCTCCAAGTCTGTGATTCATCATAAACCTAGAAATCATGTCCATCAGATCTTTTCCCAGAACTCTCCATCTCTACTTTTTTTTACCTGCAAGCAGAACTGAAGTGATCTAACCTTGGAAGTTTGGATCTAGAAGAGAAAAAACATTTCTTTTTAAGGAATAAACCTTTACTCTTGAGTCCGAATGTCAGGACTAGAGGGATCTGAACAAACCATAAACTTCACAAAGTTCTCTGTGGTGCACATGAGAATATGGCTCTGTTTCTAGTCAGCTCTGAAGTCTTCCAGAATCCCATGTAAATAAAAGAGGCCTAAATGCCGCTGTGTAATGGTAAGGTGTTGGCCTGATTTATCTGTAAACCACAGGAAAGCAAGGAGAGGGCTTTTTTTTGTGAAAAAGAGAATTTTGGAATAAGGTGGAAAAATCACAGAAAACCCCTTTTTTTTTTT
>WUAM01000107.1:18921093-18932283 GCA_024336885.1 Actenoides hombroni
AAATCACAGAAAACCCCTTTTTTTTTTTTCCCTGTTTTTTTGAAAACAAAGTTTTCTAGGAATCCTACCGAATCTGAAATCACCATGTAGTACAAATTTCTTCCTAAAGAAGTTTGCAGCAACACTATATACAAATACTCTGGCAGATTCAGTGACATTTTTAACCCATTAAAAGAAGTTATCTGTCTTGTTCTACCCCATTGACTTTATAAAATATTCATAGAATCACTGAATCATAGAATGTCTCAGGTTGGAGGGCACCTCCAAAGGTCATCCAGTCCAACCTGTCCCTGCAGTGAGCAGGAACATTCTCAACTAGATCAGGTTGCTCAGAGCCCCATCAAGCCTGACCTTGAATGTCTCCAGGGATGGGACCTCCAGCATCTCCCTGAGCAACCTGTTCTGAACACTGAACATAAACTAATCTCATTTCATCCTTCAATGTGTTAATTATTTTAAGTGTTAAATTATTTTAAGTATAGACAACATTGAAATGGGATGGGGAGAATATTATCATTAAATATATTATTTCAGCACCACAGTTTATTGCAAAAATTCTCCATTACTTTTTCTTTATATTTCACTTTATTGAGAGAGCTAGTATATGGCATAAGTTTTATATGAGATATCAACTTCCGCTACATGCAATTTAATCGAATTGTGATGCTAAATTTGGTCAACAGTGTTGATCAGAAGTTTTAGAAGCATTACCAGTTATCAGTGGGTGGTTCAAAAGTGGTTTGCAGCATTCAATTGCAAATGTTTGCATGTCATCATTTCAGTGCAACTGAAGAAAGAGAAAACTGGCAACTGAAACAGATGGGAAATGGTCAAAAGCAAGTAAAGGTCTGCTTTGCATTTTACCTGTTTGCAAATCAACAGTGTTAGAAAGAGGGCAAACCTGTTCAGCCCAGAAGGCTAGTCTTTGTCTTTTGGCAGACAGCGTAGCAAGCTTTACAGAAGGTGTCATGTAAAACCCCTTGAACAATTTTTTATTTCTAACAAAAAAAAACCAACCAGCCAACCAAAAAAAAAACCAACCCCAAAACAAATAAACAAAACAAACAAAAAACAGCCAACCAACCAACCAAAAAATCAAACAAACAAAAACACACACCAAAAAAACAACAAAAAAAACCAACCAAAAAACCACAAACAAAGAAAAAACCCCAAACCAAACATACTAACAAAAAAATAGGCCAGTTCCACCCATGAAAAAAATGAAGAATATAAAGACTGTACTATTCTTTGGGTCAAGCAGCACCGTTCTTCTGCCACATTTGGAAGGGGTGTCTTGTCTTCTAAAAAGAAAGGCTTGTATGCAGGAAAGTTTGCATGTTCTTTTAATTCATGTCAGCTGGTCTGCTGGCAGATCCTGATGGCTCTTCCTGCAAGCCTTTCTGTAAAAAGGCATTTCTCAGTAGTGTCACAGTGCTACAGCTTCATGGAAAATCAAAGATGTGTCCTATTAAGGCAAAAGCGGTTTTAAAATCTTGTTTCCCGCTATATAATATCAGCTCAGACTTCTGTATGACAAAAATCTCATCAAATCGTGCTTTAGAAACACAGGCTTAGGGCAACCTGTGCAAATACTGCCTCCTGGCGACTCTTTGTATGGCTACAGGACGGGGGGAGGTGGAACATCAAACGGATTCTCAGGTTTGCATACACTGACAGAAATCAGAGAGCAATTAATTTCTACTTAATTTCAGAACAGACTTAATTACACCTGCATTTGTTACTTAACAAAGAAGTGTTGTCTTTACAAGAGCCATCAAAGCTAATTAAGTATCCAATTGTTCAACTTTTCAGTTTAATTTACTGCGAGAATAAAATGGCAGAACTGAAGTTTTTCCTCGAGTATGTCCAGGTCAGCTCTTATTTAAAAAAAATCGTATGGTGTACCTTGTACACAAATATTTTAAATGGACACATAAATGGTTCTGTCGCCACAGGACAGTGGAGAAAAAAAAAGTTGGAAGGTGGTTAACAAATGTAAAACTTAAGATATATCTAAACGGTGCCTTCTCCTCACCTCCTCTATTTACACTACTCCAAAGTCCTGACATTGTTAGAATAAAGAATTTCCAAAGTTTAATTCTTAGTACTTAAGACACTGAACCAAATATCCTTAAATTTGCCTACTTGTGTGTTTGTCCTACACAGTGAGTAACACGGAGGCAAAGAGACATTGTGTGTAATATTAAATGCTGTACAACACTGCATCTACCCCACAACAGGGCAGAATTCAGCTGATTTGACAGGCATGCAGTGCTGCATCCACTGTAGCCACTGCTTTCTGCAGGGCTAGACATTGACAGGTTTCTGTCTGCTATCCTGGCAAGACTACCACGTAACTGCACAGTAAATTTTAGTCTATATTCTTTAAACATTCTACTGCCTTTCCTGATGCTTTTATTCATGTGAGAATTCTTGTCTCACACAAATCATTGTTATTCCACCCTACTTTCATACTATTACACCTACGTTTAATGTAACTGGTTCTTCTAGTTCTGCTAGACAGACAGGACTCTTAAAGACAATTAGTATTTGCATGAATGACCTGAAAGACAATTTATCTCCTTTTTTTTTTTTTTTTTTCCCCTGACCTGAAGCCACATGTCCTCCATTCTATTCACACTGATACAGGAGCACAAAGGGACAGAAACTTTATTAGCTGTGTTTGCCTGGAAATGAAGCAATCCTTGTGTGGCACAAAAATTATACGCTTGACTCTTACCCACCAGCTTCTTCCAACATATGAGAATGTGGAACATTGCAAAGGTGTGAGAGCATGCCCAGGACAACTCACATGCCACTTGCCTTTGGCTAGAAAATTAAAATAGTTCATCAGTTTTGTCATGTAAGCCTGTGGAAGGAAGGATGCATAGAGTATGAAAGCAAATCATTATCGTCTGTTCATGCTTTACATTTTTATGCTGGACAGAATTGTTGTGAACTGCCCAACATGTAATAACATAGCAACTCAGACCTTTGATTTTTACTTGTATTTTTTACCAGAATATTTACCTTAGAGTACCCTGAGGTGTTACTGAAAAGCTGTCAGGAAGCTGTCCTCAGTTGAGGATAGAAAGGAGATAGGAGTATGTCCAAAAGGTAACTGCTAGCACATACCAAACTGTATGCAGAAAATTGTTTGGCCAAACAGGAATTCAGCCCTTAGTTTAAAGCTTCATGCTTAAACCATGCAGAAATCCTTTGCCAACCTGATTAGCTATTCTCTTCTCATTAATATACACAGAAAATCATGGATGTAAATCAATATTCCCTTGGGTTATTAATAGTCAGGCATATCACAGAAGTGAGTGTTCAGGGCTGACAAACCACAGCGCTCCACTCCAGAGCTCTGGGCTTGTGTGCTTCCCTGCAGAAGTACCAGGATCCTGCTCAGTAGCCAGGATCGAGGCAAACAGACAGTCACACAGGGTAGCTACAGCAGAGGTACTGAAGTGAAGATGAACTGCATCCACTGTTTAGCATGTCTTTACTGTTCATGGCTCAGTTTAATAGTCTGGCTAGAAGCTGTTTTAATAGGGTGTCTGGTTAACAAATAGCTATTTATCTGAAGCATAAAGAATTTTCTGAGTAACATAGGCTGTTCCATTACTCAGCTAGCTAGTTGTAGCTAATAAATCAAAGCTCTTCTCATTCTTTTGTTCTATTATCCTGGCCTCATTACTAAAACTAGTGTCTAAATGTCTGTTGTGATAGACTTACTTATGAACCCAATCCTATGTGCACCCTACAGCTATAAAAGGTGCTTTGCATACACAACAGGTAGGACATTCTTCATTTTTTTTTCTACTCATAGAGAATATATATATCAAGCTTCCAAAAAAACAGCAAAAATCACATTCATTTACAAGTATTATTTTTGTTATAATCTTCTGTATAAAATTCATTAAAATAATAAAATGTGTGATACAGCTCAAGATTTTCTTACACGCTAAAGACAGTATTTTCCATGTGAAAACCTGATGCCTCTCAGGAAACAAAGCCAACCTTCCTTTTCCTCTAAAGAAAACAGCAGAACAATGCCATCAATCACTCAGAACAATAAGGACCTGCTTAGAATCCAGGGCTTTTGGTTAATAACTAAATTAACAGTTAATTATTACAGTCAATTATTTGATTAATAACAAAAGAACAGCACAATGTCAAGGAATAGATTGTAAACAGTGAACTGATAATATGCCAAGTTGATCTGCATTATATCTTGAGACTACTAGATGTACCTCCTTCCATCCAAACAGCATTTGTTCTCATTTCCCATAGGGTGACAATGAACTTTGAGTTAGATAGCTACAAGTATCTAATTACAGATAGTTAGGTAGCTACAGGTCACAGAAGATCCTGGAAATGTCAAGGAGGGAGATGCTACAGTACAAAAATTCTGCAATTATTCAGAAAATTGGCCCCAATGTTTAGAAGCATTCAATGTTTTTAACTATGGATGGAGCCAATGTGACCTGCAAGCAGTTTCATGACCAAAACAAAATTCTTTACTGAGTAAAGAAAATAAGACTGGGATTCCTCATCTGAAATAACATCTAGTCTCTGCAACCACTAATAGCGTGGATAAACAACAAGGATGTAGCAAATGATTATGGTAATGAAAGTGCAATTCATCTGAAGAAGCTTATATAATTGGATTACATTTATATAACCTTCTTCCTGACAATATCTTTGTGTTTCACAGTTTTTTTAAGTGTTTAATTTTACAGGAACCCAGTGAGGTAAATAAAGAGTGACCATCTATTTTACAGCTGGAAAGCCAAAGTAAAAAATTGAACAAAGGCTACATTCAGAGTGGTTCACGTAAGTTAACTTTACTGTCATAAATGCCTTCTCTACTGCTGCCACTGGAAGCTACATCTTCCAGTCTCATATGAATAATACTCTGAATTACTCACCAGCACACTTTTAAACCTAGAGGCCACAGCAGTTGTGAAACCAAAGGTTTGTGCTGATAGCAAGTGGTCTGAATATGGCCCTAAAGACCTTGCCCGTGGTCATGCTGGGTTTGAAGTGGAACAAAAAGTTGACATTGGATGCTTCCCAAGTCCCATAAGTCAGGCAGGAAAAAAATGGGGAAAGCAGGATTTCTGAAAACAATCCTTTAATGTAATGGCTGTTTTAGGTGAGCCAGAGGAAAGCACAGTCCCCTTACTTAGCTCATAAGGTCCTGTAGCAGCTTCTGGCAGATGTTCACAAACCCACTGGGCCTTGGGATTCCTTTCTTCCCAAAAGCCAGTAGCTCCCTCTCCTCTACGTGATATTTTTTCCATTTAAGAGACTTATTTTCTGTTCAACTGAAGATGATTATAATTGATGTGAATTATGCAAAGCCTTTTGTTGCATTTTCCATTCTGGCTCATTCAAAGCCCTGGATCTGAAACCCCACTGTCCACTGCTGTTCCAGGTCTGAATCTGTAGAGCAATTCCATTTCTACTTTCAGAAATCTTTGTCTGGTTGATCATATTAGTAATTATGATTTGTATGAGTGTAAGTCACTACATTTAAACATGAGTCAGTGGATGAATACCATCAGATGAAACTGTCCTTTAGTAAGTCCTTTGCAATCCATAAATAACTCTGCTGAGAGCATAACAAAGGCTCTTTGTGTTATTGCATAGTGGAGCCAAAAATGTTCTTGAAGCAAAGTTTGTTTGCAATATAATTACATACAGCTCATACATAAAACAGCTCATTGTGCCAAAGCCAAAAAGGTAGTCCTTTAGATTCCATGATCTTCGTCTATCTATATTAACAATAGAACCAAATGTATGGTTAAACCATTTATATTTCACTGGTTCCTTTCTTTAATTCTATGTGATATATTACTTCTTGTCTAAGGACACAGTCCTGCAAGAATCTCAATGCTTGCACAAATGTCTGCCTGTACAAATTGGCCTTGCAGCACTGAGAGTTCACTCAGTGAATTCAGGACTGTTTTGATATCTTTTGGGATAGTGCCTGTTACTGATCCTGACTGGAGACTTAAAAATCTGCAGAAAATGTAGCAAATATATTTTAAAATACTGCAGAAAAGGCTGAAAATTAAGACTTAGATATGAGAGAGAGAGAGAGAGAGAGAGAAAGTGTGCTAAGAATGGGAGGATATATTCAAACTTTCCAGTGAAAACTTAAGATGCCTAAAATTTACTTAAGGAAACTGAATATGTCCTCACCCATCTCTATCAGTTGAAGCATCCTGTCAAGATGATCTATTTTGAGACTTCTCAACAATCAAATAATCATTCTGCACTTGAAATAATGGAAACAATTTTGGATTCCTCAGTGCTGGTGGGAGAACAAGACAATACTCCCTAAAAGAATGCACAATAATTCAGCTAGGAAATTTTGTTCCTTTATCACTTGTCCTCACACCCCTGCATCCTTTCATTCTACAGTGTAATGACTGTAGAGCCAGATGCCAGTAATATCTTCATTCTCCACTGTATTCTCTCTTGTATTTCAGCATTTAATATCTTTCTTTTTGAGAGCACTAGTGGCAAAGCAAATGATAATCCACAGTGCTGTCTCATTCCTCAGTAGCATATGTCTCTTTGCCACTTACAACATTTGAGTTTGTATGGTTCCAGGAAGAATCATTCTTTACAGAAATAATTTTCCCTGTGTTCTTGCATTGAAATCTATAGTCAGTAAAGGGCTGCTATAGTGACTCATCTCATCCTCATCATTACTTCTAGTAAAAGGACAGAAAGGATGTGATGGCTATACCACAGTGAGAGGTGTAGCAGACCAAAGGACAGTGGTAACTGACATACTTCAGAAATATATAAATGCTTCCCTTCTTTGATGGGCACAAGTCAAAGCCCTGGAGGCCTCAGATCAAACTAACCAAGATTGCACAGAGCACAGTTTACTTCGCTAAGAAAGCATGAACCTGATGCCACCACTGGAAAATGTCTCTTATGGTTGGGAAAAGTCCCTTTCCATTTCAGTTTCTGATTTATTTTTTTTTTCACCAAGAAGCAAAAAACAGTTCTGACTCTCACACAACCTACACAATTGGAGCAATATGTAGCTATTATTCCTACCAACAAGTTGTGAACCACATCATCAGAGATCTACAGTCCTCCCATTCTTCCCTTTCACTTCCTTGCACTACTCTGGGAAAGAAAAATTATTGCAAGTATGCCACACTACTGCTACATAGTCTGGCACCTAACGAGGTTAGAGCTAATGCTTGAGCACCACTTGTCCCACCTCTGTCAGAAGTGCAGCTTGTAACAAAAAGCAGTGACTACACAGCAGCTCTGCAGTATATTATAATAGTAGCTTTGTCTCCTCCATTACTATCACCTGCATCTGCTTGGGCTCCATACTCTACTCACTTTTGCATATCCCACACATGCAAGTAGGACAGACCAGTCTTATCCTAAATCACAGCCTATACAAACACAGCCTGGAAATCATAGAATCATAGAATCATTTTGGGTTGAAAAAGACCCTTAAGATCATTGAGTGCAACCATTTACCTAACACTGACAAGTCTACCATTAAGCCATGTCCCTAAGCAGCACATCTACGTATCTTTTAAGTACTTCCAGGAATGGTGACTCCACCACTTCCTCTGGCAGCTTGTTCCAATGCTCGACAACACTTGAAGAATTTTTTCCTACTATCCAGTCTAAACCTCATATTGTCATGTTGTCATAATAGCAATAACAACATAAAATTGTGACACAGGGCATGAAACATATTCCTCCCTGGCTCAGAGTCTTCTAGCTTTGATGGCACTAAGCAGAACTCTGGAGTATCTTTTTCAGTGACAGCCAAAGACAGAACCTAAGAGAAACATGATAAGAGAACATACTACAAAGACATGTCCAACCTCAAATCTAAAAATTGCCTGTTCTTTACTTTGCAGAAGGCTAAAATGTAAACTCTATGAAAATAAATAAGCACATAAAATACAAGGTCCCTAACCTTCATAGATAATGTCATTGCGTGAAAAGTGTAACTTTGCTTCTTTCATGGTAAGAAACATCACAAGGGAACAGATGATTTTAATGGCATAAATTATATTGGGCTCTTCATCAAAAAGAAGTAAGACTTGCTCCAAAGATTAATATGCATTTTTTATTTATTACTAAATCTCTGAAAGTAAAACTGTTTAAATGGCTGCTTGTCTAAGCAGTTTCAAGCTAGCTGATAAGTTACACTGACAAAAATACTTCATCTGAGAGCCAGGGGAAAAGGTAAACCATCCATGAGGAGTGTTCTGTGCTAGGGAAGAAAAATTCTATATATATATTCCAAATATGTGTCACAAATAAAGTCTGGCAGATATGGGATCCAAAAGAGAAGAACATATAACACATCCCTTTTAAATTTAAATTTGCAGCAGAAACCAAAATTTAAAAATGGACTCTTGAAAAATCAGAAGAATGAGAAGAGTCTACCAAAGCAGGACTACCTGCAGCAAATTTCAAAGTAATGCTGCTCTTCAGTCTCAACACACCATAACCATCCATATATCTCTGGAAATAAATAATACACAGGCAGTCTGGTCCCTAAATTCTATCTTTAGGCACTACCTGTCTGCACTTCAATAAAAACTTCAGACTTAAGTAATGAAAATAATGAGCAAATTCACCAGACGCCCAGTGGGAAAACTAGCAAAGCTTAACTAAAAAAAAAAAAATATGTGGCATTTTGACAACCCAGTGCTCACTGAAGAGCAATCCTAGAAGTAGAACTAAATGACTGTATTTTACTCAGTTTCCTACAATAAAGACATAAAGAATATTCTGTAGCTTTCCAAAAGCTAAGTTCCCAGTGAATTAAGTCTTTGATCTGTGGGCAAATTGAAGCACTTCGCTGAAGTTGCTGGCATGATAATTATCTTACATTCAGCCTGCTTCAGGAAACAATTTAGAGGGACCCCTTTGTTCAGTGATGGCTAAAATTGCAACAAATCAGTCACACAAAGACCAAGCCATGCTAAGGGTGGGGCAGCAGCTGAGCTGTAGGGTCCCACGGGTTCTCCCCAAGTGTGGGAAACAGTGCAGAGTTATGAGATTGATTTGAATGCAGAACAGTGTGTGTGTGTGTGTGTGCGCGTGTGTAGGCATTCACATGAATACATGTTTTTAAGAAACAGAGAAGAGAAGCTCTGCAGATGCAGACAGACATGTCGCCCAAAAAAATCAAGACGCAACCAGCAAAACAGCGGCAGAAACAGAATCATGAACAAAATTAAAGCAGCTTTTAGGCTGTCTGCTGAAAAAGCCTTGGAACTGAGAACAGAGAAACTTGCTCCTGTTACTTGAGTTCAAATATACTCAAAGTATGTATGCTTAGCCTCTCCAAAATACCTAGATCGAATCATAAAATACCCAGCTGCATCTTAATTTTCTTCTTTTACTGGAAATACCCTGTGATTCCTTCCAAACTGATGAAGTATTTATGCGAAAATGAAGAAACAATATTAAGGTAGAAAATTTGAAAAGCTGTACAGGAACAGGAACTAAACTCTAAAATCAGAAGTTTATCTGAAATGTATATGCAACTAGTTTAATTTCTGGAGTTTGTGTGTATGCTTTTGAAATTGAAATAAGGAATGTCTTCAACTACTTGATTTATGAAAGTTGCACAATGCTATGTCTGTACTTTATGTTTATATAAACCCATTGAATAAAAAACCCTCTATGCCGGAATTCAGTTTTGATGCAAAGGGACCTCCTTAGTGCCTTCTCTAGAGGCCAAACTGCCTCCTCCAGAATGCAGACTGATGTCTTGGTCTCACCTACTCCTTCCCAGTCTTGCCTCTCTATCAGGAAGCAAACGGAATGTACACAACAACAGTGTGAGAATTGTTGCTGACTGAAATTACTATGTTAGTAAAGAAAATATACCACATATATATCACAAATTAATTACACAGTATGCTTGATTTCCTTTAAAAAAAACAACAACAACAAAAATTAAAAAGAAGAGAAAGTGCAATGAATTAACTAAATCAGTGTATTACATTGATTTTAGGGTATCTGTGCTGCTCCAGACTTTGATTGATGTACAACCTATGTACTTGCTGAATACTGGAATATATTCAGGATATTACTTTCTTCCCTGTTGTTATTACAAGAGGTTATAAGAGCTTGTAAATTATGCCCCTTTCAGAGACATGGCTTCACACTGGAATCAAAAGGCTACAAAATGTCTCACAGGAGCTAGGAATTGCAGATAGAAACCAGAAATAATGACTGCAATTGGCAATGCCTACTGCAAAATGAAAGAATATTGAACTAAGAAGTATGCAGACAAGAGCTGATCAAAAATGAAGGCATAAAACCTATTGCTTTGATTAAATGTTAGTGATTTTTGAAGGATGGAGATAAGGAAATACAAGTATTTACCTCTGTAAAATATAAGCAAGGAAGAAAACAACATGGAACTTCAAAAAATATTATAGGGTGAAAATTTCATATAAATTTTTTCATACACCAGAAACATTTTAAGTCAAATTACATTATCAAGGGAAAATGTTGTAGAGAAAATCCCTTTCTAAATCCAAAAGTGTAGTTAGATTTTAATAGGGGCACTCGAAGTCAAAGCAACAAGAATACAAGTGGTAGAATTAAAGAGGAAAGAAGAAAAACAAATTCAGAAGAAAACAAAAGCAGGGAAAGTAGAACAGGAGGAAAGAGTGAAACAAACTGCTTAGCTCTTGCTGCAGTGCTCTTGAAGCTTTTATGTTTCACTTTTCTTTCTCACTCACCATATCTTTCCCCATGGATCCCAGTGTTTCACAACTGTAAAGATGCATCATCATGAAAAGGCTGTTGCATCACAGTGTATCCTACATTTTTCAACCTTCCTTTTTCTTGACTTGCTTCACACCTCCATCACTGACTACTGCCTATTAAAATTACTTACAGTGCATGTCTGAGACATCAGTTGTCTTCAGCAAACTCCACTGCAGATTCCCACCCAAGAATTTCCTGCCCATCTCCAGCCGCATCTCCAGGCTGCAGCTCCTCTTGTTTACGATGGAGTTCATAGGTGGTAAAATGCATTCATGTGGCTAAATTAGAGAAACTGCTTCTTTCAGGGCAGTGGAAGACCTAATTACAAAACAGTCCTTAGCCCTTATTCAGGCACCAATTAACTCCTCCTGGGCCCAAATACCCTTTTGT
>WUAM01000107.1:18948631-18959176 GCA_024336885.1 Actenoides hombroni
GGATACCTGCGGCTGGAAGATCCTTTCGCAGGTGCTTTTCACGGAGACTGACGACCCCGAAGAGTATTATGAGAGCCTGAGTGAGCTGCGACAGAAAGGGTATGAGGAGGTGCTGCAGCGGGCTCGCCGACGAATCCAGGAGGTGAGGCTACCGCAAGGTCCAGATATCTCCATTTTAATGTTACCTTTTTCTTACTATGTGACATCTTATTGATCTCTCTAGCTGCTCCCCTCTACCTTTGCAGAGTTGATTGGACCATGGGACAGAAAAAAAATACAGGAAAACTGTCTAGTTTAAGGGGAAAAAAAAGGCAAAAAACCACAACAGCAAAGCATAGTAAGTAAATGAGGCTTAACCTTTCCAAGGTCTCTAGGGCCAGGATTTGTGAAGGTGTAGATTTCTTTAGTCATCTCAGTGTGACTCAGTACTTTATTCAGTGCAATCAAATTTAGACATTTGTGAACAAGTATTGGATGGATTTGGTAGCGTCTTGCTCCCATATTTTTATTCTTCCATGGCTTTGCACCAGCATGCATTGGAATGTGAATATTTCTGTTCAATGGGAGCAGCAACATGTGGTGTTTATTTTGACAGTACAATTTAGGAACTTGAGGCAAAAAAAATTCTAGGCTCTGGGTGCTGAATCTGGTATTTCAAGTGAGATGATGTTTTCCAGTGGCATTGAATAACTACAACTTTTGTTCAGCTGGTAAGTTCTTAGAGTCTGGATTTTAAAAAGCAAGCTGTTTGGTCCTGGCAGATGTTTATTGCCTTGCCATTGGTAGTGTCTGGCAAGACTGGGATGTTTCAGGACACACCATCTCTCTTTCTCAGACCATGTACTGTGTAGACAGAAGTAGTTGAGATTCTGCTAACTAAATTCTAGCATCTGTGTGTGGGAATTTTTTCCTATCTTTGTGAACTGAGGTATGTGAGGACCTAGATTTCCCTGGTGTAAGAGGAGAATTTTACACTTGTTTTAATGTTTCAGTGGCCTTGCTCCATAAAGCAGCAGAATCTCTCTAGATGTGACTGTGCATATGGATAGGATTATGGAGTTATTTTATTTTTGCAAACAACATCTAAATTGTGTAGTATGGATAGAGGTCAAGTTTGGCTTCTTCAACTGCCTGCATATGTTCTATTAATGTGTGTTCAGAACTGTGTAGTGGAACCTTTTTCCTTGATAGAGTGTGAGCCTATCTGCTTGACATGTATTTTGATGTTATGGTTTTCAGTTTTGTGGGATTCAGCCCCTAGTGGCTGGAGTATAAAAGTGTTTAATCAGGGGTGAAATCATGGTAAGAGCATCCAAGTGTAGTATTGTCAGGTGGAAGTTCATTTGCAAACTTCCGTGTTAAGGTATATCATTGTGATCTTTCTCTTCTCTTCTCTTCTCTTCTCTTCTCTTCTCTTCTCTTCTCTTCTCTTCTCTTCTCTTCTCTTCTCTTCTCTTCATATACAACTGGTAATTAGTTTTATAGTATTCTACAGTAGTTTCAGTCCAGAGAACATCAAAATATACCGTCTTCTGCTTTTTTGTTTGTCTGCATTAATGCTCGGGAGTGTGTGCTTAAATGGACTTAGCCTTCAGCTGAGCAGTTTTTATAAGGAGCTGAACAGGACGAGAGAAGTTCCTGTTAAACATGGGGAGTTTGGGAAATGAGTACCTAACTTAAAGTATGTGGTGTTTTTGAGGAAACACTAATTCGGAATTACTGAGCCAGAACTATTTGTTTCTTGGAGAATCTCAGCTTCTATTTTGTTAGCACCAGTACTATTGGGGAAAAAAGAAATCAGTTATCAGTAGGCCATAAAAGCTTTACACATCAAAATCTCTAAACTCCAACATCTTATTTTCTGTTAATGTTCAGAACTTGGTGCAGACAAAATGGTAGAGCTTGTGTGTATTTGACTATAGCACAACCTTCCCTTCCCAGGGTAACCAATCCAGTAGTTTAGTAAAGTCAGTACAGCTGTACTTCTGTCGCTGTCAATTGTGTAAATTGATCCATCTTTAATTAAAGGTAGTTCATGTTTAAGAAGCCCATTAGAATGACCTGCTCTTTCCCACTTGTCTCTCAGGTTTTTTTCCTTACTTGTTAGTGGTTTACTTGGTGCACAGGAAATGTCTTTTTTTAAAGCAAATACTGATAGTGTTTGTCATTGCAGTTCTATGCAAGTGAAGCAATGGGTGATGGGTACTGCTTGATATTTCTGAAGTAAAGGTTTTTCATACTTTAAAGAAAATCTGCTGAATCCATGTTTCTTCTCACACTTTAATGTACTTCTGCATCTGTGCCTGAAGTCTTCCTGTCAGCTGATTCTGTCTACTAGCTGATTGTAGGAATGTTGGATTCCTGCAATGTTGAATGATTTTTACCTCTTACAAGAACTTTTTCGGAAATGGGGAAGTGATTAAGCAGTACTGGTAACAGAAATGGTATCTAGGAGCATACTGAATGTGAAAGGTCTTAATTCATATAACGTTGTGCAAAAAACATGTTAGAACTCCCAAGACCTTGGCTTAACATCTTAAAATATGCCTCTGTGCTTTATAATTATTTCATATATTTTTTTTCTAGGACAAATTCCTTTGTGCAGTTAGAGTATTACTTCAAAAATACATGCAGTTTTTGTTGATTGTATTCTTTATATGCTTTCTCATGTTCATTGGTTCAGCATACCGTGCTTGACCATCTGTTGCTTCCAAAAGCTAAACAAAAGTCAGTATGTTTTCACAGCAGTTATTAATTGTTGCTTTTTGTAATAGTAATTTTTATCTCTGCCCCAATTTTAAACCTTTAATAAGCCAGAAGAATGTTGCAAGTAGAAACAGATCCAAGATGAGGAAGCAAAATAGTGTAGAGGAATTGTGTGACCTGGAATTAATTTCTTCTGCATAATTTGCAGACTTGAAATAGTACATCTTTTGTGCCTTTTTTTTCCCCCTTCAAATAAAGCTATTAATTATGGAATAGTTTAGGAATTTAAGTTAAAGTAAAAAATCGTATCTAAAGGAGCAAATATCACTCTGCATCATTTCTGAAAACTAATAAACATGTGTTTGAAGCCCTTGTTCAGTAAATTTATGCCTGGTTACAAAGTTCCTCAGGTGCTCAGCTACCAAATGGAGATACAGAATCAGTTAATGACCAGATGAAACGATGTTACTATTTCAAAAGAGAGGATGCCACTGAGTGCTTATTTGGGATTCCAGATTCTTGGCCAGCATTTCCAATATCTTAAACTTAGTGACTGGAAGGCAGAAAAAGTTGCCTTTGTACTGTTGTTCCTGCCAGTATCCTATCTTATGTTCCTTCTATAACACACTTTGAAATTTTTGTGAGTATAGTGGTACCAAAGATGGGGTCATATCCCTTTGTCAATGTTGTGTTGGCAAAAGGTTGACCATAGTCATGTTTTTCCTGAACAAAAAGTGGTGTTAGTAAAAACTATGATTAAGAGGGTTTGATGGCTTACTCATGCCAATAAACATGTTCTCTTGAATACTTGCCCTTTTACTTGCTCTTGCATAGCGAGTTGTAGGTTTGGGAAGCCTGTCTTTACATTATATGCCTATATCAGCATCTTTGAATTAAAGCACCTGTGAATCTCCCTGTTCCTTGTAGCTCTTAATTGCTGTTGAAGTGTGAAATCTGTGGGATGATAGTCTATAGGATCTTGAATGCCAACTATAAAACTAGTCAGAGATTTTCTTTTGTTTTCTTGTTGCTTTGTAAAATTTATGAAACCTAGTGTCCGCCAGCAGGTTTAAAGACCATTTTGCATCTCTGTTCTGCATGCATTCTTTTGAATTGCTTTAATACAAAAGTTCAGAAACAGTTTTTCAGACCATGATTAAATTCTGAATTTCTGAGAGCATCTTATCTTCTTTGTCTAACTTAAGACTGTCTTGAGAATGAGGACCTATGGATACTTCTAATCTCCTTCTCCTGTAGAGTGGAATACTTTACTAAGCATGAGAATAGCCCTAAAACCATTTTATTTTGTGTTGGTTGGCTTAGTTTTCTTTGGATTCAAAGGGCCAGAAAGGCTAAGTAAAAATAAAAATATTTTACTTATTTTGTTCCTTGTATGAGAAGTAGGTGTAGGTTTTTTGACAGAAAGCTGTATGGTCACTTTCTTAAATCAGTATGCATCCAATTTTTATTTTTTTTTGTTACTTTTCTACAGCTTTAGTAGGTGAAGTTTTTTTATTTTGTTTTGAATGAATGAAATATAATTGTCCAATCACACAAATTGGCAAGGAATTGGTTCGGTTTTAAATCAGGGAATTTCCCACTGGTTGTTTTTCAAGGATGTTGTCATGTTTCTGTTTACATAAAAAAACTCTAACCCTAAATAATATCAATTATTTGTCTGTCAAGATTATTGCAGTGACTAGGAGAATTTTATTTCCTTGCACTTGGGCATGTGCATTCAGTTCTAAAATAAGTGTGAATATGGTAGGTCGTGAGGCAGTGTACCAAAACTGCAAGTTTTCCAAAGGTAAGGTGACCTGTTTCTGTTCAGCGATCTGCTGCTTGGCACAATGTGGAGAGATTCAACATCAAACTTGGAAATAATGCAAAAGTAAATAAAACACTACAAAAATGTATTCAGTGTTCCAGTAACACAAAAAAAGCTAGCAGGCAGCGTTTCCATCAAAACCAGTGCAACCTCTTTCTATGCAAGAAGCAAAGAAAACTGAACCTTGTGTAATCTAGCTGCAATAGTTAGATTTAGAAAATACATAAAGTGTCTCCAGAGAGAACATTGATTCAGATTTTACTTTGGAAGCACAGAGGATTAAAATCAGATATAAATAAATTCCAGTATTTTTTCCCCCTATTGACATAAGAGAGCAGAGTTAAGACTAACACTGAACATTCTGGAAATCCAAGCTGTTTTTAGTTAGAATGCTTCTTTATTCATTATTTGTAGTATTAACAGTTGTTTCCAGTAAAATTATTTTGATTCACTTCTAAAGTACTTTGCAAATAGGATATTTAAGTACTGAACCAGTAGTATAAATTAGTACTAGCCAATATACAATGTCAGCAGCTGTAGGGCATGCTCTGTAGAAAAGGCAAGTAGAGCCTCTAAGGTCTTGGGAGACATCTGCCTGTTGTTAGTACTCTGGCTAGTACTTATATGGCTGTCCAGCCACAGATACTTACTCAGTGTTTATCCTTGTCAGCCATCATCTTTTTATTTATCTAATTTACATCTGGAGTTATTAGCAGTTATTTCTGGCTAATACAAACTAGCCCTAAGTTAAATCTTTTAAAGGTTCATCTCTCAGGCACTGGAAGTTCACACCTGACTCATGGTGCAAGAATCAAACCCAGTACGTAAGGACACTGTTACACATTTTTAGATAAGCAGAATTAAAGGTGGAGTAGTTCCCCTGTCTCCTTTTCTGCAAATAATAAAAGCTAAGATTCTAAGTCATGCAGATACTTTGTTTTCAGTATTTCAGTGAGTTTCTGAATTTTGTTCTGTATAGGTACATGTTACAAGTTAAATAGTTGATGATGATGTGTTACTACAGGGACATGTGGAAGTAAGTGGAGAGGTCTGTATCAGTTGAGATTCTTGGACCCTTCACAGAATCACAGAATTGTAGGAGTTAGAATCGACCTCAGGAGATGTAGTCCAATCCCCCCACCAGAGCAGGTTCAACTAGAGCAGGTTGCACAGGAAGGTGTATCCAGGTGGGTTTTGAAAGTCTTCAGAGAAGGAGACTCCACAAACTATCTGGGCAGCCTGTTCCAGTGCTCTGTCACCCTCAACAGGAAAGATGTTACTCTCTATGTTTGGTGGAACTTCTGTGTTCCATTCTGTGCCCATTGCCCCTTGTCCTGTCATTTGGCACCACTGAAAAAAGACTTGCCCCATCCTCTTGACTACTGCCATTTAGATATTTATAAACATCCCCCCTTCTCCAAGCTAAACAGCCCCAGGTCTCTCAGCCTTTCCTCATAAGAGGTACGCTCCAGTCCCCTCACCATTTTTGTAGCCCTCAGTTGGACTTTCTCCAGTACTTTCCAGTCTCTCCTGAGCTGAGGAGCCAAGAGCTGGACTTAACAGCAGCAAGGATAATTAAATATTCGACAACTTAATCATGTGGTGGACTCACAGTTGCTGAAAGTCTTCAGATGTGGTTACGTGCCATTTCAAAATACATCCTTTAAGATGACTTATAGGAATGCAGTATGTAAATTATATTAGACTACATTACTATAGTATTTGCTTCTCTCTTTAGTCTGTGTATTAAAACCATCTAAGTCATCAGCAAACCCAGGCAGGTTTACATTTTGGAAGCAGATTCATTCTAACAATTTCATCTTCTTACATTTCTTTCTGTAATATGACAGTGCGCTGCTTACAGATGGATCAGTGAAGTTTATGTTCTATATATATATGTGTGTGTGTGTGTAAATACTGCTACCACAGAGCTGAAGAAGGCACTGAAAAGTAGATGTTTTCAGAAATGGCTGCACCTACATTTTTTCCAACTTGAGGAGGCTGTTTTAACATTCCTTTTTGTAATATAAGTAGAAACATAACATTGCAGTCCACCAGCATATTGCTGTTACTGAAGAGAATTTCAGTCCAAGTAAGGACTTAGTTCAACTAAAGATATGTCTGCAAAACTTTATCTTTTCAAGAGATGAAAACTTAGCCTTAGAGAATATGGTAGAGAGAGAAAGAGGATAGGATAGGAAGAGAGGGAGGAAGATTGATGATATAGTTAAGATACACAGTGACTAATTGAGTGATGTGATATATCTGTATCTGAGCCATCACTTAAGACTATTTGCTAAATAGGCAGTAGAATAAGGTGGGATTGTGTGGTGTTGAGCTTTAGCAGTTTAGATTATCTTTTAAATAAGCTCCTCGCTTTTTTTCTCCAGACAAGAACTGATTATTAACATTTGGTGACACTTTGATTTTACTCTGGGTGATTCTGTAATGCCACACTATTTTTTGAGTATTGTAAAAAAACATGGGAAGCAAATGTATATATATTGAACTCATAGAGCAACCTACTCTTAAAACCTATTTTGCAGTTTTGGGCATCTGGAATATTTGGGAGTTGCCACTAATACAACATTACATTGTTCTTTCTTTTCCAGAAAACAAAGAAGCAACAAAACCCTAGTTAAAATAACTGTATTTTAAAAATATTGCACAAATTATTGTCAATCTGCTATGTAGTAAAAGCTTGTAAATAATGTGCTCTGCTGTTGTAAGCGTTTTAGTGTGTTAAAAATTGAGTGTCCAGAGGTTCTGTGCTACTGGTATTCAGTATCACAGTGCTCTAGGGGATGGGGCATATGAAAGTGGCAGCAACTGTAGGTTTAACCATATCATCTCCACTGATCTAGATTAGAAGATGGGAGAGTTTCTTAGGAAGGGAGCCAAAGTTACTGTATGTTTGAACAATTTATTTGAATTGCTCATACATTTTGCATAGTACTAACATCACCATAACCATTCAGAAGATCTTGAGTAGTTCACTGAAAATCCTTGCTTTAAGTGCAGTGCTGTTTAACAGCAAGCATGTAAGAATGTTTTAAGAATGATGAAGAAAGAATTGTGGTGCCCTTACAGGAAGTAATAGTATGATCTCATCAGAAGTCTGGTGATGATACATATTAGAATATGGGTTAGTCTTTAAGAATAGCTTTTGAAGTCCTTGCATAACTTGAAACAGGATTATAAAAATAAGAAAATAGTCCAAATTTGTTGGGCAGGAGATTGGATGATCTCATAGTATCTTCCAGTCATAAACTGTATAAATTAATATGGGAAATGTGTTTTTGTTTTAATTAGTTTGTTGTTGAAACTTGTCCAGTTTCCATTCTCTGAATAATTTGGGCCAGAAATGTAAACCAAACCATCGTTACTTTGTATGAAAACTATGAAGAATTTTCACACACAGTAGTAGATGTTAGCTTGAAATGTCTCCTTGTTTACTACCTCTTACTTGTCAACTGTGTGCATTGTTATTAGCAGCCTCTTAATAGAGGCTCATTGGTGCAGTATGGTTTTTGCTCTTGGATTAATTCTCCTAGTCACAGGCAGAAAGGTGTTTTGGTGTGAAGACAACTTCCCTGGCAAACTGAATTTTGAGAATGATGATCACAGATCAGCACAGATGTAAATAGAACACCGGTGGTATATCTGCCTATTCTTTTCTGTTTGTGTTATTTATGTAGTAAAAGCAGTCAAATACATGGAATATTTTTTTTTGTTGTTTTGTTTTGGTTTTGTTTTGTTACATATGGGTCAGACAAACTTTACCTGTTCAGAAAAACCTGAATGCCTAGTGGGCTTTTTTGTCCATGAGTTGCTGCTGGGAAGGTGTTATAAAACACTTCTAGTCATTCAGCAACCTTTCTCTTTTTTTTCTGAGTACCTTTACTTTCTTAAATGTGTTAAACAAAAATTTCCATTGTCCACTATTATAACACTTTTCAAAATGCATTTGTAGACAGATGTTTACATGACCTTTTGACAAAAGTTCTGTGATACTGGTGTGAGGGAATTGCACGTTTGTTTTTTGGTTTTTTTTCCTTTGAAAAATATTGTTTGAATAATCAATTAGCATTTGTTTGTGATGACTTGCAGATAATTTATGTGGGTCATCTAAAATTAGTAGTAGCACAACTTTTCACACAACAGCATTGCATCGTGACTCATTTTGAGCTAGTACAGGCAGAGAGTATTATAAAAAATTTTTCAATAGCTTAGGATAATACATTATTACGTTAGAAGGAGCCTGTCTGGGTTTTCTAGTTGAACTCCGTGCTTAAAATAGAACTAATTTTGATTAGAGCTTTTTTAAAAAAAGAAAACCAAAACAACCAAACAACAAAACCAAACTTTAAAAAACACTGTGTGCTTTATATCTGTCTTAAGGAAATTTTTGAAAAGCAAAAGAAACAAATGTGTTAATACAATTGTGAAACTTTTGAGAAGAAAATAGATCAATTTTATAACTTTCTGAAAGTTTATGATGTTTCTATAAATAGCACTGTGGCTTCAGAGCCTGTATTTTTTATCTTTCAGTAAAGTGATATTTGTTTATGTTCCTTAGATGTCAGAATTTTAACGTATACCATTTTGTCACATCAGAGTAGTATAATTCAGCAGAAAGTCCATATGAGGCAGGAGTTAAAAAAAATCCTAAACTACTTGCAATATTGGAGCTGTTCTGGGAGAACTGAGTTAACAAGTAAATGGTATTTACTCTTTCAGATGTGTTACCATGCTGTTTTATCACTCATGGATTTTATTTCTCTGTAGCATTTATTTATACTGTGTATCCTTTCCGTTTTCATTTTCCTGTGAAAACCATCTTGGACAGGTAACACCACAGAAACAAGTCTGCGTTTGCCTGATACTAATATAAATTACTTTTGTCTGAAATGTTGTGTTGTTAGAAAGTAATTTAATAGCTTGTTGTTTACATGGTATATGCATTTAGAGTGAGAGTAAAAATAGTGTGCATGATATGGTATTTCAGGAGCTTTTTAATATCTTGTTTACCCTTTTAGTGGGCTGTAGAGGTGTTCTTTCTGTTGGGCTTTTTTGGAAGTCGTATTCCATTTTTCAATTTAACCTCTTGTTATTTTAGCTTAGAAACTTTAAAAATGACATTTAGTAATGCAAAATGCTGTTTCTTTCTTAGACCTGCCTTTCCCTGTTTTCACCATTTAATGAAATGCTGTAGAGGCCAAAACAGTGTTGAACTTGACCAGCCTTGAGAAGTCACACAGAGGGCTGTTTGAGTTACGTATCAGCTGTCATTCAAGGTTTAAAGGCAGTTCCTCAGATGCTTGTTAAAGGGAGCTGAAGAACTGGATCATCTGCTTGCTGCTGCTGAAAGGAGAAGGGGTTCCTATTGCTTTTTGTCCTTTCTCCTTCAGCTCTGTGTCCCTTCCAGTTGTGCTTCTCTGTCCTTGCAGTGTGTTAATTCAACTCAGTAAACCTCAGAGAACCAATCCAAGTAAAACTACGGAATTATCTATCTGTCAGATACTCAGTTTCTTGAAGGGTCTGAGAAATACCATAGCCAGTGCAGTAGAGGAAGAGGGCACCTCAGAGCTGAAGAAACAGGGAACCAGGATAGAGTTGTAAGAAGAGAAGGAAGAGGGGATGAGAGGTGGAAATCTCCTTTTGATAGGAGCAAGTCATGAGCTCGGCTCAGCTTTAAATATTGAATTCCCTGTTATCAGTGCTTTGAATCTGATATTATCACAGTACTTTACCCATTTTGAATTAAATTTTTTTAGTCTAACATTAGATTTTTCAGATATTTGAGAATACCTGCTACCGTGCCAAATGCATTGTAAAAGTGGTAGAAGTACTAGTTCAGTGTTGCTGATAAGATTCCTGAGAAGTGATTTCAGAGTGAAAATAGATTATACCTTCTGTCCTGGTTTGAGTGAGAACAGAACTGATTCTGTTCAGTGATTTTACTTTTCAGCTCAGTTCTTCTAATTAACTGCACTTTCTGAAGTTAGCAG
>WUAM01000107.1:18993204-19017655 GCA_024336885.1 Actenoides hombroni
TGAAAGGTGGTACAGAAGCCATAGCCCATTTGGACCAGTTAGAAGCTGATTATTATGATCTACAGCTTCAATTATATGAAGTGCAGTTTGAGATCTTGAAATGTGAAGAGCTGCTGCTGACAGCACAACTTGAAAGCATCAGAAGACTCATGTCAGGTGATTTATGTATTTTAATTAAGACATAATCTGTAAAAGGTAATTCTCTGCCTAAAAGTCTAGTATAACCCGTGGGAATGAAATGAGAACAGATTCTTTACCATGTGAAGAGTTGGACCTTTTAACATGAGTACTGTTAAATTAAAATCTACACCTGTTCATAAGCCATATGCATACACATACAGAAGTTTCAGTCTGGTTCTCATTGCCTGTGTTTGGAAATAAGCATATAAGATATTACGTAAGTTTTGGAAAACTAAATGCAGGGAGGAGGAAATAATTACTGGACATATATCATTAAAAATTTGCGTTGGTATTATTCATTTCTTTGAAATAATTAGTTTTCAAAAAGTATTCCTGCAAATGAGAGCTCTTCAGCTAAACTTTGAAGCTTGTTGTATTGCCATCTCAAGGTTTGCATCACTGCTTTAAATCAGTATGTTTCCAGATAGTACCATACTTTGTGTGCTTGCAAACTATAGAAATGGTACAGGTAGCATTTTTTAATATAGTTAATGTTTTTATTCATGCAACTCTGTTTTACTGTTTAATGCATTGGGGCTTGCATAGCAAATTTTTTTATGGATAGAAAAGTCACTTAAGAGAGATTTGAAGCTGGTTTGTATTGTGAGTTGCCTCTGGAAAAAGAGAAAACATAGGTATCATGGAGTCTTCTCGCTGTTACGTGAATCCCCTTCTTTTAGGTTTGTGATAGCAACAACTGTAACTGCATGTATGGAATATGAGGATTGAAAACTTGCAGCTTTGACCAGGTGCCTCTGTGAAGTGCTAGTTAATGCTTTAGAGACATAGGTTTTGTATTTGGCAAAACAGACATTTAATTTTAGTACTGAAGACATGATATGGTTTGTTTACATGTGAAAATCCCTTGAACAGGAGGCCAAGAAGGAATGTGTATCAAAATCCTTTCTCAGTGATGTACTTATAGTAAAACCTAAGGGTCTTCAGAGATTAAACCTACTGTAAAAACATTTGTAAAAACAACTTGTCACTAATGTTTTCTTCAGAAACCTCAAAAAAACCCCCAATCACCACAACCTGACCCAAAATAAAACAATCCCATGTCAGCTGAACAGCCAGCCCTCTTCTACCCTTGGGGCAACAAAAATGGCTTCCTTTGCTGATTTAAATCTGTAAAGTATTCTTTCCAAATAATAAAAAAAAATTTAATCTCACAGGGTTTTTTTTGTTTTGTTTTGGTATTGTTGTATTGTTTTGGTATTGTTGTGTTTTGGGGTTTTTTGTGTGGTTGGGCTTTTTTGTTGTGTTTTGTTTGTTTGCTTGTTTTTTTCTATTAAAAACAGTTGTCTCTGTTAGAGGGAATAACGTTAATGTCCCATAGGACAGAAAATGGAAACTACAGTTCTTAAGTGCCTGTGAATTTTGTTCAAAGGATGAAATTACCACTTTGGAATTCACTTAAGTGGAGTAGATAGAATAGTTAATGTGACTTGAAGACTGTTCAGCACCAAATCTGAATGAAAAACATCTAAACCATATAGTGGTCCTTTAGTATGTAGTGTTTCCTATACTGTCAAAGAGAAAAGAATGGTCTGTTGTATCTTCTGTTGCATTTCTGTTTTAAAGTGTACTTACAGTAAGTAAAGTAGTAACCTTTCAGTTCTCCACATCTGTGTAATTTGAAATACAGTATCTTAGTGACCTGTAGAAGCTGTTGCTATTCTTTACTTTTTGACTGTATTGTCTCTGCAGAGGTATTTTGGAGAGGTTTGGATTTTGTTTTGATTTGAGGGTCATTGGCAGTACGGATAATGAAGTCCCAACAGAATTTTTGAGAGCATGATTTCCTTTGACTGCCACTTGGTTGTGAGCTAGAAGAAAAACTTTTTTTTTTCTTTCCAAATTCAACACATTGGGTCTGAAAATTATCAAATGATAATAGACTGCCACATTATAAACAACAATAGTACTTTTTTATTGTCATTAAGCAAATACCTGCGCTGAAATTCAGAAAATGTGAATTTATTAGGTTAGAATTTTATAGGGTTTTATCCTGTCCATAGAAGCTGTTTGTACATCCTTTTAAGATAGCTTTGTGGTGGATGCACTTGTAAATCCTGGCTTTAACTCTTCATGAAAATGTTTAAAACAAAATAAGCATTTAAATTTTCCCGTTTTATTAAGTGCACGGCAAAATCTAATTGTAGTTAGCCATGAGTCTTATTTTTACTCACTGATGTCTCAAAGTGGGTTCTAGTGACTTAGCAGGTTTTATATATGGATGAAACTTAACGGTTTGATATTTTTTTGTTCTTTTGGGTTTTAACTGAGTACTGAAGTAAAGACTCTAGTAGGTCTGGTTTTATTAGTTTTTATTTTAAAGTTACTATAGTGCAGTGCTTTCTTTTCTGTTCCTGCCACAACTTCTGCTGAGCTGAAATTAGCACAATAATCAGAATTTTGGTTGCAGCAAAGAGTGTATGCACAAATAACAGCTTTTAAAAGGGACAGTGTACTTAAGAAAACCTTGCCTCTCTCTCCAGATAACCTAGTAGCCAGAAGTAGGAGGAAGTGACGGTCTTGCTGAAGCTAACTGATGAAATTGAAATGAGAAGGTTTGGTGGAGCTGCCTGTTTCAGAGAAAAATAGTGTATATCCCTCTTTGCAGATTACAAAAATATCCTACTTGGTATGCCAGTGAAAGAAGGAACAAGAGGCCTTTGCTGCTTCTTTATCCCAAAACTCTGCAAGAATTTATAATCATCACTCTTTCTTTCTTGACAAGAGATGAGAAGGCAGCCTTCAGAGATGAGCTCGATGTTATACTGAGTGCTTCACTCAGGAGGCTAAAAATCACAAGTGTTGGTAAAACTATTTGTAATGACCTCCTTTTCAGGCCTGTAATGCTCTGAAGAATTGCCTTGAGGTTACCCCCTCTCTGCTGCCTCTGAGCAGAAGCAGTGGATGGAAGGTCAAAAACTTTGTATAAGAGAGGATTTTTGGTGTTTTGTTGTCTGAGTCCCCTTTCACGAAGTTAAGTTGGTTGTGACAGAAGAATCTCGTGCAAAAGACTATATAGAGTTCTGTATATGCTGAACTTTGTAGTGAAGACTATAGGATATTACTGCACAGTGTGGGTCCTTTCTGTTAGTTAAGAGACTTAAAAAGATTCATTGACATTGTGATCAAGTTAGGCCATACGCGTAAGTGTACGTATATAGTTGCATTTGGTTTGTAAGGCTCTGAGCTTTCTGCATATTGGGCTGTGCTTTATCGGTATTGATTTCTGTTCTTCATCTAAACTTAAAAACTCTACAGTACTTTGCTGTTTAGTGCATTTTCTCTGACCTTTTCATTTCTGATAATCCTCTGAAAGGACTGTATAATTTTTCTACATTAAATCTTGAAACTCAGTGGGAGGGTTGTTGTGGAAGAAAACAAAATGTTAATCAAATACAAACTACTGATTTCACTTTTTCATTACTGACATTTTTAAAACAGAGAAGAGAGATGAAGTGGTATATTATGACACTTATGAAAGTATGGAAGCCATGCTTGAAAAAGAGGATATAGCAACATCTATACACTTGCAAAAAGAGGAGCTGCAAAGGTTACAACAAAAAATCCGCCAGCTGGAAGCAAGGCGTGGACGTATTTCAGCCAAGAAAGCCTACCTCAGAAATAAGAAGGTATTATTAAATTGCAAATTTCTATCATAATTAGCAAATTTAATAAAACTTCAAAGGGTTTCATTTCAGATACAACTTCCAAGTCTCCTAGAATTTTTGTGGATTATATTTACTACCTCTAAAAGTCATTTTACAGTGTACTGAATGTAATAGTATGTATATTAAATTGATATATTTAAGATTCTGTTTACCTTTTAGCTTTAAAGGAACCTTTAATTACTTTGAAGTCAACAAATCAACTTGTTGCTATTAACTAATCAGAATACTTTCATGTGGAAAGTACATGCTAGAATGCATGTTTTTACAGAGAGTAGTTTTATATATATTTGCAGAAGAGAATTTTCAAGGGTGTGTTTTCACTGAGTTCTCTTCTTGTTCTTGTACCTCATCCTTTTAAACTTAAATGAAGAAATGACATTATGTGTCATTGATACTCTTTATTCAGCAGATGTATATGAAATGCAATATATGTTCTTAATTTGTAAAATTAGTTTTAGTATTTAGTGCCACTTTCCTTTCTCATATGTTACGTAATTGGGATGTTGTGCAAAAAATTGTTTTAATAAAGGTAATGTTTTGAAATTTTCTATCAAGTGTATGTAAATATGTTAATTCCTTTTTCCCAGAATGATTTGTTTGTTGTTTCCTAGCAGTTTCTGCTTACATCACTGTGCATTATTAATGAGCAAGATAGCTTAATGAGTAGAAAAGATCAAGATTTTGAAAGAGCATTGTGTTATAAAATAGTATATAGTATTGTGTAGAAACCTGTAAGGCTACGCTGAAGTCTCAGTTGAGACTTCATTCTAGATTAGGGTTAGGGGTTGATGTGGTTGTAAGTTCCCAGTCATGTCCCCTGATGTGGAAGATGACCCTTTTTATATGAACAGTTCTAGCTGATTGAGGGTAAAGCGTAGAGGTCTTGCTTTCCCTTCATAACTTATATATCTGTTTCTGTACCTGGATCTGAAGCATAACAGCAGAGCAATCAAAACAGTGGTCGATACCTTTTATATTTTGGAGGTTTTTTTATTTCTTCAGTCACTGTCCTGTTTTTAATTAACACAATATGGAGAAGATGGAATATAAATAATTATAAAAGAAATGTCTTAGCCAGTTACAGGAAGTCCTTTGCTCAGAGTCATTGAGTTTATTTTATGTAAGTTTGTAAAAATTATCAAGAACATGGGCTTTATAATACTTTAAGGAATAGAGTCGCTCTGTCATGTTATGCTAGTTAATACAGGCTGCGTTATAATAGTTATGCTATTTTTTCCCGAGTATGAAAAGACATTGCTGGCATCTTAGAGAGTAGACAAACCTCTTTAAAAGTGACAACGTGGTTGCTGTTACTTACTCAGCTTATGGGAGTTAACGTATCAACAAGCATCCCTGAAGCAGCAGTAGGGTTTATTTTAGCATGCTTTTTTATCTGTATAATGAACTAGTCACTTTCAATTGACTCATTTGTTTCAAGCTTATGCTGAGATAAAATACCTTGTTTAAGCTGAAGGGATTAGTTATATGCTGTTAACACTTGTTGCAACATGCCTGCTTGTGCTCTGAGACATGATGCAGAGTTGTGTACAGTAGTATTGCTCGCCTGGATCTGCATGTGGGAGTAATACAGTCATGTCTGCTCAAGGTTGTGCTGAAAGAACATGTCTATACGGCTTGGTGTGGCTTTGTATCTTGAGTGACCATTCAAGTGATATTGCAGAACATTGTTAACGAACACTAGTGCCTGATGGTGGATAGCCGTTCATTATGAAACTAGGAAGAAACAAGAGTTCTCGTGATGAAAAGTTGGCAGTTTAAGTTAAGCATGCAGAACAAAGATGCAGAAGCAGAGTCTAGATGGTGAGAATGAGCACAGTGAGGACTGAATGCTAAACAGAGAAAAGAATAAGGGGTTTGAGGGTGCATTTGGAAAGTACGTATTATGTGGTAAATCTCCTTCTCAAAGTCTGTGTCTCTCTCAATTAAGAAACATTTATTACTCAACTAAGAGTCTACTTAATGCTTTCCAGATTATGTTCCTGACCATGCTTATTTCAGCATTGTAAATATCTTTGGGTATCTTAAAACATACCTGTAAACCTGTGTTCTGTTTTGGATTGGGTTGGTGAGGTTTTGGTGTGTTTATTTTTTTTCTTTTTTCTTCTGTTGTTTTACCTTGTCAGTTCTGTAGTTGAAAAGCAAGCTGTGCATTAAGTGGTGTATATCACAATCTTGTGATACATTTAGAAATCGCAGTCCTCCTTCATGATTAGGTTTTTGGGAGCTGAAGATTCCCTTAGGAGAATGCCTCCTTTTTAGCCACAGGTATCATGATTAAGAAAACAATAGGAAATTATTTTCTATCATGAGTTTTTATTTTTCAGAGGAGGTCATTTCATCATCCAGGTATTTGAAAATCTTACCTGTTGAGGAGATAATGCAGTTATCAAGTGAATCAATCACTCTGTGCAGTATAAGACTGTATGTAGTGAAAGTATAAACTTTTGTGCCTATAGTCTGTATTAATTTTGCTTTACAGAAATTCCTCCCTGGTTTTGCAGTTGATGCTTATATTTTTTAATGATGTTGCCAAATAATTGTATCAAAATTTTATTGAGAAACTTTTGTTAAAGGTTGGTTAGAAACCTTATTCAGTTGAGAATCTGAGTAAGTGAGACAGCATTTTTTAGATGTGTGGTTTTACAGAGGTTGTTCTTTCACTATAGTACCACGAATATAAACTCTTTATTCTCATTTTTTTTGTATACAAACCTGTTTGCACTTGCTAAGCAATCATTTCCTGATGTTCCTTTGTGTTGATGACAGTGAATTATTAAAAAAATAAGTTGTTAATATCAGTCTCGCCATTTTTCCTATTTCTTGAAAGCTAGTTATGGATTTTTCATGCATGATATTGCAGTTGTTATCCCAGCCTACCCCCTGCTGGCTGCACGGTAGTATTAATTTGGTTATCTTATGGAACAAGCAGCTGTTTTACTGGGGACCTAGATTTATAGCAAAGAGTAAAGGTAAAAAAAAGATGATGTAGGAGGCTTCTATAACTGAATTGTAAAGACATTAAATTATTTTACATCCAGGAAGAGTATTTCTTATCACAAGCAAACTAGGAGAAACTGGTTGGTGAGCTGTCTGGGATAGGTTCATAATGTGTGCTTTGGTCTAGGAAGCTTCTTCACATGCTGTTATGTCCATCTGATAGGATGCCTTCACTGCTTTGCAAGCCCACAGTTTAAAGCATAGCCCATCCCAAAACAAGTGTCGCATAGATGCAGTGACGACTAGCATAGAGTTGTTTGGTGTGCTTTCATATTATTACTGCTGCTACTACTACTGCTACGACAACAACAGCATAAAGGCATAACTACATAGAATGCTTATAGTAAAATATGGTTTCTGCACATACTGAGCTTACTAAATGAGAAGCTAACCTTCTTTATTGGGATGCATTTCAATCTGAAAGTGAGACTCACTGGAACTAGTTAAATACAATACTAATGCAGGTCTCTTTTACATGAATTACATGTTACTAGTTTTAAACATGGTAGCTTATCCAGTGATGAGGGTTGAAAATGCTTCCTCAGCTCTCCATTTTTGTCTCTAACAGAACTACATGTGATACTGTGAAATGTCAGGTGATTAAAAGAAAATGTACATTACTTCTTGATTCTCCTTCAATTCCATTCAGTTGGTCCACATCCTTCTTGAAGTGTGGCTTTCGCTAAACATAATACTTCTGCTTTCCCACTACTGAGGAAGGATGGACATTCTCACGTGTGCAGCAGGCTATATTCCCAAACATACAATGAATTAAGATGTTTTGGTTTTGGGATTTTTTTGTCAGAGTTTGTTGGTTTATGTTCAATCTGCCATAATCATCCACAAAATTTTCTTTAATGATGCCACCTGGCTTCCCCCCCGCCTTTGTTTGTAGTCACTTAATCTGGTCTACAAGTACAACCCTGCATTTGTCCTTATGAAACTGCACCATTTTTGTTTTATGACCATTTCTGTAACTAGCTAAGTCGATTTAGATTTCTAATTCTCTGATGCAACATTTTCAGTCCCTTCTAGTCTTTTTTTATTATTTCAAGTCACAGGGATCTAATTATATTAAAGTAGGATTTTTATTAGTACAAAGCTAGCACTGGATATGTTTTGATCTGGTATATCATCCTCACATGCTTAAAAAGTCTTTCATTACTGCTCTTAATCAGGAAGATATATATACTGATGCTACAGAGAAAATGTTTCATAAAAGTGTGTCCCCAAGTATTTATGAAACATGTAAAAAACCACAAACCAAACCGAACATATATATTCTCATTATTTTAAAATACTTTTCTGTGTTTCGTAACATACATTCCTTGCTATTTTAGAAGACTGCTAATTGAACTTAACACATAAGTAGTGAATAAAAAGGTACATCAGTAGTAGTAGTAGTAGTAGTGCAAAGTCCTTCAGATTCTCTAATAATATTCTGAAGCTATTGCTGTGTCTTTGAAATGCAGAAATAAGGTAGTTTGTATTTTTGCAGTTACAAATTAAATGGATTAACTTTTCCATCGGTAGTAATTAAACTATTTTCATCGGAGAAAAAAACTCCACAAACAAACAAACATAAAACCAAGCAGTTTTTAGCTACATATATACACCTCTGAGGAAGGTGGAATAGTATTTGCATAGAAACTCACACCCTTGTCTGTTACCTATATACACTAGCAACATTGATGGTCTTACTGTTTAGAAACATTTAGGACAGTGTGGTATTTCTGTCCTATACAGGAATACTGGCTACCTTTTTCTGCAATCACACTGTGTCAGTAGCCAGCTTGTAGGATAATGTAGCTTTTTCTGCATTTCCGAGTCTCCAAAATTGTGGGCTTTTTTTTTATCCCTCCCCTCCTTGTTTTTTTACCTTTCTGCTACCACTGTACTATCTTGTTCGATGGCTGGTAACTCCATCAGCCGCTTCAAGCAATGCCTTCAGTGGCAAAGCTGCTTGTCCGGCTCCACCAAGTACGTCAAGCTGAGAGATGCCTCGGAGGCCCATCCTTCGTTTTCTAGCTGCAGTTGCACCCTAGACTGCTTCCTAATACTGCCCCCTCATACTCAGCCATGAGATCTGTTTCTAACTACACGTTAGACTTTTTTCTAGTTATGTGTGGTGTTTGTATGAGGCCTAACTTTGTTGCCTAACTTCAAGCAAGTCTGATTTCCTGGCCCTCAGTACTTTCCTCTGAACTTGTTGCTACTTGAAATTCTTGCACGTACCATTCCTTTGTAACTTAATTCAGTTCCTTCTGTATTAACTCCCTGAAGCTTGACTGTCATCCTTTTTCCTGTCATCTATTATAACATGTCCTGGTTGGTTTTTTTTTACCCGTTCTTATTTGCAAGCAATATAATAAATGCTTGTTTTTAAACCACATGTTTACAGATGTGGACTTGGTATAATAAGTGAACCTGCCTGTGCACACGTAAAATTGTAACATCTTCATTAGTGTTTGTGCTTTCAAATTGTACATGCAAAAGATGAACTGACATTTGTAAACAGTAAGCTGTCTTCTTGTGTAAACAGAAATAAGTAGTATATTTGAGAGTGAGTTATTATCCATATATACAAATACATGGGAGTTACACAAGGGTTTTATGAAGTATTTGACAAATTGGTGTTTGTTGCCACTTTTGTACTGGTATTGTAGAACAGACTTTTCAAGAAGCTGTTACTTGTGTATACTCTTTTGACAGTTAAAGGTAATAGGTTTGGCTTTGTCTTGGCTCTGTTTCCATTTTATAGTTTTATTGTGAGTTAAATCAGCTTGGTTAAATTAGCTTGTTTGAGATAGGCTTTGTAATTATTTTTTTTTAATTCTTAGTGCTATTTGCTAAATATGACATTATACCCTGTAAATTGATAGTTGAAATTCATATTTCATAGATAACATTTTATGTCTCTACAGGAGATCTGTATCGCAAAGCATAATGAAAAGATCCATCAGCGTCACCAGGGTGAGGAGGAATACAAAATGCACCATACTGCTCAGCTAGTAAGTTTGAGTCTTCTGCTTCTGAGTTTAGCCTTTAGCTAATAGTTTGCATTCCCCTTTAGACATTAATTAGGAGCATATTCAGAGTGAGAGCTGTATTAAAAAGATGGTGTGTATCCCTATTGGCACCATGGATTTCTGTGTCATATTATGCTGATATGGGGGAATATATAGCTGTGTTAGGATGACATTGAACCCAAGCAGATAAAACAGTTCTTTTATGCTAGGTTACTGCTAGGGTTAGGCTATGTATCTTTTGTTATCACATGCACGTAGATGATTATGGATATCTCCAAGTGCAGTATCAGATATGCAGAGTAAGGAAAGTATACACATTTATTCTCGAATCTAAAGAAATTTATTTGTTATTTTTCTTCTTTCTAGAAAATGAGTGACTTGAATTGTGTTATAAAGAAGTGGTTCCAGCTGTATGCTTCATGATTCTCTGCATAGTCTCATCACAGAGAATAAGCTGCCTAGTCTAACTCTTGTGCTGAACATAACAGACTATCTTAATATTCAAATTTTGGGCTAGGTCTTGGGAGCTGATATAGTATTAACATTTAATAAAGATCACTGACAAAGATGCATTGAAATTCAAGTCTCTTTAATTCAGGCTTCAATTAGATTAGTGAAAGTGATTCTCTTTCATCCTTATACATTTTTAACATCGATACATTTGTCTGGGAAGTCAGTTGCATAATTTATTATATGAAAAGGCTACTTTTGAAAAACAGTACATATTGGCATACTCTTTCAGGAACTTAGAAAAAAATATTTTTTTCAGTTCTTACAATAAGGCAAAGGAATTTGCTGTGTGGATTGTAATCCATTTATCAGTCTTAAAAATAAGACTGGACAAAGGTGAAGGACTTTCTTGTCTCTCAATCATTACAGGGCTTTTTTGTTCTTTACTTCATGGAGTTGCTTGCTTGCATTATATAAAGAACCTTATGCTAATTTTATCACTCTTTCCTTCTGTTAATAATGTGACTGAAAACTTCTACTATTATTGGTAAGTAGGGTTTTCAGACACTGGTTCACAAGAAGAATTTTGAAAAGATAACCTAAAGGGTGTCCAAACCTGAAACCAACTAAGAATTGCAATTTCACTCTTCTTACTTAAAACCAAACCAAACAAACAAAAAAATCCAGCACTTGAGTTTGATACTGCTTCAGAAAAAGTTTGATCTGATTGCCTATGTAACATGCAGGTGTCATGGTAGAACTATCCTTTCTTCTTGCTATAATCTTTTCTTTCTGCTTTTATTTTAACTTCATTGCTTCATTGCCTGTTAGTTGGTTGCTTTTTTTCATCACATGCTTCTATTCATCTTCACCTTTTCCTGTGTCCTGTCCTTACTATTTTTCAGACATGTTCTCCTTTTCCTCTCCCTAATGCATCTATACTTAACTTCCTTCCAAATAATAGGAGTTGGCTCTTTATGAAGGACTTGTTCTATCACTTTTCCTAATAACTTCTGAGCTTGGAAACAGTTAATAGCTAGCATCCACTCTTAATAAATTTGACTGAAGAGTAGTGTTTTGTTTGAAGGATGTAGTAAATTTGCCAAAGTTTTGTGAAAATGGATGATTAGTTAGAGGAGTTGGATCCAAATGTGTCTTCACTCAGTTAAGATCCCCAAACAAGAAAAAATACAACTGTCTTAGTTGCAAGGAAAAGCTTTTATTGAAGTAAGAACTTTTACTGAAGTAAGATTACAGAAAATAAAGCTGGATTAAATAATGACAGGTTAAGTTAAATATAAAACTTTAATTTACTGGTTTAAATTATAATGTAACTGTTTACTTAATTTACTCAGTATTTGGTTAAAAACTTGGTGGCGCTTAGTTCTGTGATTTCTTGCGCTGTGAAAATACTAGTATGATTTGTTTTAAGTGGGCAACCTTGCAAATTGTACTGTCATTTTATTCTTGGAACGAGAGAAAATGGTTACTGGTTTGCTGTCTGGCTAATTTATAACATTTTTAATTTAAGGGGGCTTTTTCAGTGTAATATTCTGTCATGTGTCTGGTTACCTCGAAAGGTGAGAAATAACAAGTTTTGAAGTGTTCTAATTCCACATTGAAATCTTCCTTTACTGAGCTTTGCATTTCTTTGAGATTATAAAACATGAAATGCATTAATGTTTTTCAAGGGGAAGACAAAGGCCAAGGTTTGAAGTTTGGAAATGTGTTTATTTAAGACGTAGATTATTAGTTAATTCTTAACACTTAGTAGAAGACATATTTAAATTCTTCTTTTTAATGATGCTAAACATAGCACTGAATGTAGTACTTATATGTTTTCCATATATTTTCCCAGAAGCGAGATCAATTACAAGATGAAGAGGAAAAAAAGAGCTCCTGGGTTAGTCAGGAACGACAGAAAACACTGGACAGACTTCGCACGTTTAAACAGGTAACAGAAGAACAAGTGTTCTACCAATTTCTTTTGCAAAACTTTCCACTCATTCTAGGGCTATACTATGCTATGACCGATTACTCTCCATTGGGCAGTTAACTGTTCTTTGGAAAATTTATGACAAAATACGGCATTAGTGGTAACAAATTTTTCTGGCCATTACATTCCCAGTGCTGTAATAAGCTTCTGTTGACTCATTCATCTACATCTTTTGACACCAAACATTCCTAAAAGAACCATAGTCTAAATGCTGTTACTCACAGAGAGCTTCACCATCTGACATACTCCCACTATCACACATTGCTAGAACACCTGTCAACATCTGCTGCCTCCTATTACAATGTAAGGATAGAAGATGGAATGAAAGGGAGAGAAGAAGGGAAGGGGTGAAAGTGCAAGAAAACAGAGACTGTATTAGTGGGTGAAGACTTCTTTTGGTTTTGCTGACTATATAAAAAAAATGTAGTTATGAGAAGATTCTTCACTGGGCAGCTTTCTTACTCAGCAGTCCATTCTTTATATACTTGTAGGCAAGGCTTTTGAATTGCATAGCTTCTGTAAATGAAAGGAAATCTACATCTTTTAACCAGCAACTGTTAATAAACTGACTTTGTTATATTGTTATGATCTCTATTGCTTTAGGCCTACCACAGTTGTGTAAAATGTATTAGATCTGTCTTTCAGAAACAGTTTGAATTTTTGCATAAAAATGGCTATGGGTGAAACTAATATGAAAAGACAGATATTGAGGAAGCAAATTTAAAAACTAAATTAAAAATACTTTGAAAAGGTGTTTTGTATTTTCAAGAGATACCTTTTTAAGCAGTATGATTCACATCTAAGGCCAGTAGATTAGATCAGAGTGGACATTGTTGCAGAGGGAGCCACTGACCAGTTTTAGAAAGGAAAAGCAAGAGTAAATTTTGAATTCTAGTTTCCAGAAAAAAGACATTTGAATGTACAATCCAGTTCTTAGTGAAATCCTAATTCTAACCCATATATATCCCTGACTAGACCAATCACATGTAGATTGTGGCTTAACCAAGAATAACAATAAAGAAAACAGATAATCTTTGTATGAAGGTGATCATATATTTGCTTTGTTTTTACATGGAGAGCAAAATGAATGAAAATAGCGGATGAATTATACTTCTCAAAAACGAACCCTGACAACAGGTATTTAGAACCTACAATAGGTGTGTTGCATGTATTTATCTGTCAATAACTTACTCACTTTAGCGTTACCCTGGGCAAGTAATACTTAAATCAACCAGACTACGACTGGCTCATGCAAGAAGAAAATCTGCATCCACCTCAGTATCGCGTGTCAATCAGCCTCAATCCTTGCCAGCAACCATACAAATCCAAGAAAAAAATGAAGAGGTGGAATTGGAAAATCCAGTTCAGCCTTTGCAAGTGCAGGAATCCACAAGCTTAGAACAGCTTCAGAGTATCTCATTACGTCCAAATGGTCCCGGTGGTGTTACCTCTGAACTGCCTCCTGTTAGTACTTCTCCACGCACCAGTAATGAGCTTCAACCAGAGACGGTTACTGCAGTACCACCTCCACCCACCTTGCCTCCACCACCTCCCCCTCCACCTTTGCCCTTCAAGGAAGATGCCACCAAACCCATAGAGAAAAGCACCAGCTTTGTTAAACGTCAGAGTGAGGAGAAGGGAGTGCAGCACTCTCCTGGTGTCCCACCAGCACACCTGTTTGACAGCAGTCAGCTAGTCAGTGCCAAGAAGAAGCTTAAGAAGACTGGTGATCTAGAGGGTTTGCAGAGGAGAAGAGGTAATGCTTTCATTTCTGTGTATTTAATTGCACCCCACATAAGTTCCTCTTTTGAATTGCTCTATAGTAAAGTGTATGCTGTGATTAATTTATAGTTATGAATGGGAAAGTTGTTAAATCCTTTTCAGCTGACAGATGTTGGCAACTCAGACAAATGTTGGGACCTTTGTAACAGTGTATGGTGTACTTGTTCATTTAGACAAAACATTTGTGAAAGTGACTCTTACAATATACCACTATGATAGACTACCTAGAAAATTGAACTAAATGCTGTCTTTTACTGACTAGTTTAGAGCGAGCACTGCAGGTGTTACATGCTTTGCATGAGGGTGCAGGGGTTTTTCAATAACAGAATTGTGACCTAGTAAAATGAGTACTTGTCTTGGGACTTAGGAAACCTTGAGAAGGCTTTCTTCAAGGTTTTTCAAATTTCTGTATAAAAATCCACAAACCCTCAAGTACCCTTGAGAGCTCAGCAAGACTATATATGTTTAACCATAATTGGAAATTAAATCTGTGATCATTCAGCAAAGCATCTTAATAAATAATTAAGAGATAAAAACTTATTTGGAAACTGAGGAGAATAAATAGAGCTACAGGCCTGAGATGGGAGATCTGTTACAACTTGTTGATTCTGTGCTACTTATTTTAAACGCTTTATCCTTTATCTCATATAAAGTGGGCAGAATGAAAGCCATGTTTGGACAAAATAATGCTGGCATTTTAGTGAAATGTGCTATATTGGGACAAAGCTTTTATTTGAAAATTGGACATGGGATTTTCAAAAGTGCTCAACTGATATATTTTACTGGAAGTCACTGAGAAAAAGTACCTCAAGTGGACCTCAGTTCGTGCTGCTGTAATATGCTGTAATAACATTTTATTAAAAATTGTATCTGGCTCTGTCAATTACAGCTACCAAAAATATCCCTCCATTGATGTTTTCCCTCATCCATATAAAATCAAAATTAGAACTATCTTCACTTTTCAGACAGAAAAAAAGAGCGTTTCCTCTAGAATTGTCTTTAAATGACTGAAAACCCTTGAAGTAGGTGCACAGAATTTTTAAACACTTTTGAATCTTGCAGGTTGCAGGTACAGTGTCTTAAGTTCATTGTAAATTTTGATGCTATTGTGCTTGATTTTTTTCCTTTTTCTGTAGTTCTTTTTTTTTCTGATACCCATTTTATCTGGCAATTTTATATAAAGTATGTATTATGTGTGCAATTTGATATGCATCATAAAATGACAAATATAAAATCAATTTATATTTTCCCTCTTAAGAGTATTGTTAATGCCTGCAGCAGCACTCTATCTGCTGCTCTGTATTCCCTGAGATGTTCCAAGTCTCTAAGTGGCTTCAGACATTTGTCTCTGTATAACAGACAGGTGTTTTACAATCCTTCCTTCCATCCTTCTGTCCTGTATTCTTCTTTTATTTCTTTCTTTCTTTTCCTTACATCTATTCCAACTGTCTGGGCCATTAATCTGATGGACAAAGCCTACTCTTAAATGCAGAACAGGTTCCAAACCTATTTATTCTACAGGTTATTCTGTTACTCTGTTCATTTAAACCTATTATTCTACAATATACAAAACCATATGTATTAAATATGCAAAAAAGAACTGAAGGTGAATATTCATCTGTTGATTGATATGTGCTACATGTTACATGTGCTGGTGTATTGAAGCTATTTTAAACTGTTGTACTTCATTATTTCTGGGATAGAAATCTTACCTACTTGTAACTCTTAAAACAGCCAAAGCCTGGTTTTCATTTCTGCAGGAAATTAGTTTCAAATTGGTGATAAAGGAAGGATAAAGTGTCTCTTGTTTTCATTAATGGTAAAGCAAGAGAATTTACGTAGGCACACTGTGACTTGATGCTAATACATACATGAATCCAGAGCAGCATGTTGATTTCAATGCTTCTTTCCTCACTAGCCTGTAGTAATAGTCATACAGTAGGTAAAATCAGCCACAACATGCAAGTGATGAGAACAGACTGCACAGTCCGATACTTAAGATATGCACTAATATCCTGAGTTTCAAATTCAAGAAAGACAATGTAATTAAAACTTCTATCATGTAGGATTCATTGTAGTTATTTTGACTTTCTTGACGGCAAACAGGGAACACATCTTGTTCAAAAAGTTTCCCTGTGCCAGGTAGGAGGTTAAGTGGTATCGGAAATTGGAATGGTCTGTATAAACCAGTTTCAACATGATAGTAGGGAAGATAAATTTGAAGGCTAAAACAATATTGAAGTTACCATTATACTTATGATATGGGACTACCACATTAATATTATCTGGCTGCTTTTTGATCTGTAGGAATAAATGAAGACTGATAAAATGTAGTAAAAATAATACTGAAGGTCTTTTGATTTACTGCAGTGAGTTCTCCGATGGATGAAGTGCTGGCTTCCTTGAAGCGTGGCAGTTTTCACTTGAGAAAAGTTGAGCAGAGAAGTCTCCCTCCTTTTCCTGATGAAGATGATAGCAATAACATCTTGGCACAGATCAGGAAAGGGGTGAAACTGAAGAAAGTGCAGAAGGATGTTTTGAGAGAATCCTTTACAATTCTGCCTGATACTGACCCTCTGACAAGGAGCATCCATGAAGCATTGCGACGAATTAAGGAAGCGTCACCTGAATCAGAGGATGAAGAGGAGAGTTTGCCTTGCACAGACTGGGAAAATTAACCTGTAATTAACCTACATTTAAAAAAAAGTATTTCTGCAATACTTTTGTATTAGAATAGTGGCTAAGCCTCAGGATGTACATTCTAGGAGACTTAGTATGAATGTGACATCCAGCGTAGTAGAACATGCACATATGAGTTTAGCAGAACTGACTTTTGAAAGAATTTAATGTTTATAGTAAAGAAAACTTTTAGGCAATGTCTTTGCCTTTTATTGTTTGAATACTTTTGCTGCATATTGTCAGGACTGCTCCTATAAAAAGTTCTATTTTATTTAGTAAATTTGAAGGCGCTGTTTGCAGCTTACCAAAAAGCTTTAAAAAGCCTTTACATAACAAAGCAGCACAATCACTCCTGGCCACACCTTGTACTTACTTTCTGATTACATCTGGCCTTGAAAAAAATTACCATGTTTATCACTTCAGACTGAATAGCTCCAAGTGAAGGACAGTTAAATTTGACTCCTGAACACATTGTAATCTCATTGGTTACTCTGTGTGACTGACCCTTTGATAGCTTGGTTTCAGTCAGTAAACTCTTAACCTAATTGAATTTCTAGACTATAAACACTAAGCATACAAATATAATTTATACCTCTGCTACTCATAGAAATATAATTTATTCCTCTGCTACTCGTAGAAGTCCCATGAACTTGCACTATACTAAGCTACAGTGCCTGAAAGTACAGCTATTAGACTTCAGAAGATGAAGTTAATGATTTCAGAACAAATGAGAACCTGGCAGGAGATTAGTTTTCAAAATTATGGCTGCATCAGTAACACAAAGATATTGTTGATTACAACAACACACGGCACTAGTCTTTCTGGTGGTACTTTTCTGGTACTGGCATGTGGATCAACTTAAGTCTTAATGAAATTTCCCACTGAACTTAAAATTTGGAGAAAAAAAGAGGTATGACAGTCTGTAGAGAATTTAAAAATCTGTTTAGAAATCAAAGGCTATTTCAAGAGTATGGAAAATAAATATTTATTTATCTTCCTCGCAGTAGGAAAAAGATAACCTTTATGGAAGTTTACAACTAGGCATCTCTACCCTGGCTAGTTATTACCATAGTTGCAGAGTGATTACTGATGAAGTGCTACAGCTGTTTAAAAAGTGATGCTGATTTAGCACATCACCTGCTGAGTCTTGTCAGGATTATGAAATACTATGTCTCAAACTGTTCCGTTGGTATGCTATTTTCAAATAATAGTATTTAATTTTTAAAAAAAAAATTAAATGTTGGCTTTATTTCATCATGAACTAGACATTGGCCATACTAACGAATTAATACTATTTAAATACGTCATGCTCCTTGTATTCCATACCAAATGTACTGCTAGTATGGGACATGAAAATCCAGGAGTAGAGGTGTACTTTACTCCTGCTGAAACTCAGTACTCCCACTACCACAGCCCTTCAGAAATAAGTGACAGCCGTAATAGAAGACATAGCCTTGGAATTCACTTGGCTTTCTCAGTGCAGTTACTCTCTTTCCATTTCCCGGATAACTGAGCAAATTTTGTGATTCGACTTCATAGGTTTAGTAAATCTATCTACTTGCCAGCAGTGTGCTCAGGTGTCCAGGAAGGCCAACAGCACCCTGTCCTGTATCAGAAACAGTACTTGGCACTGATGAGGCTGCCCCTTGAGTACTGTGTTTGGTTCTGGACCATTTACCACAAGAAAGACACTGAGTTCCTGGAGTAAGTTCAGAGAAGGGCAACCAAGCTGGTGAAGGGTCTGGAGAACAAGGCCTGTGAGGAGAGGCTGAGGGAATTGGGATTGTTCAGTTTGGAGAAGAGGAGGCTGAGGGGAGACCTTACCACTCTCTACAACTCCCTGAAAGGAGGTTGTAGTGAGGTGGGTGCAGCCTCCTCTCACAAGTAAATAATGACAGGACTAGAGGAAATGACCTGAAGTTGCATCAGGGGAGGTTTAGATTAGATACGAGGAAGAATTCCTTTACTGAAAGTGTAGTCAGGTGATGGAACATGCTGCCCAGGGAGGTGGTCAGGCCCAGGGAGTCACCGTCCCTGGAAGTACTCAAAAAACATGTAGATGAGGCACTTGAGGACGTGTTGTAGTTGGATGGTGAGGTAGGGTTTTTGTGTTGTGGTTTTTTGTTTGGTTTGTGGTTGGTTGTTTTTATTTGTTTCTTTTGGGGTTGTTGTTCTCTGTTGACAGTTGGATGCGGTGATCTTAGAGGTCTTTTCTAATCATGAAGATTCTGTGATTCTTTGGAGTCTTGTTTGCATTTTTTAGCAAAAACATGCTTTAATACTATGAATCATTAAAAAAACCCAAACAAAACAACACAACAATATCAATGCATGTTTTACCTCTGCTGTCTTTTGCAGCCCCATAGATGCCCTTCAGAGTGCAGGTTGAAAATCAATCACTGCCAGACAGTACCTCTAGTGCACTGGTTGTTGTCTCTTTCTTACCAGTCTACAGTTGTGGCATCTTCCCCTTTTGCAGATGCACGCCTGTCAAATGTTGAGCTCCCATGAAATCACTTGGACCTAAAGCAGGATGCAGTGTCAGAGTTCTGACTGCATGGTTCTTGGAGTTCTTCACACATCTGGGACCTGCTTTCTCTTACCAATGCCATATTCTATTAAGAAAGCAATCCTGTTTTTAAGAGATGAGATAACAGGAAGTATAGATTGCATTGAAAAATGGTTGTACAAAATAGCTAACAGCTCAGGAAGGAAAAACAGGCCCATACTATGGAAGCATGTGAGATAATCTGGGAGAACAGAGATTGAGACAAAGCCCTCATGAAATGCAGCTGAATAAATACTTTTCACCTAGATGAGTGTGCTTGCTTGATAATACAGACTGGTTACCCAGAATTTATTACAGAAGAGTAAAATCTAATGAAAGTTTGTTGTAGAAATTGCAGGCTAGTATTTTTTACTATAAAGTTATTCACTTAATACAGTGCTTTCAGATTGGTCTACTGTTTTTTAACTGTAAGCTCTGCACGTACAGAAGAGAGTTGCACGGAGATTCTAGGTTGAAAACAGTTAAACAAAATTATATTGACACATACGATGAGAATTATGCTTAGTAGATGTACATCCATGTAATGCAATTGCTTGTCTTAGGAATGAAGGCTAAATTTGATACGAGTATGTTTATCAAAGTGCCAAAAAGTGTCTTAATGCATATGCAAGGAGTATCAACCATGCCCACTGAAGTGGTTTAATTAATTGTTGAATATGGAAGACAAACTAATAGTAACTAATTCCTAGCCATGTCTGGTATTACCTGCCTTCTGAGTTAACTTCTACATAAAGTTAGGACTAACTCTTTTAAGAGCAGCGACTTGTAATGGACACTATAAACCACATATAAAAATGTTAAGGCATTCTCTGTGTTGAAGTACAGCAGAACAAGCAGTATAAAGATGCAGTAGCCTCTGTATGAAAATTGGAAGATTACTGGTTATTTCAAGTGTCCTAGGACTGTCTGTGTGTGTGTGTGTGTGTGTGTGTACATAATGGTACACATGGGTTACTAGAGTATGTTAAGAGGACTATAAGTAACGTGAAACATGGGTTCCTGGGAGTGACAGACAAAGTAATGGATAAGTGAGATTTTGCTCTCCGTGGTTTTCTAATCGCAGTATTTTGGGCCTCTTCAAACTCCAGTCTGTGTTCACAGACAGTAATACTAGAAGACAAAAAAAAGACCTGGCCAAATTCTCTGTGTCCTGGCTCCAGTGTGTCATTACCCTAGGAGCAAAGAGAATCAAGCTTTTTAAAGACTGTTGCTCAGTATTGCATGTTGGAATTAGCTAATACATTGATCAGAGAATATTTGTGCAGCCGTTTCGCTTTTCAGATGTTCCTTTTTCTTTTTTCCCAAACAGGTAATTCACAGCCACTGACGTGAGTAGAGAAACCCCAGTTGAAGATAACATTTCCTCTTCATTTCTGAAAATTCAGAGCCAGCAGTTACGACCATCAATTCCACAGGAAGCTTTCTTTGGCAAATAATTCAGTATATGGAAAAAATGGCCTGAAATATTAATTTTTGGGTCGTTTTTTTCTTTAATTTGTTGAAAAAATTCTGGTTTTGGCAGAAAGCGAAGTTGTTTAGGTGTGCATTTTATATAATCAAGAATGCACAATTCTTAAGCACTTTTTATATTTGCATTAGTAATGTGTGGTCAGTTAAGTGAGGGGGACGTTTTGAGTTGGGAGGGTGCTTGCCGTTACAATAACATGGGGATCTGGCTGAGGCATCAAACCAGCTATAAAACGTCCCCTTCACTGCACTGAATATATCATTTGCTTGAAAATCCAACTAAATGGCTCCTTGCAGAGAAGCTTGCTGTGTAGCTGTGTGATATTCCAGAAAGAGCAGAATTCCTAGTTGCACTCGAGTAGCTGAAATTCAGTAATATGCAACTAAGACTTTTTTCTTCTTAGTTGGAAGAAGTGTATGTCAGTATGAAAAGTAACAAGTGACCACAGCACAAAGAGAAATAAGAGCTGAATTCAGTACATACTCAAGAATGTGTTTGTTTCCAACATGGTACATTTAGCAAGACATACTGCAGCACCTTTTTAGAAGGTCATTTGTAGTCTGACACCTTTTTGAAGTAGACATTTTCATGCTTTTTTAAAGTAATATTTAGCTATGCTGAACCAAGTTAATTATACTTTTATCATTTGTTATAGGAAGCAATATTTTGTAATTTCATACTTAAAATTATTTTTGTCTTTTGGTTTAAAATGGCTTTTGATTACTCTAAGCAGCCTTCTTTAAAAAAGATCAAAGCACTTCTACTGATAATTCAGTTGTGAAAACCATGCTTCTCCTGCTGGTTTTCATTATTGCCTTTAGTGGCTGCAAAAATGTTTATATTTCATACCCAAAAGCCTACTAGCTGAAGAAAAAAGTTCCTTTTTGATCCAGACATTTTTTTTCTCCTGAAGAGTTAAACTTCCTCTGCCGTGAATACTTGAAGCAATTCTGAACTTTGTGACGAATGGCTGCAGGCAGCTACTCTTAGGGTACCATAGAACTAAGAGATAAAAACAGCCTTGTAACATCTAGGAACTCCTACGTGATTAAAGTCAGCCCATTACAATTCCAAGAAAACTGAATTTTCACTAGCATTTTATTTTTACTAGCATGACATACACTGTATTGGAGAAATACACGGTCCTTGTCCTTTGTGTAGAGTGGTCCATTCACTGTTCCTCTTGTGACAAACTACTACGCAGATTTCTTTTTTTTTTTTTTTTTAGTGGAGTTACACATTGCTGCTGTCATGTGACGGCAAACATACTGTGTTAACACACTACTGTTAGTGTTTATAACAGGAGATTTCACGTCTTGCCACTTACATGAAGAGGAATAGGAAAACTTACCTTAGCAATAGGCTATGTAATGGAAAGGAACCTCAGCTTATGGACCTTTCAGTTTTGCTGTGGCTGTCCTGAAAGTAAAGCTCTGTCAAACGTCTCAAAAGGATGTCACTTTACTCTTGCTATCAACAGGCATTTTCTTAACCTTGTTGCCTTATTTATAAAGTTAGTGAATATTCAATTTTCAAAGCACCTCTAGAATTACATTGATTTTGCTGCATTAGTCATCAGGTCTGTATTTTTCTGTCCCAGGATCAGCTCTGTGAAAAGACTTGATACTGACTTTCCAAGAACATAAAACTACAAAATGTTTTTTTCTTAAATAACTTAGTTGAACCCAACTTATATGGTGTGGTGGCAAGCTGTCTAATACTATGTTCATGCAGCATTCATACAGCAATAACCGCAATTTCAGAGTTCATTATAGTCATTTGACATTGCCTGTACTGTAAGTTGTGCTATATTTTTGCTCTATGTTTGTCTCTAAGTTCCATCATACCACATGTTAAAACTGAAGTAATCAATTTTTTTTTGCTGTAGTACACGGCAGAACTATGAATTACTATGGTAATTCAGATTATACAGTTCATCTGAAACTGAGTGCTAAATTAACAGTGGTGACTGAGCAACTTTAATGTCAATTTTTTCCTATTTTCCAGCCTGCATTTTTGTTCCTTAGATTGTGCATATGGGACACTAGCAAAATTCCAAGCCAAGGAGATACAGTGTAATTTTAAAGTGTAGGTGTAACGGTCCCCATGCACATTTCTGCAGTCGACCACTGTGTTGTGATTTATCTAAATAGCTCCATTGTATACTGCACTACAGTTATCAGATGTTTGCCACATCATCTGTCATCTTTGCCTTGAAAAATGTGTGCATGATTGAGAAAAATTACTGTCCTTAATCTGTTTTATAGTTAGCTGAAATCTTAGATGCCTGTAATAATTAGTTTATAGACATGGAGTTCTTATACAAACATGTATTTTATGTGCACACAAAAAGTAGTTATGTTGAACCTAGCAGTTTATATCAGTTCAAAACTGCCATCTTCAATGTGGAAAGTAATTTTATTTTTTTTCTACATACTGCTGGAAAAAATCCCTGAATCCTGTATTTTTATATTCCATGAGTCACTAGATGTCACAATTTCACATAATTCACCACTTTGACATAAAAATTGTGCATATGCAATGTACAGACTAATGCATAAATTTTACATCCTCTATAATGTGAAATTTTCCAGTTGGGACAGCTACAGCAGCAAATGAGGAAAGTTTAAGTACATTCAGAAGAAATTTATTGAAATTACGATGGCCCTGCATTGAGATCAGTTCCTCCATAGCTGAGAAAGGCTGTAATAATTGTGGTGCTTGAGAAATCTTAACCAGCACCACTACAGAAAAAACCATGTAGATGTGCAAGGAAAAAGAGCCTCCATAAAAAGACTTTTCTACCTATTACTGGTATTTTTCATTTGTGGCTGGACTTCATTGTTGTGGCTGTGTTGTTCTGTTTCTAGTTTATCTTAAGCAGTTCGTCATATTACAGGCTTTTTCCATTTTTAGAAACTTCTTTCATTGTTCAAGTTACAGCTCTGCTAGTATAGCGTAACTGATCCAGTGAGGTAAAGAGTTGGAATGCATAATGTTTATTGTTGAAATGCTTTGGTAAGGACTGAAATTTTTTTTTCGAGTGGGAACAAGAAACAAAATATTTCTGCTAAAATAAGCAAAATGTAAGGTAAATAGCAGTAGTCTTTTGATGAGAAATGGAATTTCCATCAACATGAATTTCATGCTCTCATTCACAGGGTTTCCAGATCCTTAACAAATGACCAGTAGTCTTACTTTGTTCACTTTATTATGTTTTCATATGTTAGTTAAGTTACCTGTCTAGGGTGGATGAAGGCTTTTTTACTCTTCTTAAACATCACTTTTAAGGTTTGTTTTTTTTTTCAAAATCTGACAGTCTACATCCTACACCAGACAACTGTAAAATAACTTAGTGCGATTATATATTGTGTTCTTTTGTGGCTGCATTGGGGATAGAACTCAACGTATTTCACTGCATTACTTGTAAAGAATCATTTTGAGTATAAGCACTATATTCTGTAATGTTTAATATTAATGTGATGACAGGTGCATTATTGAAGATGCAACTTACTGAGGAGGCAGAAACTTCTATTGGTTAATGTTAGCCTTACTCTGTTTGTTGCACTGAATTTCAAGAGTGTAATTTGTAAA
>WUAM01000107.1:19040810-19056373 GCA_024336885.1 Actenoides hombroni
TAATGGCATGTTTAAAAGCTGAATACAAACTCATCCTAACGTGATAACATGCAGCCTGACAGTTTCAGAGGCACATGAGACCTATGGGGAAGACACTGTAGTGAAAATGAGACCAGAACAGCCCAGGTCATGTATTGATGAAGGACATCTGCAAGCTCTGTGGACTTGTAAATGAAATTTGAGTCTGTTCCCTCGGGTAAAAACTTGCAGGAGGTGGAAATTTTGATATAAATTCCTAAGCATCATCCCAGCCCACCACTTTGCAACGCAGTCTAACTTACGTATTTATCTGGCACTTCCAATGAATATAGCACAAGTAGCTGCTGTGAACTGCTCACTTGATGATCATTTCTCCCTTCTCTCTACGTTAGGATGATGGACTATAGCTCACCTGTAACTTCTGGGTCAGAGAATCCCTCTGTGCCTGGAGCTCTCTGGCATTGTCGATTTCTTGTTTTAATCCTTCTATTTCCTAAGGGAGAAGAAACAACCTTTGGCTTGTCCTCAGTGCAGGTAAGCTGGCTACTGCTTCTTCCCCTGAGGAAGCCATTTCAATGATACCAAAACTGGCAGTTGGCTACTGCGCGTCCCAGCACATGAAGTTTAAGTCTCAGTACTCCTGAATTACGTCCCAAAAGAGCAATTCCATTGTGAATACACAACAAAACAGGAGCATTTTCTTTTATAAAAGTCCAAGTTTTCCTCTTCCCCACAAAAGATCTGAAATAATTTTTTCATGGAAAATTAAGGGTCCTTGTAATTAAAGAAACAATTTTATGCTTTAAATTCTATCAGAATCTATCCTTTTTCATTTTTTTCAAGAGAAAAATCCAATCTTCATCTGTAATCATCTTATTTATTTCACTAACAGCAGGGCTGAGCATCAAAAAAATTGCTTGCTTTGACCATTATTTCTGTAAAAAGAGCAGTCTAAAAGAAATGGTATCTTTAATCTAGCAAGAAGTAATAAGGTATGAAAGTAAAAAATATAGATTTAATAATGGAAGAGAAACCTTTTCTTGGCTTACTTTCGGAACACAAGAATAGAAACGGTTAATGAAACTAAAAGGTATCAAACTTAAAATTATTAAGCACTTTTCCCTGGAAGGGCATACTGACCTCTCAGAACTCCTTTCAGAAAAGTCTCTTTGCAGCCAACAGCTCAGACTAAGTCAAAAGTGAATGGGCACCAAAATGGGAAACATTACCAACCTGAGGCTAATCTCCTAAGTATGAGGGAATTTGGAAAAGGCTTTGTTCCATTTTGGGAGGATAATTTATAACTACTGTGCCTCTCCTGCATTTTCCTTGAAAAACACCTTAACAGCTGCCACACTGAAGGGAAGACCCTGCAAGACACACTGCCCCTCTAAACACTCACACCAGTGCCCAGTGTGTCTCTCAGGCAGGGCTCAAGAGGTCTGGGCTTACACAGGGCAAATAATCCTTCATGTGCAGCTCCTTCCACCTCCTTTTTCCCATCTATAAAGGAGTGAGTCTCAATCATTCTGTGGCACAAATCTGCTTTCCTCTAGGACCTGTGCCACTGCAGGTGTTACTCCATTTGCTTTTATTTTCTTGCTGCTGGTCCAGCCCAAAGCAGATGGCACAATAAATGTCATCAAGTTTCAGGCTGGGGGCTTGGCATGTGCTTAAGGTAAGGACTGATCTTAGGGGACACAGAGGTCAGCTTTATTAACATAGCCTGAAAAACAGATTGGCTTGAAAAAGGCATTGATCCCTTACTTGTTCCAAGCCCTACTCTACAGAAAAAGGAAAGGAAGCTTACGACAGCTTCCTTTCTTAGTAGATTTGGACTGCATCAGTGTAATGACTGCTCTGTGGAAACCACTTAAGACTTTTGCAAACAAAGATACTTGGTATAAGCAAACAGGAAAACATGGTACTTTTTTTGTTCAGATACCCAGCTCTATATTGGACTCACGTAATTATATACACAGATAAATACTAATAATTTCAAAGTAGCTGAAAAAAATTAATTTGCAACATCTATAGGAAATAATACAGTATTTACCAGCCAACACAAGCTTAATATTGAAAGCCTTTAGAAACAATGTAACAGAAAAGCCAAGAATAAATGTTAGCAAATACCTCTTCTTTTTTCTTCAGTGTAGACTCTAACTCCTGTATTGTCTGGTTTAATTCTGTTTTGTGTGTGTGGACTGCATTGGCTTGACTGCTCACACACTCTAGCTCAGTCACCTGTTAAAATAAGTAGAAGCAACACATACAGAATTTATTTCAACAAATTCAAGGCACTATTACTTCTTTGCATCAATAGCTGCATTTGAAAGACAGCCTTAGTTCTGGGTGACTTATGTTTATTAAAGTGTTGAAGGTGTTCTTATGAGTTTAGGATAAAATTCCTTAACAAATCATTTAGCATAAAATGGTTTTTGCTATGACTTCTTGGAAACCATAAATTTAGTAAGTTGCAGGCTGAAAAGAACATTACTTAAAACTTCTATTTAATAATTATTGAAAATTTTATGAAAGAAGTTGAATTACCATTTCAGAAACAGTAATGGCTAGACAATTAAACACAGACTTGTCTAATTACCATTTCACAGCCTCAATTTCTGACTTGGCATCAACAGTGTAATACCAGACACTCAGCCACCAATGTACAGCTTCTAGATCTCATCTCTCAGTCACAAAGCCCAAAAACTAATGGCACAATTTGGATTTGCACAGTTCCTCTCTATTAGCAGACAACAAACACCCTCCATTTGCCCTTGGGTAAGTTGAGATACATGCTCTTTTTATTTTAATTTTTAATGGAAGAGATGTTAATATCTTGACTTTCACAGATAAACACTTGTTAAAAAAAAGATTCTACACTGAAGAAATAAAATCTATGCAATGAGAGTTGATGCAGAAAAGTCTTTGTTCATTTACCTCTCAAATTACAGGTCAAAATATTAGGGAACTCACACTGTGGGTCTTGTGTGGATGTGTGCACTAAACCCTTTTGGTTTAATAACAGACTGTTAAAATATTAAAAATACTATTTAAAACCTAGTAACTCATTTGTTGTTTACTTTTCTAGAAGATATGAACTTGTCAATCTTAGCATAGAGTTTTCAACAGAACTGTACCATCTACCTACAATAACTAACTGGTCCAAAAAACTCCTTTGAATGAAGTGCTACCCAAGTCTGGAATGAAAACCAGGTCTATATTTAACTTTCTTGGTGAAGTAACCCCTAGACAGAGGGCAGGCATTCTCTGGGACAATTTTATTTCTTAGATAAATGAACATCTCAAAGAATTAGTGCTCTCCAGCACTAATGTAGTCTAGGCTAGTTAGATGTGATGCCAGTAATTTCAGACAAATCTATTTGTAGGCTTGAAAGGTAGATTACCAAGTGGAGAGAGAAGTCAAAGGAAAGACAAGACAAAATACTAGAAAATTAAAACAAAATCCCTATCAAATTCTCCCTTCTGAGTCACAGGGCGTGAACTTCCCCCATGTAATAGCCACGGCAAGTCTAGTTTCTTCTACTAGAAAACTGTGATTACACATATTTGCACATCAGGTTCTAAACTGATAGAACTGAGATTACAGCAAATTCTTGAGAGGTGTAAGGTGAATGAGGGATGAGAATATAGCCTGGTAGCATAACACCCCACACCCCACTCCAAAGAGATATCTTATTTGCTGTAATTGTCCCAGAAGAAATTATCAGTGCTCATGGGAAAAAGTAATAGCAGTTTGCTCAATTTTATATGCCACCAAACATTACAACTGGTCTTAGATAATTTTCTCAATTTGCTTCAATTACACAAAAATATATCTATTTAGATTCCTTGTGACTGCTACCAATTGTGCCTGTTACAGTATTCATCACTGCAATTACACAAACACAAACAAGCAGAACTGGAACACACTGACTGGGATAAACCTATGTCTACACAGTGTCTGAACTAACATCTAGATACAGCAAGAATCACAGAGGCACAGAGTAATTTAGGCTGTAATGGGACCCTGGTGGTCACCTGGTTGAGGACTCCTGCCTTTCTGCTGACCTGAGTCTTGAACTGGAGGTGGAAGTCTCTGTGAATCCAGGGCTAGGGTTGTTAGGGGAACGCAGGGTCATGCCCTCCCACACCCACTGCGAAACAATGGAATGTTGTGTGGTAAACTCCAGGAAGGTCTATCTATTTTTAAAGTGTTGCACTCAGCAATACCCACTGGCTCTTACCAAGCACTGACACAGTGAACATTTACACAAAGTGTAAGAGCCTCAACTGGAGAGACAGAAGAAAACCCAGTGTCTTTGAAGCAAGTGTGTAGAGGTGTCTCATCCTGTGACCCTCAGTGCTCTCCACGTGATCTCCTCTGGGCTGGTACACACAAAGAGGATGCATGTGTTGGTGCACGCCTGGAATCCAAGGAGGCTGGTGGATTGACCTGCAGTGGATGAAGTGCTACAGCTCTCAGCTGTGTGTATTGTCACTGGCTGAAAATACCTCCTGAAGGAGCCAGATGCATGGCTCACATGAATGCTCCTCAGTGCATTCTGGTCCATACTAACTCAAGACACCTAATGGAAAACTATGATACAGTCACCACCATGGAAATGTGGTGGGATGACTCACACAATTTTAGTGCTGCAATTGATGCCTACCAACTTTTCAAAAGAGATAGGCAAGGCAAGAGAGGTGGTAGCATGGCCCTCTATGTTAGGGAGAGATATGAATGCCTAGAAATTAATGATGGTGATGACAGGGTTGAGAGCTTACATGTTAGAATCAAGGGAAAGGCCAATAAGACAGACATCATTGTGGGAGTCTGCTACAGACCACCCAACCAGGATTGTTGGTGGTGGATAAGAGGTGGATAAGACATTTTATAGACAGTTGGGTGAGGCCTCACAGTCTCTACCCCTAGTTCTCATGGGTCACTTCAACTTCCCAGACATCTGCTGGAAATATAATACAGCAGAAAGGGAACAGTCCTGGAAGTTCCTGGATTGTGTGGGAGATACCTTCCTGATGCAGATGGTGAGGGAGCCAACAAGGGGATGCACAGTCCTGGACCTGCTGCTTGTTAACAGAGAAGGTCTTGTAGGGCGTGTAATGGTTGGAGGCCGTCTTGGGCAAAGTGATCATGAAATGATAGAGTTTTCAATTCTTGATGCAGCAAGGAGGGGGGGTCAGCAGAAGTGTCGCCTTGGACTTCCGGAGGGCAGACTTTGGTCTCTTTTGGACCATGGTTGAGAGAGTCCCTTGGGAGGCAGTTCTGGAGGGCATAGGTGCCCAGGAAGGCTGGGCATACTTTAAGGAAGTAATTTTAAAGGTGCAGGAGCTGACCCTTCCCAAGTCACAGAAGACAAGCCAATGGGGAATGAGACGGGCTTGGCTGAACAGAGAGCTTCGGCTGGAACTCAGGAACAAAAGGTAAGTCTGTGGTCTTTGGAAGAGGGGACAGACAACTTATGAGGATTACAAATACACAGTGAAGCTGTGCAGGGAGAAAAATAGAAAGGCCAAAGCCCAACTAGAACTAAATTTGGCCACTGTGGTGAAGGACAACAATAAATGTTTCTACAAATACATTAACAACAAGAGGAGGGCTAAGGCCACTCTTTGTTGGATGCAGAGGGAAACATGGTGACCAAAGATCAGGAAGAGGCTGAGGTACTTAATGCCTTCTTTGCCTCTACTTGTACCCTGGGCACACAGCTGGAAGATAGGGATGGGGAACAGAATAGGCCCTATACAATCCATAAGGAAATGGTTATGGATCTGCTTCATAAACTGGACACTCACAAGTCTATGGGGCCACCTGAGAGTGTTGAGGGAGTTGGTGTATGCGGTTGCCAAGCCACTCTCCATCATTTTTCAGCAGTCCTACCTAACCAGGGATGCCCCAGTGGACTGGAAGCTGGCAAATGTGATGCCCATCTTCAAGAAGGGACAGAAAGAAGATTGTGGTAGCTACAGACCTGTCAGTCTCACCTCAGTGCCAGGGAAGATTATGGAACAGATAATCTTGAGAGCCATCATGGAGTAATTAAAGGTCAACCAGGACGTCAGGTTGAGTCAGGATGGGTTCATGAAAGGCAGATCCTGCTTGACAAACCTGATCTCGTTCTATGACAGGGTGATCTGCTTAGTGGATGAGGGAAGGGCTGTCAATGTAGTCTACCTGGATTTCAGTAAAGCCTTTGACACTGTCCCCAGCAACATCCTCATGGATAAGCTTGCTGCCCACGGCTTGGATGGGTGTATACTCTGCTGGGTGAAGCACTGTCTGGATGGCCAGGCCCAAAGAGTTGTGGTCAATGCAGTTAAATCCAGTTGGAGTCCAGACATGAGTGGTGTCCCCCAGGGCTCAGTACTGGGGCCACTCCTGTTTAACATCTTTATCAATTATCTTGACTGAATTCACGCTCAGTAAGTTCGCAGATGACACCAAGTTGGGAAGGAGTGTTGATCTGCTGGAGAGTAGTAAGGGTCTACAGAGGGACCTGGACAGACTGGACTGATGGGCCCAAGGCTAACTGTATGAGTTTCAATAGGGCTAAGTGTCGGGTCCTGTATTTTGGTCACAACAACCCCAGGCAACACTACAGGGTTGGGGAAGAGTGGCTGGAAAGCTGCCTGACAGAAAAGGACCTTGGTGTATTGATTGACAGTCGGCTGAAGATGAGCAAGCAGTGTGCCCAGGTGGCCCAGAAGGCCAATGGCGTCCTGGCTTGTATGAGAAATTGTGTGACCAGCATGACTAGGGAAGTAACCACGCTGCTGTACTTAGCACTGGTGAGGCCCCACCTCGAGTACTGTGTTCACTTTTGGGCACCTCAATATAGAAAGGATATTGAAGTGCTGAAGCAGGTCCAAAGGAGGGCTACTAGGCTGGTGAAGGGTTTGGAAAACATACCCTGTGAGGAGCAACTGAGGGAGCTGGGGCTGCTTAGTCTGGGGAGGAGGAGATCGAGGAGATACACTATTGCTCTCTACCTGAAAGGGGATTGTAGCGAGAGTGGGGTTGGTCTCTTCTCACAGGTGACAGGTGACAGGACAAGGGGAAATGGCCTCAAGTTGCGCCAGGGTAAGTTTAGTTTGGATATCAGGAAAAACTTCTTTACAGAAAGGGTTGTTAAGCACTGGAACAAGTTGCCCAGGGAAGTGGTTGAGTGACCGTCTCTGAATGCATTTAAAAATTGTTTGGATGTGGTGTTCATGTGTGCAACATAGTTTAGCGGTGGGTTGTTAAGAGTTAGGGTAGTAGGGCTAGGTTGAGGTTGGACTCAATGATCTTGAAGGTCTTTTCCAACCTGAGCAATTTTGTGATTCTGTGAATTGCTTAAGTATGCACAGCTAATTTTGCTTGAGCAGAGCAGGGAGTGCTTTCACAAACCTTCTTGCCAACAGAGGCAACTGCTGTCAGAAGGGCAATTAATTACCGACACTAAAAAGATTGTGATATCTTACTCTTGTCCAGCTTTTCTCTGGCATATGTCCTTCTCTTAGTGCTCATGCAAGAAAATGATGCATTGTTCAACTGTTTTATTTACTGTTCATTGAAAAATTAAGTTGGAAAAAAGAATAAAGGAAATGTAAAAGAAACAGGGTTATTTTAATCACAGTCTTATTTAAGTGCCCATTCCTCCAGAGGTCTGAAAATATGTCAGATATCTTCATGAAGTTACCTTCTTGAATGTACCTATAAAGAAGAAAATCATATTGTGACCCTTTCAAAAAAATCTGTAGAGTAAGATGGGCTGGAAAATGTGATGTAAAGAAAATGCAGTTCAAAACAGAACTAACAAAAGATAAAGCTCTAGGCAAAGATCTGGATAGCATTTACTTGCTCTATTTCCTTTTTTCAAATTTCATTTATTTTTCCATGACCATTGGTCCAAAAATCATTAGAAGTAACTGTTTATGCATTATGCACAGAAGGGGGCATAAAAGGAAGCTAAAATTCTTTAATCTAGCCCTCCCACATGCTATTTTCAGGGACATCTCCTCATTCAGTGTTTCATGTTTAAAAGCAAGTCTCAATCAATCATTCAAGCATTTGCACAGCAACACTGAGCAATGTACCTGTGATTAAGTCTTGTTTCCTGTATGGAATTCAGCATGAGAGAACAGTCCTTGAACAATAACTGATTAAACAAGGGTCTTCTATTGTGTTATTGTAAGATTGAACTGACTTGCATACCTGAAAAAAGTCAATACTGTGGTTTTGTATTTGAGAACTAAAATAAGAAAAAAAGTCATCTTCTCAACCTCTGCTTCGTTATGTTTGCATTTATCATCCAGGTAAAGATTTCACGTAGGGAAAAAAAATTCTGAAAGGCTTGTTAATAACTATTTAATGAGTTAACTCCTCTAGTATATGGCTGGCATTATACTTAACTGCACACTTCAGTGAGAAATACATTAGCTGAAATAAGACAGCAAGGCAACTTGTTCTGGCAGAGTCTGGACCACCTCAGCAGAGGCTAGTCTAGAGTTTTCTGGAAATTTTAATCTAAGATCAACAGCCTGCAAACAGAGGAGCATGCCAGGCAGGAGTTTTTATTGCAGCAGACAGCTAGCACACACTGGGCTGCTGGGAAGACTGGAGAAATGAGGCTTTGGGCCACATAACACAACAAAGAGTAACAGCCTTGATGTGAGCTTAAGACTAACCTCCCAAAGCTTCAGAAGGCTTAAGAATCTCCCAAAGAAAACAAACCAAATCAAATCACAGAGAAACCAAGAAAGGAGATTGCATCAAATGCAAACACAGACAACTACTTCACAAATAAAGACTTCAGTTAGACAGCAGCAAAGAAGTGGGAATCACAGAAATAAATGAGTGGTCACCTTTCCCAAGCAATTTTAGTCTGAATGAATCTGTGCAATGTTTGCCACATGTTGATTCATTTTTTCAAACCACTTCCTTGAGATAGATTTTCACACTTTCAATGTCAAACAACCAGTTGATTTTATTCAGCATCTCAAATTCAGTTCAGATCATGAAATTCCTTCTAAACTTCATACAGAAATCACTTCAACTGCTACAAAAGTTCTGAGACAGATAGATTAAAACATACAATCACAGACTTGTTTTGTTTGGAAAGATCATCTTTAAGATCATCAAGGTCAACCATGAACCCAGCACTGCTAAGCTTACCACTAAACCATGTCCCTCAGCACCACATCTACATGGCTTTTAAATACCTCCAGGGATGATGATACCATCACTTCCTTGGACAGTCTGTTCCAATGCTTGATAACTCTTTCAGTGAAGAAATTTTTCCTAATGCCCACTCTAAACCTGCCCTGGCACAACTTGAGGCTATTTCCTCTTGTCCCACCAGTTGTTCTCAGGAGAAGAGACCAATCCTCACCTCGATACAACCTCTTTTCAGGGAGTTGTAGAGAGCAAGAAGGTCTCACCTAAGCTTCCTTTTCTCTGCACCAAACAATCTCAGTTCCCTCAGCTGCTCCTTCTAAAACTGGTGCTCTAGACCACCACATTCATTGTTCTTTTTTGGATCTGCTCCAGCACCTCATTGTCCTTCATATACTGAGGGGCCCAAAACTACACACAGTATTCAAGGTGTGGCCTCAACAGTGCTGAGTGAGTACAATCACTTCCCTAGTTCTGCTGGCCACGTGAGTTCTGATAGAAGCCAGGATGCTGTTGGCCTTCTTGGCCACCTGGGTACACTGCTGGCTCATACTTAGCTGTCTGTCAAACACCACCTCCAGGTCCTTTTCTGCCAAGCAGCTTTCCAGACATTCTTCCCCAAGCCTGCAGAGTTGCATGGGGTTGTTGTGATCCATGTGTAGGACCTGGCACTTGGTCTTGCTGAACATCATACCACGCGCCTTGGACCATTGATTGAGCCTCCCTACCCTCAAGCAGATCAACACTCCCTCCCAACTTGGTGTCATCTGCAAACTTACTGAGGGAACACCACTTGTGACCAGCTGCCAACTGGAGTTAACTCCATTCACCACCACTCTTTGGTCCCGGCCATCCAGTCAGTTTTTACCCATATTACAAACATATTTTCAGTGTAGCTGCAGTCTATTTTATATACCTGACACTATTAACTTGTTGCTTTCTATAGGTACTTTTATCCCTTCTATTCACTGCAGGATGCAATACCCAAGATCTACTAACCCAGGCAGTGCAGACCAGAAATGAGTGCTCACATGCAAGACTGAGTTTAAGAATTAATTATGTATTTTTAGCCGTTTGAGTTACATCCCTAAATGGATCATAACTGTGACTGTAACAATATTATTCCATCAATAATTCAAGAGGAACCTCCTACAAAGGAAAAGAGCCCTTTGCTTGCAAAAAAGAGAAATGATGCTGCATGGCTCTGCAGAACTAGGAATAATTGCATGAAGTTTCACATAATTTATGCAGAAAAAGCTTCTCAATTCTTCACAGTTGACAGTAAGATGCAAGACGCAACACAGCATGCAACAAGCCAATCATGAAAACAATGCCAGTATAGTTTTCAACAATAAAAGACTCAAAAAATTTTTGGTGTTTAGAAATGTGAAAATGCAGAAAACAGGGAAAACTGCTTTTTAAGTTTGCTGCTGAAAGAACAAAAAGCACACCATAGTATCATTCATACACATCACTTTTGACAGCAAATTAATTATTTTCTAGATTTACCCATAGATAAAATGATAATCTGAGGCAGGGGGGAGTTTTGTGAATTACCAACAATATATTACTGTTTTCAACAGAAAAAACAATTAAAGATTTTGCTGAAAAGGACATCTTTTTTTCCTGTGGGCGCTGATGCCTCAAGCCATGGAAATATCAAAACGTTTTCCACAGTTATGCATTTCTACAGAAAGGAAAGACAAATAATCCATCATCTGCTTGATTTTTGTGGAAAAAGTAACAGAGCTGCAGTAGGAATACTTGAAAATGTAACTTTACCAAAATTGATGCCTTGAGCTTCAGCCATGCACTATTATTATTTGCAACTGATAGTGCTAATACTAACTTCAGAGGACATACCTTTCTCTGCATTCTAATTAACATATACTTCTTCCATCTATCTGGCCAGCTCATTGACACACATGCAACAGCAAACACAGTTACAGATACGTCATCCTTTAATCCTAAGGATTTAAATTCAGTAATTTCCTCATTCTCCAGCAGACTGCTGGAATTAAAAGGATAAATTTCAGTCTACAGAGTTTTGACTACATAAAAGATTTGTAGCATGCCTCCATAAAGTATGCTTTTCTTAACTTGCAGATAAACGGATCTTAACACTTTTCTTAGGTTTTTTAGAAAGATGAAGATGGGAATGAGACATTCTTCCATAAAAACTCTTTTTTTTTTGTCCTTTCCCAGAGTGACAGTAGTTTGGCTGTTGGTTTGGTTAGGTTTTTTTGCATTACCATCTCGTATATGACAGATTCAGTGAAAGTAAATTCCTAGAAAAAAGCCTAATGATTTTTTGCCTATAGCCTAATGACTATAGTCTTGGGTCCTAAATGCAAACCAGCTCTGAATAAAAATCAAGGCAAGCAGAAGGAGACAGAAAAGACTTGCCTTCAGTTCACTGCACTGAATTCACATTTTTATTTCAGGAACATAACCTGACTCACTTGCTTTGTCTAAAAACAGACTGTCTTTTTAGTAAATTATAATTACTAACCAAGGATTGAATCTTGATAAAGGCTAGATGAGAATTATTATTATTAGGAATCACACACAAAAAGGGAGATGAGGCTATGTGCTGGAATTTAGAAATCCTGTCACAGGAAATGCTGTGATAGTCTAATGTCAAGATTGACGACACATACCACTTCAAATATAATAAGGAACTTAAGATAGCTGAAAAGGATACTGGAGGGCAAACATGTACATCTGAGAAAAAAAATGCACATCCCCTGAAAGAAAATTATTGTATTTTCTCCTTGTTATCCTCTAATGCATGCAAAGAAGGTAGTCAGTCTCTGCAATGGTTACAGTCTGCTCTGAAACATACGGACTTCTTTAAGTCAAGACTGCAATTTAAAAAATGAAAATCAGTCAGACCATATTGATCAGAACATCTCTCCTGAACATCTGGTCAATATTTAACATTATGACCCCACTTGGACAAGAAATAGCTGCCTATTTTTTCACCTTCTTAAGGGTTTCTAGTGAAACAAGAGTTTGCTTGCAATTTCAGATGAAAGACCTGCATACGTAAACATATGGACTTAGTTGTCCATTTTTTGTGCAGTCAGAATCAGTCTATCTGCACACACATTTCTTTCAAATGAATGCACAGACAAACCCTAACAAAATTATACTCCCACTGTTTTGATTAAATTTCCAAGCTACTCATACCTACCCTGCATATTGATTATCTATTTCAGACTCACAGAATCATAGAATGCCCCAGGTTGGAAGGGACCTCCAAAAGTCATCTAGTCCAACCCCCCCCCTGCAGTAAGCAGGGACATTCTCAACCAGATCCGGTTGCTCAGAGCCTCATCAATCCTGACCTTGAATGTCTCCGGGGATGGTGCCTCCACCACCTCCCTGGGCAACCTGTTCCACCATATATGTTTGTTATAAACAAATGGTACCACGCTGCTATCAAGCCACATTCTAATTAGAGTATCTTAAGAAGGAAGCTATACTTGGATAACATTTTCTTTAATCAATCACACCAAATTAAAATATCATGTATGTCTGGATTGTTCAGCAGGAATAGGAGGGACACAGTCTTGAAGACAAGAGATAGCCATCACATTAGAAAGGTGCGTTGCCAATAAATTTTTGGATCAAAACTTCATTCAGAAATTTCTTGTTCCCTTTACCACAACTGCATTTTCAAGATTTAGTTTTTGTTATGTGGTTATGAATGCAGCTGGTGAAAATGTGGAAGTGATTGCCAAAGGGTCTGCAAACATTTTCCACACATAGTCTGTGTAGATGTCTTATATAGCATTCCACACCTCCTGTGGACTTGAACAACTGCTTTTATAGGTTGTTGTATTCTTTAATGACCATGGTTTTACTTCTGTATGTTCTTGTATTTTTTTAATATCCACTTCAAAATTTCTTTCAATAGTAGTGAAATCATGGTCCACTCTTTGTCAGGTGGTTTTGATAACTACATAAGATGTCCTCATCCTTATTTTCTTAATTGAATAAAAGAACCAGAACATAATAGTCTAATTTTATCTTATTTCCTAGGAATTCCTGCTAAAATAAGCTAGAATTCAAGAGTTTACCTCTCTATTCTTTCAGGAATACCCAAGAGTTGATTACCTCCCTTCATCTCTTTTTATCTCAGGTTTGTTTTCCTGCAGATGAATGATCTTCAAGGACTGCACCTTTTATTATTATGCACTAGTGTTAATACTCTGTGCTATTGCCCAGTGTCATAGGATGATTTATTTTAGCAGTTAGCAAGCACAAAAAAAAAAAATAATAATTTTCATTTTTAAAATGACATAGACAGAACTTTGGGTAACTTTCCATAATTCATATCACCATTCAACCCTTTCTTTTTTGTGGCATTAGTATTAATGTTAGTATCAATGCTATTCTGTTGGTCTAAAGTAGATCACTTTCTTCTATTACTGAGTTGTTCTGAACTCGTGAATCCCTTTTGACTTCAAAAAGCTATGCAAGGTGTGTAGGAGTGCTCCTCAACCACGTTTAAGAGAAACCCTTGTCCTTAATTTGCTTCTGAGCAGATTAGAGGAGAGAAGGCTGAGGGCTCCAAGTTAAACTGGGAACATCAGGTCTTCCCAAAATTGCTAGAATTTCTTCCTTTAGACTAGATATTAGGAAGAAATTCTTCACAGTGAGGGTGGTGAGACACTGGAACAGGCTGTCCAGAGAATTTGTGGATCGCCCCTCCCTGGAAGTGTTCAAGGACAGGCTGGACAGAGCCTAGAGCAACCTGGTCTAGTGGAAGGTGTCCCTGCCCGTGGCAAAGGGGTTGGAACTAGATGATCTTTAAGGTCCCTTCTAACCAAAACCATTCTATGATTCTATGACTATCTCTTTGTACTTGAGAGGGAAAAATGCACACACTCATTTAGCACACCTCTGAAAAATATGTCTGACAAAATAACAAAGTACAGTATTTCTGACTAAAGCTCACAATATATTAGAAGGGAGTACAAAACTTTAATTTATTGAGAACTTTGCAGTCAGCCACACTGAATCTGTATTCTGCTTCACCTCAGCTCTAGACATTATTAATACAGAGGACAAATGAAGAAGGAAGATAAAGGCCTCAGAGAAAGCAAATAAATGTAGGTTAGTATGAAAAACTGAACTGATAGATGAGCAAATCTTAATCAGAAATGGCAAAGAATAAATTAAAGCAGTTTTTAAAAGTACAAACAACCAAAGAAAGTGTCATTTTAGCTTTGTTTCTATATTTTAAAAAGTATAAGCAATGTGATACCCTGAAAAACTATTTCAGTCAAATATGAAAACAAATGTAGAGTAAAAAATGCTGAGCATAAAATAATTTAAACCAACTTAAAAAGTGAGGTTAGCACCAAACACTGCATGAGACAGTAGACCCACTTTACCACTGTGAATGAAAAAAAAAAAAATTATAAAAAAAAGAGATATAATGTAACATCAAAGGATGTGTATAAATAAAACATGATGAAGTTTCGAACTATGGATAAAGGTACCTAAGAAGTCAACTAGTAAGACAGCATCAGCAATATTTTTTTTTAACATAAAGAGGAAAACATTTATGTAAATAAGGCTATTCATATAAAGAAGAAGATAAAGATGGAACTAACAATGCAAAGTTTACTAATCAATATGTATTACTTCCTTCCACACACCACACTTGACAGAAGATAGGATTGTGCCATAGCTTGCAGACAGATGACTCAGGCACCAAAACTTGTATATAAACCTAAAGCACATAAGGAGTGAATACCACAATTACATTATATATAAGCCACATAATATATTATTAAATCAAACTAAATATAGCAGCTAATATCAGCAGTATCATTCTTCATTTTGGAGGCTGGTATCTTTTATAAAAGCCTATGATCTCATAAGTGAGCATATCCCTTCAATGCATACATATCTGCACATTGTTCTCCAGTGGACAAGATGCTGTGACAGCCAATTTTTCCATACAAAACAAAACCTAAAACTGAACAAGAAAAATAATGTCAACATTTTTCCTTCTACCTGAAATAAATTTTTCTATGAGAATTTCTAAAAATCCTGTCTCTTGATTTCTTTTGGAGGTCACTTGACAGACTCCCTTGGGAGTCAGTTTTGAGGGATGTAAGAGTCCAGGAAGGCTGGACATTTTTCAAGAAGGTAAACTTAAAAGTGCAGGAGCAGGCCATCCCCACGTGCCATAAGACAAGTCAGTGTCAAAGAAGACCAGCTTGGCTGAATATGGAGGTTTGGATTAAAATCAGTGAAAAAAGGAGGGTTTATGGCCTCTGGAAGAAGGGGCAGATGACTCATTATAATGAGTATAAGAATGTTGTCAGGTCATGCAGAGAAATAATTAGAAGGTCAAAAGCTGAACTAGAAGTTAGTCTGGCTTTAG
>WUAM01000107.1:19065703-19076940 GCA_024336885.1 Actenoides hombroni
CTCATATACTAATTAAAGAAGATGAGGAACAAACTTCTGTAAGAATGTCTACTCTTCTGTTTCTTTAATCAGATTTACTTTTCACTTACAGTAGCACAGGAGATCAACAAATTCTGTAAAAAAACATACTAAAAAAATCTAGTTCATTATCATATTCAAAACTCCTCCTTGATGTTCTGATCTGGCAAACAAATATCCAGTCCAGCCATTTCATACAAGTGAGTAGTTCTGTTTAGTAGCAAACTGCATATGTGTACGTGTTTACAAGATATGCCTTACTACTCATCTTTACCAAGAGAAGAAATATAGCCATAAGATTTTATATTGATGTAATGCAGCAGATTAAAAGCTTTGTATCTGAAACAATTACATGATGAGAACTGTCTGATCACTTAATATTCTGATTTAATATGCAAACAGGTAAGTGAATGGATTTCTTTTCAACCTAATAATATGTATACCCACAATACAAGCTAAAGTTCTAAACTGTGACTATTCCAGAAGACAGACTCTTGGGCAGTGCTGAGTAACAATGTGAGGGGGATTGGTAGCATGTTTCACCTTCACTTTCGTCCACTGCCTTTACTACCCTGCCAAGAAAACAGTGAGGAGCTCTTACGTTATTGCTTGTATACTGGAATGTCAGCATATGAATAATATGAAACATGTATTTTCTATTACTGCTATAGCTACTCTGGTTCAAAAGTTAGAAGGCTTCCTTAGAGCCTTAGAGATGGTTATTTTTAAATTGGTTGCTTTCAATAGGAATGCACCAGTATTATTTTTCAATCATACTTTTTATCTGTAAGAGATCTACATAGTGGGCATGAACATGTCTATTGTAATGAAGAATTATTTTTTATTTTATTTTAATTTTTTAGCATACACTGGGTTTTTATCTACAAATAATTTCTACTGTATGTTCTACAGATTGTCCTGTGGCTCTATAAAAAAGAAACATATTACTTATACTAGTCTAGCTGACAATACACAATGACTTCCTAACTACTAGATTTCCCCTGTTTCTTCTTACAAAACTTCCCTGACATAAACACAGCCCGGTGATGGATATCATATACGAAGGTTTTTGTTTCATAAAATCATAATTTTATTTAAATAGCCAATAACCAATCCTAGCAGTGCTGACTTACTTTTCTCAAATACTTTCTAGACAAATTAAAAAAAATCAACCCAAAACCCAAACCATAATTTACACCAGGCTTTCTGGATCATTTCCATTAAAACTGGATTTATTTGGATTTAGGTTAGTTATTTTAGGACCAGATAAAAGTACACCTACAGCAGGCTGTTCTTAAACTAGACTGAGTATCTGCATTGATGTCTATTCACAGAGCCACACTGGTTCAAATTTATCAACAGTTCCAGAGGAAGTGATGAGAAACATATAGTTCAGACACAATGAGAATTCTCCCTCAGAAGAGAAGATGATGGAGCTAACACCTGTGAGAGAGAAGACAGGGATCTAGAAGCTGATCAACACATGTGGCAAATTCAAAGGGGTCCCAACAACTGCTAAAAGCCCACAGCCAGAATTTTGATGATGGAACAGCTGCACTACAGTCCTTCGGGATAGGTACAAGAAGGCTGCACATACTCTTTCTACAACCTTCTACATAAGTCTGAAAGTCTTTTTGGCAAAAGGAATTGATTTTGCCCTTGAGGCATTAGATTCTGTCATCAGAAATACACACACAGCTCTGTCAGGTTGTCTACCGGTTCTAAATATCTAAACCAAACCCAAATCATTCCTCATGTGTTCTGAGGTTGTTTGCTCTAGGAAGCATGTGAAACATGAACACTTACTCAGGGATCAAAGTGATCCAAACTGCAGTGCCACTTCTACCAGAGCACCTTTCAGTTCTTCACTCTAGGACAAAGCCCAAAGGTGTATATATACACAGGGAGCATGGGCATACACATTTGCAGTCCTGTGGTGCAAGAATTCAACCTCCATGTTAAGTTTCATTTTGTTCTGAAAGCCATTCATCCCTTCACTGTCAGTGTCACAATTTTAACAGTTACTTCTTCTGACCTGTCAGTATTAACATCACTGGCTGCCTGGAATACTCAAAATGTCAAGATGGTCCTGCAAAAAAAAAGACATCTCTAATAGTCCTGTTCGCTGCCTGTTTCTCAGTGTGACAAGCTCCACCAAACTTTTAAAAACACCCTAACAGACAATAAAGGCTGGTCATTTCCCTTGTGAAACTTCTGAACATGTGAAAATCAGTGAACATGCTGTTCTGCGTACATGACTACATTAGTGCCAAATACAAGAGGGAGAATGTACCTCTAATGGATAATAGCAAAATACGAGTTTTATTGACTCAACTGATCATGTTATACCAAAAAAACCCACTTTCACAACAGAGGTTTAGGTCTGATTGCACAGGAAATTATCGTTACAATGTGAACTGTTCATGGGATCATAAGCACTTGTTAGCAAGCAAATGGTCAAAAGTCTCCTGAAGCTCCAATCCTTGGTACTTGTCACAGAATCTGGTACACGTGTAACACTGGACATGTTCACGGTCAGAACACCACATGGTGCTCCATTGTCAAGGCAAAGTCCGATATTTAACATCTACAGCACCCATTAACTCGATCACTACCACAAAACACTGCTACAACAACTGCTAGCAAGTATCATACAGCCTAACTGTCACACCCCCTGAAAATTATAAGTAGGAGTCAATGATCTACACTTTCAGGCATTCTGACCAATTAACACCAGGCTGATGTCCTGTCTCCCTGGGGATTATTTACAACCCCAGTAAGTCACTGATGAACAGCCTTGCTGTATGTCCATCTGTGACCTGAATCGAGTGCCAGCGGCTATAAATGCATGATTATCTTTCTCCGTGAAGTAGGTCACTTAAGGAAAATTAATCCGAAAAGCTCTAGTCACAATGTTTAGCCACTGGGAGAAGGCTTGCGAAGGCAGGGGGTGGGGAGCACATGTTAATGAGTTGTGTTCAGGATGAAGTTATTTTCAGAGATGCCTTCATGCAACAAAGAAATAAAAGCAGCTGAAATCAAGAGATGTTTCCTGCTTTTTGAACCACTACTGTTTATTCATTGTTTGCTGAGTTGTATGTAGTACCAACACTATAAAACATGGTTGAAGCTTTATTTGAGATTTATAGAGATAAAATATGTGCAGAATGCTGCTTTATTAATATTTTATGGGGTTTAATATTGGATTCATTGACATGAATGAAAATGAATTAATTTAAAAATTTTATTTCTTACTATAGAGTAGTCATGGTTTCAAAGAACTAGTTACTCAAGAGCATGTAAATTCTTTCCTTCAGGTATGACTGTAATTTGCACTGCAGCTGTATGGTGAGCTGTGTTGTCTTGGGATAGCGGAAATGAGAAGGAATTCAGCTGAGTAGATAATGGAGTACTTTCACTAAAAAATTTGGCATCTGATATAGTAACTAAATTGACAAGCCCTAACAAATATGAACAGAGCATAGGTCCTGTAGATGCTGCCCAGATTATAAAGAGTGGCATGTGTTGGAAGCAGCCCAAAAGTCTGGTGGAGCGAGCATTACCAGTCAGTGGAAGAGGTATGTCAACCAGCTGGTAACAACGCATTAGCTGCTCTGGCAGCAAGGGGTGATCCTTTCTGACAGCCTTGCTGGTGAGCCTTATGGAGCAGTTCTTCATGCTTAACGAAGCAAAGGGGTATTGTGAATGATTTGGTTCTGTTACAGTAGTATCTAAGAGCTCTAGTGAACTCAAGCAGTGTAACTTCTTCCCTTTGAAAGTGTAAGGCAAATGGTTGGGTTTACATAGAACTCCCTAGTCCATTTGGGAAGGAATTCTGTGCAAGGTCCTTATGAAATCCTTAATATGAAAAAAACTTCAGATAATGCAAGGGTGTGATCTCCTCAATGAGCTATGCTTGCTATTGCATTGGAATGATGTGACTGTCCTGTTAGATGGAGATGTTGACTCTGCTGGCAGAGAGAATCAAAGCAGCATCTCTCAAGTTTATTCCTAAAAGCTTAGAAGAATCCTTCTCTGATTCATGCTGAGAATGAGAGTTAAGCTTTGTGCTTCTTGTCTGGATTTAAATGACATTTTCAACAGGTATTTCATAGAATTGTAGAATCATCGAATGGTAGGGGTTGGAAGGGACCTCTGGAGACCATCAAATCCAACCTCCCTGCCAGAGCAGGAACACACAGGGTAGGCCACACAGGAACAGACTGAGGAGGGTCTTGAACATCTTTAGAGAAGGAGATTCCACAACCTCTCTGGGCAGCCTGTTCCAGTGCTCTGTCACTCTTGCAGTGAAGAAGTTTTACCTCATGTTGAGATGGAACTTCCTGTGTTTCACCTTGCTACCATTACCTCTTGTCCTATCACAGGGCACAACTGAAAAGAGACTGGTCCCTTCTACTTGGCACCCACCCTTCAGATACTTGTAAACATTAATAAGATCCCCTCTCAGTCTTCTCTTTTCCAGGCTAAACAGATCCAGGGCTCTCAGCCTTTCCTCGTAAGAGAGATGTTCCAGTCCCTTCATCATCTTTGTAGCTCTAATATATTTAGGGAATATCACCCCTTTTCAGAGATTTCAAAAGGTATCTCCTGTGGCCATCTATTAAATACGTAAAATTACTTCATGATAGAAAGGATTTAAACATAAAGGTTTTAGTTTGTCCTGCTGCTAGTCCAAAGTAACACATGACCTAAGTAATGATATGCAAATTTTTGCCACTTTCTTGGCCACTGAAAGCAAAATTGTAAACAGAAAAGGGGGGTTGCCATTTATTTAATTATACCTAATTAGGAGTCCTAGAATGAGTGGGAAGTTGAATAAAGTAGAGCAGGTCAGGTTCTATTTCACCATACCAGGTAAAAATAAAAGTTCTGAGTTGTTCTGCCACTTTAGTCTTTGTACAAAGCTATCTGGTTGAAGAGGCCCAGTAGATTTGACCACTCAAAAGATTCCAAACTTACATGCATGAGGGACACAGTCACCTACACTACATTTAAATAACTAAACACTACCAGAAGAGGGAAAGCTACAGTAAGAATGATAGCTTTTGTAAGAAGAAAAGTTAAGAAACAAACCAAAATTGCCTCTTTAAAGCTACTGCTTATTATCTTATCTGTATTTCTGATTAATTGGACGTATATCAAAGGAAGTCTGATTCGATAAACTGGAATTTATTAAAAAAGGGTAAATCCACTCAAAGTTACAATCAAGAGATAATTGCCAGGAAATTAATTTGAGTTAAATATTTTGAGTGAGGCCAATGAAAAAAATAATTAATATTCAAAGAGATCCTTATCCTCAATTAGAGTATTCAAAACATTTTTTAGCAAAGGACAACAGATCCCCTGGGGAGAGAAGTAGGAACATTAACTGAGCATGAAAGATCTATTCTTCCCTTTGGGATAAAGAATATCTACGTGATCTTAGTGGAGTTACATCAGCATGAAACCAGAGAAACTTAGCTGTGAATCAGCTCTTTAGATTGGTTAAATGACAAATTTGATCATAGCAAAAAAAGATGAAGAAGGCCCTTGAAACACATCACACTTTAAGTGAGGTGACTAATAACAAAGCCATACACACAGAGCAGGAATTGTGAAAGGCAACTGAATGGCTGAAATAAGCAGGTGAGAACATGACTTTCCTGAGAGTCTGTCATTCTCTACCAAAAGCTGAAGGTTTGTCCCGCTCCAAGATACACTGTTTTGATTTCACACACACCTTTGCTCAAATCAGAGCTACAATATTCTTGAACTCTCAATTTCTATGCCAGTGTAGAAGACAGAAATGCAGAAGCTGCTTCTGCAAATTTTGGCAGAGGGGTGCTTATGGAGCTATTACAGATTTCTCTTTCGAGGTGTTTCATATATGATTTTACACTTCCATTTAGCCTTTCAGTTTTACCCTGCTCTTGGATTCTGAATGGTCCAAAGTACCCATGCAGCCCACGGACAGAAGAGTTGCCTTTCCAGTTCTATTACAGGCAGTCCTGTTCTTAGGCATCTCTTGTGCCATCCTTTATCAGCTCACTGGGGAAGGGTCACTAAATTTGCAGACTTGATGAAGATGACAGAAGAGGCTCCGTAATGGTACAGACTGTTGCCACTTTACAGGAGACAACTGTGCAATGCAAATTGGTGGCTATAGCCTATTTAGATCCACCATCTAAATCCATGTTCTGTATCTTGTACTGTAACATTTACTCATCACAGGGCCCACAGAAACCACTACAACACAGACCACTTTTTAATATGGAAGCATATCACTGAGGAATAGACTGGATATTGAATTCTTTTTAAGGAAGGAAAATTTCACAGAACTGTTCTCTATGGTAACCCAGAACAGTATTCCTGCAGTAGACAAAAAAGTCAGAGAAAAAAATGCCCAGTATGGTGCTTATTGAAACACTGAGAGTCAATAGCAACAGAAGAGTTCCTGAAAGGCACTCTATGGGATGCAGAAGATTGAGCATTAACACAAAATTAATGCTTCAGCTGTGATCCTTATCAATCAGGGACTTAGATCCCAGTCCTGATCTAAGTTAAAGTGGGGGACAACGAGAAGAGTCACTCTTCTCCAGAAGAAACAATGATGTTTCCAAGTTTCTTGTATTGTCTGCTAATGTATGCTGCATGTGTTTACATAGGTGACATTTAAACTCTGTTTCTCATTTAATTTACACTTTTAGGAACAGTTTTATGCATTTTTTTGTACACTGTATCATAATGCAAAAGACTTGTATTTAACCCGAATCATCACAGTGGCACAAAGTATATCCCTGATTTCTCTAAAGTGGCTCAACTTTTATTTTAATTTTACTATTTTATAAAGATCTCATTTTTGTCTTAGTCATTTAATTTTAACTGACACTAGGTTACCTCTTCAATAAGGCCATAAAGCGTAAACCAAAATCGGTAACTCTGTCATGTAACTTTTAGCCCTTTGCAAAAGCACACATAGCTAATCAATTTCTAGCCCTCTTTGCACTAAACATTAAATCTTTGGAGGCTTAACACTTTTCACATACTCTGAAAAATAAAAAAGCTCTGCTCTTCTTTCACAACTTTTTCACAACCGATACCCGCTAAGTTTTTTTAGTGCATTAAACACTAGGTGTAATTATTTGCTGTTGCTATGGCACTGAATAGTTCAAATATTCCAATAAAACTACATTTTCAAAAGCATCTTAAGTTATTAGGAACTTAATGTCCCATTTCTGAAATTACTAGGTATTTGGATGCAAAGAAAGCCAATTTGACTTGGGATCCTATTGTATTAAATCACTTTATGAAAGCAATTAGATGATGTGGTTATCAGCAAGTCAGATACCAGGACACAGTGACCCTGACACTAAAATGATCTAAATTACAATCACTTTCATTCTGGAACTCATTTGGACACAAAAGATTTTAAAGCAGTTTAACTGTAAATTCACACTTCAAATTAGCATGGATTAATTTTGCTGATGCCCCTGGCTAGCCAAAAACCTGTGTTTCTTTCAAAAATTCTACCTATAGGAACAATTTCTCTATGTATTGAACCAATTCACACTGTCAGCAATGTAATAGAAGAGTATTCAATTGCCCTACACTTCTCTCACCTGGGCTGTTCTGATTTTAAGACTTTTACTAAAATGCTCTCAATTACACTAAAAAGCCCCGAGCTTCTGAAGGTCACATGGATTGAGGACTTCACACGCTCTGCAAACTGCCCTGGTCCATGTCAGCTGGCCAGACAAATCCCATAGTTTGCACATAGTAAGGTTTAGTGTCCTTTCATCTCCACAGTCTTCCAAGGCTTTAATCAATCTGTAAGCCTCCCATGCCCATCTGAACCACTTCTGGGCATGCAATGCATATCTGAACTTCTGTGCAAGAAGAATACCACTCTGACAGGTGACAATGCAGCACTCAAATCACTGCAGGTATGTGTTACTGGAAAAGGAGGCCATATAAAGCAGTAACTGTGTCTCACAGACACAAGGACACTGCATGGGTGCAGAAAAGATCCAGCATCATTGCTGTAACGTGGAAAACGGTTCAGCCCACAGCCCTCCATGCCAAGTCCCATTTTACTTAGCCATACAGAAGTGGCCCACAAGGCTGTAGCAGCTACAGGTCACTTCTGTGGAGCTCAGCAGAGATTCTCACCTTTGCAACAACTGAGTGAAGACTGCAAGAGCTATGCTCTGAGCAAGTGTAGCCATGTGTAGAGCAGTAAGGTGGCTAAAGGGACCTTTTCCAAGCCTGTAAACATTCATCACACCCAAAGGGTGGAAATACTCACCACAAGACTCTGCCTGCATTTCTAGGTACTGTCACAGCTTTAACTGGAGTGTGTTGCACCTCTGCTGAAGACAGCAGCTGCAATGAGTGGCTGAACGTGAAAGATTTGCAAGTGCCTACTTTAAACCTTAGTTAAACCTTATATTAGTGATACTACAGGAGAGCTCAGTCTGCAAGTCCCCTTAATGCTGATTTCTATCTTAACTTTCATAGTAAAACACCAGACTCAGAAGAACAATCACTACAGCTGCAGGGCCTCACAACTCTACTACCAGCAACAGAAAGACAACCTACAGAATGACTTACAGATATATGTGATAAGGCAGTTGCATAAAGATTCTGAATGCTGACCACTTGGCCTCCACCCAGATAGTGTATTAGATTACTTTACAATCCCAAACGATAACTACTCATGCAATTACAATTGCCACTTTGCTTACCCAGTAAATACAATGACATGCATTAATCACACTGCGTAGGAGATGAACTGTCAGTTTACATGCTGACAGCAAAATAACTTCATTAAGGGAACAGGAGCTCTATGAGAGCATGGCAAATTTAAGGAAGTCTCATTTACCTCCTCTGAGAGCCATACAATCACTTAAGACTCTTAAGTAAGAGTACTTAAGTAGCTTATATATAAAGTCCAAACTAAACCATCTATGGAGCTGTCAGAACTACTACGAAGAACATGCAGTATGTTGCATGAGCTATATGATCACAGTAAAACATTTAATGACTGTATAGGTTTGAACAAAACAACTTGCAAGTGAGTTGCAACACTTTTCAATGGATACCACAACTCACTTTTCTTCCATCGCAGGTTTTTAAGAGAATGGAAATATTAAATTTGCCATGTTTACATCAAATATGAATCCAAGAAAAGACTAGATTTCTTGCACTATATTGATCCTTGAGTAAAATTTAATAAAAAGAGATTAAATGGATGAAAAAAAGATTAAATTTAATACATGGGAAGACTCTAATGCTGGCATTTTTTCTATGAACTACAGGTTAACAGTCCCTATGTAAGTTTCTCTCTCTTCCCTGTAACAAAATCCCAGGTTTTAAGAAAAAAACTAACATATCAACTTCCTTAAGTCACGGGTAGTTGACAGTTCTTATGTATTCAGTTTAGACTAAATGATCTTAGGTTTCCTTCAGAATAATGCATAGGTCAGATGATCCAGCTCAAAAACTCCTCTGGAAGTTAAAAATACAGTAATTTATAGATCTGTTCTTCCCAATGCGACACTTAATTGACACAACAGTTTCAAAGAAGAATATAAAGCCTGGCTTCCAACTTCTCTCCCTGCCTCGTCTTACTTAACTTGTCAAAAACCCAACAGAGATGCTATGAGTATGAAGCTGTACGTAAGTTTTCTCTAGTTATGAATTCACAGGCAGCAGAACAGATGCCGAGCTCCCATCTTTTTATGAAGCTACGCCTATGTGCCATAGCACTGTTTCAGTATGCTTGTTTCTACTATTGTGAACTCTATTTTACTTTCTCTGATAAGACACCTAGACTAGGATAAGGGTAAGGCAAACAGCGTTATGTGAAGATGTTAAATAAATCATCTTTCCTAAGCCTTCTGCTGTGCTAAATGTAAGCCCAGCACAAACGATCCCTCAAGTGCTAAAGTTGAACAAGAATATGAAAATCTCTGGAGAGTGTAGAAAGAACGTGCTACAGAACTGGTGTTGTCATGTAATTACATGAGCTTTAAATTTAAGACTATTTCCTACATAAACAGGTAAGTTGCTGTCATACATTGTGATGAGTTACATAGCGCTTTTGAAATGTAGGAAACCATTTTAGCTATCCTCTTAAAATTCAGGCCATCTTAATCTGAATATATTGCCTACATGAAAAAGCATTATCTTCTATACCTATCTTTACTATAGTGAAGGGGGAAAAATTATTTTTCTTGCTTTGGTAAAGTACAGAGTTGGATAACACCGCAATTCACACAATTCAGTTTTAGGGGTTTGGTTTGGTTGTTTTGCTTTATTTCTGAGCCATGTTGTTTAAATACAATTATTTCTTAATTTCCTATGTGGTTACAGTCTCCCAGAAGAATGGTTTCCACTATTCTAACTTTAATTTCAAAACCCAGCCCTTTGCACTTCATGACAGGAAGACAGAACATCATTACACCGCAGTGCCACAGAGTAAATCCTGCAAAGGCAACAACCTTACAATCAAAGTTCATCACAGTAAATGGACGACACGTAATGTTTTATTACTATGTACTTGAGAAAACAAGAGTCCTAGACATCCCAGACATTTTATTTCAGCACGTTTTTTCACCCAGCTCTGTCTTCCTTCAACCCAAGTGGCTTAACAGCTGATTAAAAAAACCTCTTATATTCTAGTTCATTGCTGTTTAGTGCCGACCCAATTCATTACAGACAAAACTTGATGGCTGTTTGGTGTCACTGAGAAATACTTCAGTAATGCTTATGAATTGCCAGTTGTCCACATCTCCCCAAAGTGCTATTCAGCAACTTAAATTCATCTCAGCAGAGCCCCCTGTTATATGATCAAAACACTGATTAAGACAAACCACTTTCTGCCTGTATTATAAAATGTCACTAACTATTGCAATATTAAAGGACCTCAAAAGATCAGACTTTTTAGTTACAGAATCCTTTCCTAAAGCATAAAGGTGATGAAAAACTATAAGAAATGTTGATCTCCATTTAGCAGTATTCTTCATTTTATCCTTCAAGCTAACTCTTACCTCCAGAAGGTAAGAATTATTCTTATTTTTGACAGACAAAATATTCTACATCTGTGTTTATGTGTGTCTGCCCCTAACCTCCACCTGTATCTGCAGGAAGCAGGCCGATGCTACTGAAGTTCCACTGCAAGGGGGTCTGCCTCCTACAATACAATGGAAAATAATCCA
>WUAM01000107.1:19108965-19120082 GCA_024336885.1 Actenoides hombroni
ATTCTTGAGCCTCCACTCAGCTAAAGTGGCACTCTGCTTAAAGCAGAATACAGATACTGGCTGAATGGAGAAAGTAAGGTACTTTGTAGTGCATCTCACAGGGAATGCCTTTTTAGACTGCTCAAAATATTAAACAGGTCATTGCTTAAATTCAGCAATAGATTTATCAAAGTAAAAATGAATGCATGTAAAATAGCATTTTCCAATAAACACTTAAAATACGTAATGAAGCTATGTAACCATTTTAACACATCAGTAATCTGTTAGATAGTAACAAAAGCATCTGATAAGATATATGAAGGATATGACCGTAAAATAAAGACAAATTCAATCAGCAAGCAAGTTCTCTGAAATAAAACTTACCTTTGAGCCATCCAAACTGATTATCCTGTAGACATTTCTTGTGCTGTCATAGAAGTAGGACACAGTAACAGCATGCTTGCTGGTGGGAACCCAGTTCTTCTTAGTGTTTGGGTCAATCTGGAAGACGTGAGCTCGGGTGCTGAAGATGGGTTGTTCCCTGAAGGATAGAAAGTAAAAGTCATCAATCTAATTTGTATATACTATCACTGCACCTGAGTTACCTGCTAGTTGTGCCCACTGGGATGTACACATTTCAATTCGTGTGATAATTTTTTCCTAAGAACTTCTCTATGTGTTGCTGCACAGAGTAGGTAAGTGCATATACATATGCAAGCAAAATGCAAGCCTTCTAAGGCAAATATGAGAGCTCAAGTGTAAAGTCAGATAAAGACAGACATCTCTAATATAGATTCAACCCTGTCTCAGCATCTCCCTCCATCTATCCCTTTAAACTGTCATTAATACATGCATAACTTCCTATCACTGTGCACTGCAGAATGTGTATGACTTCAAAGCCACATTTTCTCAAAAACCTTCTAATATTCTGACTATTCTAATCAATTTTAGGCCATAATCTGAAACTAAACTCACTGATTCAATGCAAATACTCTAAGACTAACTTTAATTAGGGCCAGAAACATATGCTGTGAAACCCTCACTCTTGGGAGTTTCACACCTGAACATTTTCATAGCAACACTAAATATCAAAAACATGTATGATTCCAAGTTAACTGCTTAGCAAAGAAAAGGAAAAAAAACCAAACTACTACTTTATAGTTTATTTTTCCCATGATCATTACCAGGATATATAGCATGGCACAGAAATCTAAAAATATTTTAGCAACACTAAGATGGTTGACAGTTTAAATTCAGCTACATTTTAGTGACAAATAGACTGCTGTATTCTTCAGGGAATGTTGCCATCAAAGCCCAAACACACTAAGTACAATAACTATAAGTTGGATTTTACTTTTAGATTTTTGAACTCCCTTGTTTTCTGCCATTTCCCGGATGTGAAAATACATATCCTTTGTCCCTGTCCTCATTACCCTTTAAGAGGTAAGTTTTAAATACATTTTGCTGCCCAAAATAAAAGAAAAAGAAAAAATAGGATTTGGGGTATTCATAGTTGAAGGGTTTTAATCTGGCCTCATTACAAAGGGGTACATGTGAATTCTCAGAAACACCTCTACTGCTTGGCAGAAAGAGCAGCTAAGACCAGCTGCATTTAGTAGCAGAACGATATTACTCAGCTGGGAGTTTAGGTTCTTTGAAGCTCATCTGTCAGAGGATGTGGTGCTCTCCTATGTTGGGTTATTTGAAGAAGTGACAGAAAGAATGCAGAATAGACCAAAGACAGCAAAACAGAGTCTCAGTGAAAGCCAAAGGAGAGGGAAGGCAGGCCAGGGGGATCAATGCACATGCTAGTCCTCCATACAAATGTCACTGTACTCTCAGCACCAACTCATCTTCCCCTTCTAAACTGACAATTTATAGGAGGTTGGGTAGCTGTTTTCCAGATCCCAATCCCTTGCACACAAACAAAGGTTATGCAAAGATTACTTTTATAGCCCTTTTGTTTAACAGAATCTATACACTAATTCTTACAACTCTTTTGAATATCTACAATTATTTCTTCAATCATACTTAAACTTTAGTTCTTGTCTTCAATATTAGCTACATTTTGCATTTACCTCCCAATGAAGCACATCCCAATTATTATCAATATCACTAAGATTAACTGGAAAGTTAAAGAGCCCAACAAAACAAAAATCTTAGAAGGCTGGGAATTATTTAGATGAAGATTGATGCTGAAAGGGATAAATAAAGGGTTTGACAACATTAACTAAAAGATGAAACAAGGGCTGATTGGAAATTGTAGCTGTTTTGAGAATATACATTTGACCAGCACTGACATTCAATTCTTTTACAGTACAGTATATCACCCAACAGGGAATTTAAACATACCACAAGTTAGGATTATAGTATGTTTAAGGTAGGCAAAAACTATATGACTAAAGCAAGTGGGAGGGTCAGCAAACCACCTGTTGCTCAGCCCTGAGTTGCTTCTGTCCTGCACTGTCAGCACAAAAGTCTTCCAAAGCCCCACCTAAATATACTCAATTTGCTTGACAAGATGGCCTGCATATTCCTGATGATTGCTCAGCAGTGTTCCTCAACGACAAATTAGAGCACTTTGCAAGGCACAGGTGTGGATCTGGCATAGACATCAGAGCATATCTAAGATTTTTTAACAGCTTCTGATAAATCTATAGAGTTACAGTCTTTTATTTCCATGTTCTCACCGAAGCTACAGCTTCTCTGAATGACAAGTTGTCTACACTCTGTGGAAAAAGCACAGCTCCCTTCATTAAACTAGTTAGATAAAACATCATTTTGTCAGATTAGTGGCGTATTTAGAACTTTTTTTTTTCTGACAAAGATACTAAGCTTCAGATGCTTCTAGAATTAGACCAACATTTTGACACTTGGTGATAAACATTTGTAATGACTATTTCTTCAAACAAATGGAACTTAGGCACCTTATGTCTACAGGACTGTACTATAGCATCAGTCACTGATGTGCCACTGAAGTCCTCTGAAGCTGCAGTACAATTAGGTCATCTGTACTTTTCTGTAGCAACATACTGTAAAGCTACTTATATTTTAGATTTGTTAAAACATTCAGAAAAAAACAAAAGGTAGTATATTCAACATATATAAGCTATGTAACTTCCTCTAATCAATCTTTGCTCAAGCTTTTTGTTCTTCCATTATCCACACAGGACATGATGCCCTCCCAGTCTGGAAGTTTCAATTAATTCAGTTGAAGTAATATTAGTTATAGGAGTATTATTTAGATAGGATAATAGTTTCCTTTTTCCTGTGCTAAGTGCTCAGATAATTAATACATATAAATTAAATTGTATTTTATAACATGTAATACTTATATATAAATTAAAATATCTATTTTTGCCTATATAGGGTTAAGGTAGAAAGAACAGAACAGCTTTAAATATGAAAAAAAAAAATCCTGTTAAAAAACCCTATCAGTTCCTTACTCTTCCCTCTCTCTTCTTTCTCTTTTAGCTTTCTTTTGTCATTTTTCATTACCAGAAAGTATTTAGTATTCATTAAAGACACTAATAGGAACTAAGACAAGAACTCATCACTAATTACAAAGGGAAGTAATTCATTTTTCCAGAAGTATCCTGATGCTGAACAAATAGAATGCCATAATAACACAGTTTGACTATGAGAAATGTCCACTCCGGCATGGCAGAAATGTTAAGGCAAACATGCTGATGTTCTTAATTTGCTTAGACTACAACATGACAATCATCAGACACAGACTAAGAAAAATTAAGTATTAAGTCCTCTTGGACTTAAGTGGCAATGTGAGGATGAAGGAAGCACAGTAAGTACCACTTAAGCAGGTAGAGTCACACCATTTTTTTTTTTATCACTAACAGAAAAATCCAGTCACTGATATGTGATCAGTTCTAGGCTAGGCTTAGGAGAAAAGCCTGTGTCCTAACAGTTGAAAGAATAATGTTTTCAAACACTCTTTCCATTTTGACATCTTAACACATTCTTTTCAAAATAATGCAGACTGCTATGTATAAGAACCGCGGGTTTAATTTTTCCATATGTTAGACTAATTAAAGCTTTCAAAAAAGGAGCTTAAGTAAGTACAGAAAGTTAGAAAGAACTTCCTTTGTCATTAATTATCATTAATATTTGCTTTTTTAAGAAAAAGTATCTATTCTTTGACGTGTCTGGTACTTCCAGATCATGCCAACATTAGGGCTGAAGACCTCCTTCCTCTTCTTTCTTTCCCCACACTGTTGTCTACCATGACTCCAAAGTTATTTTCATTGCCATAGTATCTACAACTTCTCAAGGCTGAGATTCTGTTGTTGTAGTTACTGCAAAAACATTAAGGTCACTGAAAAGAAGGTATGAACTTCAACAACGTTAGCTGATGTCTCGCTTGCCTCCCTTCATGGTGTGTTAATGATGAAAAAAAAATAAATTCTCAAAATTACACACTTCCCTCCCTTCCCCCTGCATACTGGGATAAATTGACAGGGTTTTAGTAGGGACGGTGCTGCACCGTGTGGGATGAAGTCAGAGAATACCCTGTGCAGATGAAAGAGCAGACCAGGTTTGGGATTGGAGGAAAAAAAGAGACACAGGAGATGACACCTGAGCAGGGACTGGAGCAAAGAGCTACCCAAGAAGGAGCAGACAGCAGACATAGGAGCTAGCATAATGCTGAGGAGACTGTGGTCCATGGAGGAATCGAGTAAAAACAAAATAAAACAAAACATAACAAAACATAAGAAGCTACCACAGGCACCAACCACCATCTTCTGAGTGCCACCTGTGGTAAAGGGATGTGAGATCAGGAAGGAGTTAAGTCTCCACAGGGAAGATGAGGTGTGCTTTTTATATTTGCTTGTCTTCTTCTTCACTGGCAATAAAGTAAATTGAATTAAATTTCCTGAATCAGAATGGTTTTGCTGGGCATGACATTCCCTAACTCCTATAAGAATAATAAAAAGACCTAAAACTTTATATTGGATCCCCGAAGCATTCGAATTTAAAACTAGAAGTTTTAAATCTCTAAGCAGAGCTATTTTCCCCAACCTGTAAAACAACAAGGGATGAATAAGCAGGTCCAGTATGATGGTGTCCTCCTACTCAGGTCAGCTTTGATAACTATAAAGTATCTATCGAGTAATAAAAAGTCCATGAGAATGAACACTTATGTCAATCATATCACCAGTTTCTATTTCGCCCAGTATGGATCTTAAAAACTTCAATGTGCATTATCCAGACTTACTAGATTTGATGCACATTAGAGTCCACTTAAGACTGTTTTCAAGACAAGTCAAATAAAACATGCCATGGAAGTCCTTTTCATCACATTTCCAAGTTGCAAACAGAGTAAGATCCCACCCTTCAGACTTCAGTCTCGGTAACTTCAGAGGAAGATGATGCCCCGTGCATCCAAAACCAGGACAACATCCCTGTGGTTAGAACTGGAGTGCAACCACACTCCAAGTTTCCTATCCACAATGGAGACTGATCAAAAAGTGTGCTTCCCTAAGCCCGTTACGGCCACAGGCCCAACAGAAGCTGCCACGTGGCAGCCTGCATGCTCAGCACACATTTTTGCAGGCAGCTATTTTGCACTCAGTAAGTTCTGAGCCTATACAATATCTGCATCCAAGGTAACTTCTCTCCACATCAGACAACATGAATCGCCTGCATGATCTCTCAGGCTGATTATCCTCAGGTTTAGAATAGCACAAAGACCTTTTTGATTTTTCAAAATGACAGCAGATCAAGATTACAGGTTTCTCCCAATGCCCTGCTATGGTCTTAAAAAATACTTCCCCTAGCTTGTTTTTAAAGCTGTAGCAAGCTTTTGTTACCTTAAACAGATTAAGGAGAGATCCCTGAAAAGAAATGAGAAGAGTGGTTAAAGTTCAGCTAGAGCCAAAACTAATTTGTCAACTATGGCATCCAAACACAACCAATGTTTTTTCAGGAGTCTGAGTCAACAAGCACTGAAAACACAATTCATGGCAACAGAAAACCACAGAATTTTCCTTATTTCTAAAAATGCTCTGAAGTCTGATAAATAATGTATATGGTAGCTTGTGGGGCAGTATTGCATTGGGTTCTTGCTATATGGAAACTGTTCTGAAATGAAATCTTTTTCTGAACAGGAAGTGACTGACAACTGCCATCAGGCATAAAAACTAAAATTATCAAGTACTCGAACAAAACATACTCAGCATACTTGTGCAATTACAAATATATTAATATTTTGCTTTCTATATTACATACAATAACAAATTTAATGTCTCAAACCAAGCTTTGAGATAGTAAAATAAAGTCAAAGTTACAACTGAGCAACCAGATCAAAATCTCTCCCATACTACCAGCAGTATATCTAGTTCTAGAATAACATTCTTAGACCTGCTGTTGCTGTTATGCTTTGGGTTTGAGTCAGATTTACTCAAGGTCAGCAAAAACTTAGAAGTTGTTCCTAAAAAGCTTGGTTAATTTTTCTGTGTCTATTTAGAAGTTATATGTGTATGCATCTATTTATCTAAAAAGTTCAATGGCTTCCTTTATACAATATGTTCTATAGCCACATAATACTGCACAAAGCAGTGCCTTCAAGCTTTCTTCCAAACTGTTTCATTCCCATTTAGAAATCAGCTTTCAGTATTAGATCTTTAGCCACTTCTTAGTTAGCATACCATCACAAATAATACCATAAATTTTTCAGGATTCAAAGGGAGAAAAATTATCTAGAACCTTTCATTAAACTCATAAGGTTAACTAAAAGATACATCTACCTTTATTGGAAACATCATTACATACTGTACATTATATTTTCAAGGATCTGAAGTTTTGACCAATTAAAGTGTTTCAGCTTGAAATCAAATATCACACAGTACTTAACAGGCATAAGATACAAGAAGCCAGAAGAAAATAATTTAGTGATCTGCTCATATTTACATTTCTATGAAATTAGTGTTTTGTCATGGGTGATCAGGAGACTAAGCCTTGCTGATATTGCCACAAGACGGATGCCAGGCCTGCTGGCTTAATCAGCTTCACCAGCTCCGGCAGTTTGCATTTCCAAGGCTAAGTTATAGCCTGTGTTTTTTATATTTATTTGTATAAACCTACAACAGACATTTTGATACCCAGTATTGTCTATTTTTCAGAAAAAGAGGTTCAAACCCTAGCCCATAAACTCTGCCCTTTCCCCTCCACCTTTGCCCACATTGCAGCATTTATGCTTCTTCATCCATGTTCTTTGCTCATTAGTTATAGACTTAAACATGAACAAAGAATTTCAAAGATGGTAGAAATACAGAACATGGTTTGAAGTAATTCAAATTCTGTAAAATTACAGATTGGGCTTTGAAAATACTGAAGAATTGTTCAAACATCAGATTTTTTTAAGTTCTTTCAATGTCAAATAATTTTAGAAGATAATGGCAAGCCTCCACTGAATCAATGAAAGAGCTTCTAACATTAAAGGATATATAAATAAGCAAAATCATTGCTGGATTCCCCTCTTAAACTGCACTGCACAATGGTGACACTAGTGTTAAATGGACTACGTCATGGCTGGGTTTAGAATTCAAATTGACTTTGTAACTTTAGTCAATCTAGAATGGGAAATCACAACATACTCTAAGATACTGCCAAAGCTGTAAAAGCTGTTTACCGCATGAAATGATCCTGTGATAAGTTCATATAAAAGTCCCTGGAAAACAGCCTGTAGGAAGACTTCAGAGCACTGGTATGAAGGTAGACAGTTGGACCTAAGAGAAATACCATGGTACCCGTTCCAGTGGAAACGTGACAGAGAAATTCATATTCATCCAATTTTACACCTTTATCACTCTGTATCGTCCAAAAGAGACAGCATATCACACTGTCCCACACTTTGTTCCTTCAAATAAGGAGTTGTTGGTGATGATGGCAATCCCTTTTCCTCCTCTTCACTAAATTCTGTTTGGGTTGTTTTCTGAAAGAATTTGTACAAATAGCAGCATTAACAAAAACTGGTCTAAAACTAAATTCTGACTCATAGTTGGACATGCAGAGTTTAACAAAATGAAACTTCCACCCGAAACTTTCCTGCATTTTGGGGCAGATCATCTGACCCAACAGATTCCTCTGTGACTAATAGGAATTGAGTCCTTGACCTCTCAACAAGCTCCTTTTTTGACCTGGCTCTTTATTTCCATAAAATTCTCATAAATCTGGTATCTTTAAAATGTCAATGTCCCTACTATAAAAACTAGTTGAACTTTGAGAGCTATTCAGGAAGAGGGGAGAGGGGAGGAACAGTTGAACTATATTTGCATATACTAAAACACTAAGCTTTAAAAACAGAACTCACATAATTTTACTATGAGCTGAAAAGTATATGCAAAATACATATATATACAGCTAAGTGCAAAGAATACAGTTTTATACAAGTTAGGCTAAATTTGACACCTATGAGCAGACAGAGCTCTAATGACTTCAGTAATTACAGACTTCCATTAGTAGAAAAACTGTCTACTTATGATTATATGTTTCAATGAATAAAAGTTTCTGAATGACACAGGAGGGAAGTCAGGAAAGCACATAACTTCAAAATGGAGGGCAGAAAACATTTCTGAAATCAATTCCTTCTGGTAAGATCTTAGTACATTCACTTATGGCATCTTTTTGACAATATAATCCTATAAAATAGTCCACTCAGGAAAAAAATGAACCAGCGTACTTGCCAATCTCAATTAAATGCTCAGGAAGCCCATACATAAGAACTTCCAGAGGAGAACGAGAAAAAAGCAGAGGAGTATCTTACAAGCAGGCACGGGCAAGACAACTGCAGACAGCACTTAAAATTTATAGTCATCATATAAAATCACAACAGCTAGGATTATCATACCTTGGGAAATAAGGCTCTTGCTATTAAATGAAATAAAAAAACAAACCACAAAAAAATGTAATTATGAAGAACAATAAGAAAGTACATTTAAACTCATTCCTCTTCTGTCTGAGCTTCCCATTCATAAAAGACCAATGAAGTAGCTATTGGTAAACTTTAGAATAGTAAAGAGCTTCTTCTTCCACAGCACAGATTTAAAATTAACTGTATAACAGCACAGAGATTACAGTCTCATAAACTCAGTAACATCAACAGCATGGAAACTGGCAGAGTTGCAAAGCACAAATCAGTGCCCATGATCCCACCCTCCACAGAGAATCACAAAAGCCAGGCACAATGAGTTTACTGCTGGGATGGGACAGTAAACAGCGATGGTGGCAGGACAGGATACTGGGATGGCAGACCCAGGCACAGGAGAATGGAGCAAATCTTAGACCAGGACCCAAGCAACCTGGCTCCAATCTGTCTCTCACACCTACCTTCCTGCCTCATTGCAAGTCATTTATTTGACCTGACCAACTCTTCCTTGGCACTCACCCCATCTTAGAAAACACACTTTTCCAATCTATTTCACCAGCACTTCTGTTCAGGCATCTCACTGACTGTGAAACCCTGCAAAACATCAGGAACAAGAGTCCCTTAAACATCTATCCCCTAAATATTTGTCCTGCTTGCATTCTTGGCCTTCGTATTACATTCATTTTGACATGCTCCTATCAGTGTTTCTTACATACACAGACATATATCCACCTCAAAGACATTACAAAGTGTGTAGTAATAAAGCTGATTACTAATTCAGTTAGCGTACTTTGAGCACACCACACAAACAGATTCTGCCCTCAGTATCTTGCATCAGGAACAATCCCTTCACAACCTTCCTTGGCCCTCACCATATCACAAAGCACAGAAAATGCAAAAGCACTCAGAAGCCAAGAACTGTTTATTGTCTCATCACACCTTCAGATGATTAACATTAGGTGGGGAAGGCTTTAACATACTACTTTAAAATGTATGAGATTAATGGAAGAAATTATTTTGGTACATCAGTGTTAACTTCACTGCATGACATGTTTTAAATTTTTTATTTATTTTTTTTTTTCCCAGAGCAAATTTGAGGCATCTACAGTAGGGAAAGTTAAGTGAATTTTCTTGTTTCATTAGTATTTCTGAGAATACAGTGCAAATCTGAATGATGGGGTCCATTCATTTTCCTTCAAACAAGCAATGGATCATATTCATCCGTAATACACTGAAATCAGATGGGTCTTACTAGACCAGCTCAACGTCCAGATCAACAGCAAAACCTCATATTTTCCTTTCTCACAGTTTGGACAAAGCAAAAACTGAAACATGAAAATGTATACACATTCTTCAGAGAAAGAACAGGACAATAGTGCACAAGATTCTGCAGTAAAATTCAGCTTGCTTAGATGTGAGTCACACCTGTAGCTCAGACATTTCACCCTGCTATCCAAGCATCATCTCACTAGTTGCTTGTCCCCGCCATACTCAACCTCTGCTAAAACTAACTGCCTCCTAACTGCACAGAACATCTTGCAGTCTAGCTGTGCTGCTTTTCAGGGCTCCCGAGATGGTAAAGGCATTCCTGCTAAGCTCTAATAAGCAAATTCAACGTGCCCTCAAAATCCTGATCAAAACAGAACACAATGAATTACACTTTACAGTTAAGATGCAAACTCCTACATTTGGAATAAAATAGATAGCGCTTAAAATTAAGTCTTATATTCAAGACTAAGGGAAAAAAAAACAACAAAATTCTTAAATTTTTGGTATAACCGAACATGGAGCTGACTGCACTAAAGAGTGAAAAAAAAAAGATATGCATAATGAAATATTAACCTGACTTAAAAGAAAATGGAAAAAGAAATATAAACACTGGATTTGCTTTCATTCCACTAATTCTGTGAGTTTTTAAGAAATGCCTGTTCTCCTATGCCCCTAGCTATAATACACTGCTCAAGTTCTGCACGTAGGCAACCAGCCAAAGTGTTAAAACATCCATATCAAGCATTTAGCACCAACGATGAAAATTCCTCCAATAGCTGCATGAAGGTCCATTGTTCTGATTTCCTTTCTTGTCCTTCCACTTAACTTTTAAAAGCTCATTTTCATACCATGAATCAAGTGTGAGCTTTAGGAGTCAGATGACATAAGAAAAACCTTATTACCAAGGAGAACTATTCAACTTTATCTTCACACTTTTCCCTTCAATTTATTAAGTTATTCCAGGAATAAAGGTATCTCTGAAATA
>WUAM01000107.1:19153144-19163645 GCA_024336885.1 Actenoides hombroni
ACAATGAGTCAACCATGAGCCAGCAGTGTGCTCTTGCACCCAAGGCCAGTGGTGTCCTGAAGTGCATCAAGACGAGTGTGACCACCAAGTCCAGGGAGGTTCTCTTCTCCCTCTACTCTGCACTAGTGAGGCCACATCTGAAGCACTGTGCCCAGTTCTGGGCTTCCCAGTTCAAGAGAGACAAGGAACTGTTGGAGACAGTTCAGCAGAGAGCCCAGTGGAGGAGAACAAAGGTGATTAGGCAACTGGAATATCTCTCTTACAAGAAATGCCTGAGAGATATGGGCTGGTTTAGCCTGGAGAAGACTGAGGGGGACCTTACAAAAGTTTATTAAATATATACTGTGTTATGCTTCATCACAATCTGATACCAAACACTTCTCTTTCATTAAATTCTATCTTTGATGCATCTTGTCTTTCTCAGTCTAAATTCAGCACTGATTTTAATGAAAAGAAGTCATATTTCTTAATGGATTTTCTAGTTAATGTTTTACATGCAAGACTACAGAAACAAGAAAAATGCAGAATAATTGTCTTATTTCCTACCTTTTGATGAGAAAGCTAAGCATGTATTCCTCCTCGCATTAAGCTACTCTTAAGTATTGCAGGCTCCTTATTCTTGTGTCTATGTAGCAGTTAGAGGTACTTAGAATTGGATGGATTTCTCTACCATATGAATACAAAATTTGAGAAACCAAAACTGTTTGTGACAAGGTATCTTCTCAAGATAACAGCTTCTCATCCACAGATGCTATTACTTTGTTCAAAAAGGAGAAAACCCACCAAACATCCAAAAAGAAAAAAATATCCTTTAGCCTTTTTCCTAATTAGGGGGTTAAGTCATGCCAAAAAATCTAATACATCACCATCCAGTTGTATTTTGACTGGGCATTTTGACTAGCTATTCCTGCTCACAAAGCAGGAGGACACATAAATTAAGAGCATACCTTTCTCCACTGACTATCTGCAGAGCCTCAAGGTCTACAGCAGTATGAAACTTCCTCCCCTTTCCCTGGGTACTCAGAACCTGGACAGGAATGTCTCTAGACTAATGTCCAGAGGTGATCAGTGAAACACCAGTGAGTAAAGAATCACAAAACTGTTGTCTTGAAGGGTCGTCTGAAAGACATCCAGTTCCTCCAAGTGGTGCTACTGCAATGCTAGATCAGATCAGCCATGCCTTTGCCAATCCCATTCCAGCAAGGTTGCTGCTCAGGCAATCTCCTCCCAGCCTGTACTGACATGAAAGGAACTGAAACCCATGGAATGGCCAAGTGCCGTAACTGCTGAACTACTGTGTAAGAGAAATATCTGATATCATAATGTAGCCTCGCTTTAATTAATTACTTTCCCCTAACTGTAATTCCGAGTAAATTGAGACAAAATTGGCACATTTTATTTTGAAAACATGCAAACAAATTTCACTTTGAAATACTTTTAAAGTGAACATTGAGCAGACTATACAGACTCCTGCAGAGATAAGAAAATTCTGTAACTCTGGGTATAACTATTGTGGCAAGTTCAAAAATGATGGCTTCTTTAAGAAAAATACTCTTCTACATTTTAATCCAGTAGCACACAGATAACAGATAACAGACTCATGTCACAAAGAGCAACATTTTTTTAGGCTTGTGGAAAGAAAACCAATTACAAAATGCAGTCCCCAGTGACACTAGCTTTATTTTGAATATTGGCTTTTCCAAGAGAAAGTCCTCTGAAAGTCTATTTATTTTGTTAGCACACACATTTCACTTCACAAATAGACATGACAATGTCATTGCAATTGAAGAGGCACTGGGAGAACAAACTTTTCCAAACATCTGTCAAAGTAAGCAGAATCTGCCCAAGACCTGTGCATCTCAGCATGGTGAGACCTCTTTCTGCAAATCCATTTGTCTTTACTGTCCATTCTCAACTTTGTAAGAGCACAAGTTACACACATTACTGGAGAATCCAGTCAAATCTCCTTACTCCAATCTTAGGGAAAACCACAGCAGCTAAACCTGAACTGTTTTAGAAATAAACAGACTGGTGGTTAGGAGACAGCCAAATCCAAAACTACAGACACAGAAAGATTTAAAACTAATCTTATTTTCATGTTTGAAAAAGCACTGTTTTTCTTTTGTAGGACACTCTCATTTGTACCACCACTCCAGGTCATAAGAAATAGCCACAGTGGAAGAAAGTACAAATACTGTCCAATTCCCCATGTTCATTGCTTCCTGCTGAAAGGCCTAAGGGTGTTGGGGAAAATGGGACTGGAAGAGGAGAAAAATATGTTAAGTGATATATCAAGGTGAGGAGCAATTACAACTCTAAGTGACAAAACCGTTCTTCTCCTTCCACTTTGTAGTGCTGGAGTTATTTTTTGGCCATCCTGCTGAGTAATGAAGGATTTATCAGAGATTATTTTTGTGTTCTTTCTGCTCCTTCATACCAGCCAATGTGAGGATGTTTAGAGTTTGCACTTTGTAACTCATCCATGAGCGTCTTTTTCCAGTCCCACACACTGAATAACCAGCTAAGCTGGGATATGTATCTCATTTCTTTCTTGTACTCTTTTTTTCTCTCTGTTTTGACAGTGGACAAAGAAAGTTGCTCTTTTCTTTTTCCACACTGAACTGGCAGCCTATCCTTGTCTCCCTTCATAAGCAGGAGAAAAGCCACCAAATTCAAACCCTTTTCTATCTCCAAGGAGAAATCATTTGAAAAGGACTGCCTGAAGTCTCCACAATTCTTGGGACACTTCTTACTCAAACACAGGATCTAATGCAACAGAACTTCACCTGTGAAGGTCTCCTTTTCTGTCAGACCGCTTACCCACCCCTCTGGCATTTATACATGCGCTCCACCTTCTGCCTTGCCCGGGGTTTCTTCTCTTGCCATGCAGGTAACTCCCTCTATTCTTTCCTCTGCTTTCTACCGCGGCACCTGCGCTTCAGTATCTCCTCTTCATCTCCCTCTCTCTTACCCCCTTTTTCTTCCCCAGCATCCTCAAAACAGCATCCCACTCGGGCCCAAAACTTTCCGTAACATCTCTCCTGACTGTGCAGTTCAAAACCTGCACTTCCCACCTCAGGCTACAGCAGATGATCGGCTTCTTGTACTCCTTGTAACAAAGACTTTCCTGCCCCCTCTGAAGTTCTGTCTATTCCAGCTGACTCTCAGGCCTCCATCTCTCTACCCTCAACCTCCTCCTCTGCTCACAACACCCAGTTACTCCAAGTGAATTGATGTTTCATCTCTTTTCTTTTGTAGCAGAAAGAATTTTTCAGATGTCTCTGTTGCATCATACTCAAAAATTACAGCTTCACCAACTTCTTATTTCCTTTCCATCCAGGCTACCATTCGTTACCTAGGCATGGCTGGAAGGAACTTTCTCCTATCACCAAATGCTCATCACACAAGATAAGAAAGGAAGAAAAAGCTAAGAAACTTCAAATGATGTGGCTGTAGAGTCAACATGAGGACTTAGAGGATCATCACTTGCTAGGGCAAGATGTGGAGGCTGGTAAGTAGCAGTACACCTTGGGGTCAATACTGGGTCCAATATTTTTCAGTATCTCCATTAATTAATTGGATGACGGGGCAGAGAATATCCTCAGCAAGTTTGCTGATGACACAAAACTGGGAGGAGGGACTGACACACAAGAGGTCATGCTGCCATCCCAACAGACCTTGATGGGCTGGAGAAATGGGCTGCAAGGAACATTGTGAAGTTCAACTAGTGCAAGTGAAAAGTCCTGCACCCGGGAAGAAACAAGCCCATGCACCAGTATATGCTGGGAGATGACTAACTGGAAAGCAGCTTTGCAGAAAAGGACCTGGATGGGAGTCCTAATGGACACCAAATGGACAATAAGCCAGCAATGTGCCTTGGTGGCCAACAGACTCCTGGGCTCCATTAGGACGAGTGTTGCCAGATGGTCAAGGGAGGAGACAGTTGGGACTGCTCAGCCTGGGAAGAGAAGGCTCAGGGGGAATCCCATCACAGTGTACAAACATCTGTGGGGAGCGTGAAAAGAAAATGGACCCAGGCTCTCATCACTGATCCCCAGTGACAAGAGGCAGTGGGCGCAAAGGGGAACACAGGAAGTTCCTCCTGAATATCAGGAAACACTTTTTCACTTGAGGGTGGTGGAGCAAGGGCACAGGTTGTCCAAAGAGCTGGCTGAGTTTCCATCCTTGAAGATCTTCAAAAGCCACCTGGACATGGTCCTGCACAGCTGGCTCTAAGCAGCCCTGCTTGAGCAGGTGGGTTGGGAAAGATGATCTCCAGCGGTCAAGTTGGACTCAATGATCTCCAGAGATCTTCCAACCTCTACCATTCTATGATTCTGATGTTTTCTGAGTAGCCAGTGCAATTACATATGTATTAAAAATTGCATTCAATATAATTAGAATTCACATAAGAAAATGAAGACACCCACATAGAGTTGTATGAAGAGTAATTAAAACCATAGCATACTACCTACCTAAAGGTGTAGAGTTAAGGTTTCCATGGCAACTTTAACTCTGCATTTCCTGCCCTTTGTGATTTTTAGGAGCTCAGCTTCAGTCTTGCTTTAATATGGTATTTCATACTGAATACTTCAACCAATAGAAGGATTACTTTGCAACCTGACATTTCTAGGGCTCCTAATACTAACCCAGTTTGCACAGCAACATTATAAATTATTCAGAAGAAACCGTACTAATACATAGCTCACAACAAAGACTGAACTTGCCTCGAGCTGGTGTAATGTATTGTGGGTATGGGGCAGACTTCATAGATAAGATCATAGACTCATAGAATCACAGAATGGATGCTGGCAGCTTCCCATTGGAGCCCCATTTCATTTCCTCTATGACACTGGCTGAAAAACTCTCTGGCCTGGAAAACATAAGATTAAAACTGAAGGCAAGAAGGAACACATCTGCAAATGGAAAATGGGAAAAAATAAGTTTATTTGAATTACAACTCATTAAAGAACATAGACTACGTGCACCTGGAAAAATGCTAGTTATGAATAAAAGGAACACTGTGGATTACTGCTGCATCAGAATTGTTCCAGTTTTGAACCTGCAACTTTTGATTAGAGTTCTGTAACTGACTCGAGCAAGCGTGGATGGGCACGCAGATAGGTGTCCATCTCTCGGCTGCCTGCATTTCCAAATGAAAGTCATGTCTGTAGCTTGCTAGTTACATAAATGCTAGCAACTATAGAGAGAGGAATCTGGGTTTTCAGAGCCCAAGTTCATAGGTCCAACTCTTTATAGTCTGCCTTACTCAAATGCTAAGCAAACATTATTATTTTAGTTACGTGTATTGTAACACCTTGTAAAATGCATTTACAAATACTGTACAGATCAAGGTAATCTTTAAACTTGTCAACAAAAATGTTCTGATTTCTTGAATAAAAGCTCTTAAACACTAGTGCATTTTATCTCAGAGTTCTTATGGTACATGAAAAAGTTCTTCCTTCTGCCAAATGTGTTGGAAATTTGGCAAAATTTACAATAGCTTTTGTGTAGAGAGACTTGTAACATACAGAATAGTAGTATCTTTAATAATCTGCTCCAGGGGCATAAGAGTAAAGAATTTCTTAGTTGATAGACAGATATATTTGCCAGCAAAGCCACTACATAAAGTTTTGTTCCATAAAATACTGTCATCATTTTCATTCAACTGATGAAATTTAGTTCTTAAACATGGGGAAACTCCTGAATCACATAAACTGGGCTTTCAGAAACATTTTCCTCAAACAAGTAAGCAATCAAAACCTGATGTAAAGACCTGAAGAAGACAGTGAAGAAATGTAGTACAACAGAATTTAAGTTGACCACCAACATCCAGCTCTTGCCCCTTAGTCAACCTTTGGCAGCGTGCATAGGAAATGTTAGGAAAAAAGACAACAGAGAACAAGTTATATTTTATTTATCAAGTCCTAGTCGAACCTTCCCAGTTTATTCAAATCTCAGTATGCTCATTGAGACCTCGTAAATTCTAAGTGCATGCTTAATTTAGTAAAATCAAATATAAAATAGAGGTCATACTTACTGTCTCTATAAAATGCTTGTTCCATGAAAGAAAAAAGTTTGCATCTCTCTGTCCCCCAGTTTGTGGATGTTAATATATGCATGAAGTTAATGAGTAGGTATTGTCTCCAGATCCATTAACCCTAAATCAATTTTTCTCAGCCACTAATAAAAACTTGTCCATTGTGAAATACCTACTAGACCTTTGTAACAGTAATCAAATTCCTTCTTTGATATTTAACCCCTAGGAACTGATATATCAGACAAACCCTTCAAAAACTGTACTGCCTAGTTTAGGGCTTGGATATCATGAATATCCTCCCATGAGTACAATGGATTAAAACAAAACTAAGTGAAAAAAAAGTTTTATAGAGTTGTGAAGAATTGGCATCATCTACTGTTTTCAATCAGAATTCATAACACTGTTTATATATTTTAAAACTTGTGCTCACTCACATAAAAGGAAAAACATTAAAATTTAGGAAAACCCAGAACTTAGACTTATCTTTAAAAAAGTTGTATTTAAGGGAGTTTAATTAAAAATTTTGCAAAACCAAAGCACTGAAATAATAAAAATACTAGCAAATATACTCATTAATCTAACCAGTGCACAAAATTGTCCATTCATCACAACAGCCTTAATTCTTGTCAAAAACTAAGTGTTTTTTCAATAGCAACTAAATTGGTGCAGTACAAACAACTCACCTGAAAAAGATAAAGGTATCATTCACATGTAGACAAGTTTTTAGATCATCCCAAATAAAGGTCACTGTAAATACGTATTTTGATATAAATCAGCACAATATATTTATAAATTCTGTCTTTTATAAATTGGAATTAGAATTCATATATACAACACATGCTTGCATAGCTACTTAACTAAATACATTTCATAAATATTGTACTGTATATTGTGTACTATGTATACACATAAATAAAAAATACACCATATTATACTTAAATATATCAACTGACCTCTCATTTAAAAGGCATGAAATAAACCATAAAAAGGCATACATGAACATCCTTGAATCTTGAACATCAGAACTAGGATACTGCACAGTGGAAAAAAAAAATACTGCATTTATTTAACTAAAATTATTGTTTCCTTCAGTATTTACTTGCTAAACTCTTGATCTTGCTTTTAATGCAGTGGATATTTACACAGACATTGCTAACCTTCAGCAGTTAATTAATGTGTTTTTAATATTGTTTCTTAATGTACATCTAATTTAAGTTCTTTGTATATTATTTTATTATATATGTATATTATTGTTTTTCTGAGGAAAGCTGCTTTTTGCCTGGCAGATAACATTTATTTTGGACATAAATCTCTGGTTTGGCTTCAATCCCAGAATATCCTGATTTCTAAACGAACTGCAAAGCATATCATATGGGTATCATGATTAGAAAAGCTGCAGTTTCCACTGTGGATCCTGCACCATATTATTCCCTGTTATAGCTCCATTTATTTCATTGGAGTTACATTTCTTATTTTAATATACTTCTCATGTTTTGTCACAGTACAAAATAGGAAAGTGGCATACTTAAAATGAAACGCTGTATTGATTCATCAATTCAGATCTTGTCCTGGAGACTAGTAACTTCAGAAAAGATCATATATTACAGCTGGTGCTGAAAAATATTTCAACTAAGTTAAGTAATTTCCCAGTAGGGAAAGGAGGAGAACATGAGTACATGTTTTCAAGCACTCTTAAGAGTTAACCTGGTTAACCAGGTAACACATTTTAAATGCTCTTTCATAAGGCTGTTTGCTATTGTAAAGCACATTCTAAACCTACACCCATCTCAGGTCCCATAGGCCTCGTCTGGTGGCAAGAGACAGAGAAAAGACTTTAGGATTACACCAACATTTCCATGGAGGAATAGGGCTTTTCCCTTCATTATTCCTCTTTAAACTACTGAATGCTGAGCTGCTTTGACCAAAGTTTCCAGCCCCATTTACCTTCTGACAGAAACTATACCTGGAGCACTTCAGCTCTCAAAGTTTCAGAAAATTGCAAATGGCACTGGAACTTTAATGCTGCATAACTGTTTCCATTCTATGAGAGAGATTTCAGCTGGTTGATCACAGACCTATTTGGGAATGACTTCTGGAAACCACTCTCTTTTCAGAATTAATATTGTTTATAGCTTTCAGAGGCCAAATTTAGCCTCTGTTTCTATCATAGATCATAAATTTCTTTCCTTCATCATTCAGTTTCTTTTCTGTTGTTCAAATAAATTAGTTTTACAAACTGTTTTTTACAATAAAGACACCATTTTTATTTTAAAGCAACATTTCTCTTTGGAGGCAGAAAGACCTGTCCTAATCCTAGTCTTTTATGGAGGATCTGATGGAATTTCTTGTGGTAATTTCTTGTACACTTATTCAGTTGAGTATCTCTTGACCAGTGGTCTGATTCTTTGCTTGAATGACTAAAGCCAGGAGTAAGACTTTGTAGGTCTTTCCTGACAGGAGAGAATCCAGCCCATTAACTTTCTGACATCACACTCAGGGTCAGGAAGTAAGAAGGCACATACTGAAAAAACCAGTCTCAGTATGTCAAAGCAGAGATTTGTCTGAGAAGGCTGTTGGTGATTTGTAAAACATCAGGTTATTTCAGGTGCCTCATTGAAATGTGCAGCTATTTTAACAAGTGGATGCAGGTAAGACATGAAGAAAAAATCCTTAGTGAACAAGCAGTCTGTGCCAAAAAAAAAGAGATTAATATTCAGTATCTAGATTAAGGCAAGCACAAAATGTCTGGATGCCTTGTGCCAAGGAGCAGAGGAAAAGAATACAAGGAAAAACAAAGCAACGCAATTTACTTGGATAGGGTAAATGCATTCCTAAATATTTTTTATCCTTTTAGCTCTACAAAAAATTATGATACTTAATACACTGCTAAAAACATTGCCTGCTACCAGGTATATATTGATTGTATCAGGTTATATTTATTGTAGACCCCATGGAAAATATGAGAAGCCTCAAAGAATGGCATGTCATTGGTTAATGGATCGATTACAGTGAGAAGAGTGGTCAAATGTTCTGGAGAACATGGTCTGAATGGGCCAAATCGGGAACTCCAGATATAAGAAGTCAGTTAAGACATGAAGTTTCTGCCTTGAGCAGTTAAGTTTTGATCCCAAAATAATATCATATAAAGAGGGATGAGTTTCAGAGTAAAATCAAAATTCCTGGAACTGGGCACTGGTATGATTCTCATGAAACTAAAGAACTACTACTTACCCTGTGCTTAAACTGAGTACTGAATTCCTTCACAGGGGAGAACTTCATCCCAGCAATTCCCATTTCAAATCCTTATCAACACCTCTCCCGCTGCAGACAACTCACACTGGGACTTTGAAACATTTATAAACTTGCATCCCTTACCCTAGCCCTAATCTTAAGCATGGGCTGACCTTAGTCAAAGACCTCAAACCATGGCTAAGATGGAAAAGCTCACAGGGTAGAATTCTGTGTGGTACAAAAACCTGCTCTTGGTAGCCCTCTTGCAGCCCCACCACAACAGGACCCTTCAGCTTTGTCTCTCACCTAATCCTAATGCTTAAAGTGGCCACGTAGCTCTTAAGCCCAGAAAACCCAAACGGTGGCACAGATGAAAAAGTTCAAAGGACTGCTCTGGAAGCCCGAACTTGCCCTTGACAGCCTGTCTGCAGTCCTGCTTCATCTAGATCACTCAGCTTTGTCTCTCTTTGAATCCTAATGCTCTAACTGCACAGAGGTCTAACACCAGACAGCCCTAAACACAGCCCAGATAAAAAAGTCCCCAGAGAATTCCTTCTGCAGCCCAGAGCTTCCCCCAGCAGCCCCACTCCAGCTAGACCCCTAGGAACTGTTGTCACCCTAAATGTGCCCTAGGCCTTAACCCTAAGTAAATCCAAACATGGCCCTGAGTGAAGACTTTCGGGGCAACTATTTCACAGACCAGATCATCCCTAGGCAGCCCCTTTGCAGCCCCACTACAAAGGACCCCTAGGAACTGTCTCTCTTCTAACCCTAAAATCGCTCAGAACCTGCTTTCTGCAGCTCAAATCTTCCCTTGGCAGCTTCTCTACAGTCCTACTCCACGCAGACCCATAGGCTTTGGCTCTCTCTGAACTCAAAAGTCTAGCCTCAACCCAAGCCATGTGCTGAGCCTTACCCTAACATCCAAAATAAATTAATTTTTGAAATGGAAAAAAAAAATTACTAAAAATTAGAAATTTCTTTGTGGCTAAACTTCCCTCTAGCAATGCCTTTGCAGCCTTAGTCCATATAAACCACTAGGGTTTGTCTCTCATAAACGTAATGCTCACCACATCCACGGGCTGACCCTTATAGAAGGATCCCAAGATGGAAAAGCCCAGAGGCAGGATTCTTTTTGCAGCCCAAACCTTCCCTTGCCAGTCCATTTGCAGCCTCACTTCACCCGGGCCCCAGTGCTTTGTTACTTTCTTATCCATTCAGTCTACCTAT
>WUAM01000107.1:19179844-19198601 GCA_024336885.1 Actenoides hombroni
AATCTGTATGTTCAGCCTGCATATAAACTGTGTACCCAGCTTGTATCGGCACGCACATTTGGAGGAGTGATCCCCTGGGCGTCCGGCACCGCAAAATAAAGAATGCCTGCTTAATAACTTCGGTTATTGAGTTTTTCACTGCATCACTATAGTGTTATGCTGGCCATCCTGGATGGATATGTTCTTATTTCTTTCTCTTTGAACCTTAATTATACCTATTCAGCAATGTAGAACTACATTCCTTATGCTCAAATTTCTTGAATATGCTTCCTGCAGAAAAACCTTCCACTAATGTATTTCTCTAACGCTTAGTGTGTTGTTTTTCCAAACAGTATCCTAGATTTTATTTTTTTTTCCTGCTGCAGTTGCTAAAGGTTACTTAGTTTAGCACAACCTTTCAGAGAATAATTTTGCTAAATTTAATAAGCTACTATTTGCTACTAGGTATGACTAGGTATACTAGGTATGACTTCACTTCAGGATCTTTTTTTTAAGATCAGCATCTTACTTGAAACTTAATTGCATATTTTTCTGTCTTTCAGCAAGCTACATTGAGCGACCTCAGCTGATTAGAGCAAAAGTGCCAATAGTGAAGTTCAAGGACAAAGTCAGGCAAGTGTTCTGTCCAACATAATTTTATAGACTCTGACACAGGAAAGCACACTATATACCTACTGTCCATATGAATAGTCCTGCTGAAGTTATACTTTGTCTATTTTTGTTGTACTATAGTTGTATTGCAAATGTGTACAGCTACTGTGCAGTGGCAGTCAGCTTACTTCCTTGATGTCCTTCCTGAAACACCTCTCGGGCTTGAGATGCTGTTTAGCTTCTGTGATGTGAATTAGTAGCAGTACATCACATATTTCTATGGGCTATTTGTACACAGTGGACTTCAGCTGACAGATGGTTCATGACGGAAAAACAATGGTGCTAAGAAAACTTGTGAAAGTAAGCAAAATTATGTGTGAAAACTTAACTATTGAGCTACTTAGGGACTAATTCACAGCATTTACACTATACAAACAACACCAGAACAAACTCTACTTTCTTGTGATGACATTGTTTTCTTTTTTAAAAAAAGCCATTTGCTCATTTTAGAAGAGTATATCCTGCTGTTTTCTAGGGAGATATTCTGTGTGTAACAAAGTAGTATTGCATGTTCTCTTCAGTGCTAGGTACTGATTTTATGACTTTTTTTTTAGAAGGGTGGAACTGGGGTGAAGTAGATGTGTTTGTATGTTACTATGTTCCTGGTATCTTCGTTCTGAAGGTGTGAAAATGATTAATCAAGAGGGATGTATTAGGACAGAATAATGTTCTTATTCTGTGTGATAAAAGTATCTGACAATGGAAAAAATCGTGCAAAGCACTCAAATTGGTTGGGAGCCTGAACGATGTTCAAATCTTCCTATATTTATGGGCTTGGATTTTGTAAGATTTGTGTATCGCCTCCGTGTAATACCGTAGTTTAACTATACTTTGTAAACAGGACTTTAAAAAACTCTGTTGTATCTGACTACCTTATGCTGCCTATATGCTTCTAAAACTTTGCAAGCCATCTGTCTTCTAGAAACAAATAAGCCCACTCCGCTGGCCTCTCTTCTTAAAAGCATATCACAATGTGCTTTTGTCACAATATACCTTTATCAGGACAGAAACTCCACTGTGATAAAACTGAATCTGTCACGTTTACAGCTTGAACTCATAAATATCCACTTAAGGTTTTCTTCCATCTGAGATTATATAACACTTGTTAGGGTTTCTCCTTCTGCTACATTTGATGTGCAGTTGACTTTTCCTCTCTTTTAGTGCTTTGAGTAGAACTTGAGTCCCAACAGGTCAAACCCTTTTTCTCTTGTCATAATGTCAATATCTATTAAATGTGCATGTTAAAGTACAAAAGAACTGCGATAGAACTTGCTTTACCAGCACCTGGCAAATAATAATCTTCTTAGTTGGGGTTAATTGAAACTGCACATGCAGACTGACATATTTATTTATTATACTTGCACATACAACTAATATTCTTACTGGTGTTTATGCTTATTTTCACAAGTGTCAACCAGTAGTTCAAGCTTGTTTACTTCCTGTACTACTAGGTACTATGCTCTTAAAACATCTAGAAAGTTGTGCCTAGTTCTAAGGCTTATATCATGTAATATTTTTGATGCAAGTAATATTTTAATGTAGTTAATGATGTCAGACCTTTGTAGGCATCAAATCAATGAGTTTAATCCAGTTTGATAAATTCCAGGTCCATCTTCCCCTTACAGTAAATCAAGAAAATCCAAAGGAGTATTCATGCAGACAAATGCTGTGTGAATAAGACTTGGATATATAAAATGGAAATAGCTGTACATTGCAGTTAGCTTCTTTGTTGATAATAGGCTCATTTTGTTGTGAGCTACAGTGTTGCTGTAGCTTATTAGATATGAATTTAATATAACTTATTGAGTACTGTGAGTATTTAATTTCAAAGTATTTGCTGATTATCTCTGACCATCACTGCAAAAAAGAAATTCTTACCTTTTGACCTCTTCCAGTGCTCCTTCTCAGTGTATTGGCAAGATTTCTTAAACTGGTATCTCAGAGAATCCTTCCTGACATCAAAAGTTGTCCATAGTAAATCATGTAATGCAAGTCTAATTGGGAGAAAGATTTCTTAAAAATAAAATATTTGATGTATGAAGTTGTCCTAGAGTCTAAATTTGGATCTACATGTATCTACATCATCTACATTATGTAAAACAATTACACTTCTATAACAGTGGAACTCAAGTCTATAAGCAATTCAAGGACTGTAAACAAAACCATCATGGAAATCACAGCATCAAAGCTCTTTATTCAAAAGAAGGTTTCTAGCATATTATCATAAAGTTACATTTCTCCACTTTTGCCACTAAGTGGATAGTAAGTATTCTGAAATTAAATACTGTGATGTTTGATTCTTTTTTTTCTCCTCCTCAATAGCCAGGTGGATTATGACTTGAATGTAAACAATGTTGTAGGAATAAGAAACACATTCCTTCTGAGAACTTATGCATACAGTAAGTTTTTAATGTGTCTTTTTATTTCTATAAAATTTGCTTTTGAATTTGTGTTTTGGTATTGATAGACTATTAAAATATCTTACTATAAATATAATTACCTAAGTAGCTGCATTAGATAGCTTTAAGATAAATTCTTATTACTCATTCTAAATATATGGAGAAAACTGATATATCAAGAAAGTATATTTTAAATTGAATTTCATAATATTCAGAAGAGACTTCCTATTAAGGATCACATGTCTATTAAGGGCTGCTTCAGTATTCTGCAGATAATGAGATCATTATACCAATGATTATCTAGTGGTATAATCTCCAGTTTAGTTTCTTAAGTAACAGCCACTGATAGGATGTGTGGTTGATAGCTAGCTATGTCTATATTCTATTACAGAGCCTTTCCTTGGAAAATTCGAAATACCGCTTTAGCTTTTATAGTAACCCCAAACCAAAACTGCTTTGTCTTCTCAGGAGTTTGCATTTTAGGGAGAACAGCAATCTTAGTGCAAAACTAGCATTTCATTACTTAGCATCACAATGTGATTTGGCAGATACATACAGAAAGAGTGGACCTCAGGCTAATGCTTCCAGGTCATTTGTGGTTCTTCCTTTACTACCTTCTTCAGTTCTTGCACACAGGAATTCCATTCTATTTATAGTAGTAAGTCACCAGTAGAAGTTACTGTAACTAGTTAATTCTCTACTAATATTTTGGAGTATTTTCACTGTTCCAAATTCACGTTACTTGGAGAGCCTACAACTGTCTCTGGATCAGTTGGTTAACTGTGATTTCTTCATACGTCCAGGAAGGCGTATGTCTGGAGAAGGATGTCCTTCCAAGCTTAAAAGGGTTAGGGAAATAATCTTTGTTATTCACAGCTGCAGGTGAGGGGTCACTTCATCAAGTGTAATGTTGATACAGTTGTTCCTAGCTTCTGCCACAGATTTCCCTAATTCCTCTCAGTAAATCACTGTAGGGCGGAAAAGAGTCCAGATGTTAAAAGGGTAGTGGAAGAGGACTTAGTATCCAGCCTTTTCTTCACTTTAATAAAAGGCCAGTATAATTAACTTCATGTATTTTGATGAAGGATAAGTATTATTTTCTTGAGGTCAAGGAGTGGCTTAGTGGTTAAGGGAGAATTGTGATTGAAAAGATAATCTTCTCAATGTGCTAAACTTTCTTAAATATGCAAACTATATCAAGTACAGTCTATGTTCTTTGGACCAGAAAACTCTGAGGTGATGTGAGGCAAGCAAAAGTGAATGGAAACTTCTATCAGACAGTCTTTTTGCATACTTTTATAAGTAATATCAACTGGAGCGGATAGCATTAGAAGTATTAACTTGCTTGCTTAAATTTTTGGGGTTTCACCCTACATGGGAGAAAAAAATGGTGAAATTACCTCTCATATGGAAGATATATGGGTCTCTTTGTTCCATTAGAACAAATTAGATGCTCAGGCAAACAAGAGACTAGTTATCTTGGTGATCGTGATAAAAAACAAAACACCAAAACACCTCAAATATTTCTGTGGATGCTCTTCTATCTTATTTGAAGTGAGCCCTTCTCTGTTGGTGCATAGGTGCTGTAGAAAACATCAAAGATGATATGGCAGAGTGAAACAATGTCCACAGAAAATGTAGGTAGATTAAGAAGGGCCAAAAATTGAAGTCTGTGCTGTTGTGTTATCAGTTGTTTCCCTAAGGTGGCATGTCTGCAATTAAATCAGCAATTGATGGTAGTTGTTATTCAGTTAGAGGAAGCTGGACCTTTTAGCTTTGAGCAAATGACATTACTGAACATTTTCTTGAGGGGGTAGCTTGTTGGTTGATGAAAGAGTATTAAGAAGAGATTACTGTTAGTGTTGCATGCTAACTTTGCTATTACAGGCACTAGCAGACAGAAATTCTTATCTCAGAATAAGGTCAACTAAAAAGAGGTCATTTCTGCTGTGACACACACGAAAGAGTCCCATTTGGAATTTGAGCATGTTCATATGATGTCTGTACAGTAATTCATCCGCGTGTCACAGTTAGTGTACTAGTCATGGTATTTTTTTTTTATCTCATCCCCTGATGAATAATGTCGGGAATGAGGTGACTGGTGGTAAGGAGTTTTGTTGTTTCTAAGAGGCCTTCCAGATCAAGCACATTAATTCTGAGAAGGAAGGTACTACTTACAGGGTAACGTGTGCTGAACTACTGTGAACAGCTTGTGAGAAAATCACATACTAGACAGGATTTTTAGAATCGTAGACTCAGAATGGCTTAGGCTGGGAGGGACCTTAGAGATCATCTAATCCAACCTCTCTGCCATGGGCAGAGTTGCCTTTCAACTAGACTAGGTTGCTTAAGGCCTCACCCAACCTGGCCTTGAACACCTCCAGGGAGGGAGCATCCACAGTCCGCCTGGGTAATCTATTCCAGAGTCTCACCACCCTTGTACAGAAGAACTATTTCCTAAGATCCAAATTTAGAATGAGAGCACCCCAACCTGGTTCTATTGTAGAGTGTCTGTTGTCCTGCATGAAGTGATTACCTATTGATACATTCCTGTCCAGATGTGCAGAATGCAAGCCTTTGTGCCATGTCAGGTTAGAAAAGGTACTCCAGAATATATTTGGCATTGTAAAGCCATTGTAAGGCATTTGACTGGGCTGATGATTTGCTTCCACAGATCTGCAAATAAGTACCCTTCAAGGTCCCTAGGAGGTGGTTGTGAGTAACATCTCCCTCCAGCAGATTACTACCTTAATTAGATGGCTATCTATATTCCCCAGAAATTCATCACACCTGGAATATGACTATTTATGTCTTTCCTCATGAAAAGCGTATGTCTTGATTTAATGAGTTCCTGTTTCTAACATCTCATCTACATTAAAAGCTACTGAGGACAAGGCAAATTTAAAATTAATGTTTGTATGCAGGGGTTACTGTTTTCATGGATCCCAAGGAAAACTCAAGAATGAGCTCTGTGCTCTCGAACCAAGAAAACTCTCTTCCCTGTCCTCAAAGTTTACATAACCTAAGCTTAAAGAAATTAGATGTGGTCTGTCCTGGCAGCAAGTTAATTCAGGAAAAACTAGTGCAGTGAACTGGAGAGAACTTAGAAGTATAATGTGACGCAGCTGTATTGACTGATGCACCCAATGTTGTCTTACCTGCAGGTTACCTGGCATACCCCTTGTTATGTGTCTGTGAATCTTACTAATCAAAATACTGTTTTCAAATGCAAATTTTTTTTATATTTTTTATGAAGTGGATAGTAGTTGCAGAGTAATCAAGTTGCAAAAGGTAATCGTAGGGTACGAGAGTATTGTGTTGATCAGGTGGGAACAAATGTTTGATTGCTGCCTAGTTAAATGTGCCTTTTTTGAGACGTATTTATTTCACTTGCAGTTGAGAATCGAGTTCGTCCTTTAGTACTTGTTGTTAAGAAGTGGGCGAGTTTTCATGACATAAATGATGCCAGTCGTGGTACTTTAAGCAGCTATAGTCTTGTATTGATGGTTTTGCACTATTTACAGAGTAAGTATATTTTTTCTTTACATGTTGAAACTTTCCCTTTCAAGTTCATATTTGTATAATTTCCTCTTTAATAACAGTAGACACTGACAGGAGTCATCTTCCACACACAAAAATCTGAAAATGAAATATGTTTACTGTGTTTCGTAAGTGCTGCATTTTTCTTTAACAAGTGGATCCCTTTTCTGAGGGCAGAGTTAGCTGCTTTAAAAAGGTGAGGAAATAAAAACAGAAAATCAATATACATGCAGGATACTTTGTAACTATAAAATAAACTCAAGCACTAGGTAACAGACATCTGCCTTTTAACAAAGAGAAAAAACTAAATGTAACAGTTCTGATGAGGTTTAGTTTAGGTGATTTCGGGGGGTAGGTGGGGGCGTTTGTGTGATTTAATGTGTGGCTGTTCTTTGTCGGTTTTTTTGTTTGGTTGGGTTTTGTGTGTGTGTGTGTGTGTGTTTTTCTTTGTTTGTTTTTTAATTTGGGAACTTCCAATAAAATTTAAAATACAAATACTGAAGGATCACTTTTCTTTCTTAGGATGAGCAAAGAACTGAGCATGTGGGACACATTTTCATGTCATTAGATTTTTTTTTTTCCACCAATTACTACCATCTGTAAGGTGACCAATGTTAAAGACCATTAGAAGGTGATATATTGGACTGTCAGTGGCAGTATCTTTTCTTGTGGCTTCAGTATATTGAAAAATTGATCTTCTGTAGGGAACTGGAGAGCTTCACCAGAAAAACCAAGGAATCTCTGTTGAGAATTCAAGAAACCCATGCAGTCCAGAAATGTTTTTGAGGAATAGATTGAAATAAGTTTATTCCCCTCTTAATTCATTAGAGGAAGCCCTTGTTAGTGATTTTCTGTAGTTTGCAATTCTTGCTGAAGACTTTAGGAATCATTTATCTCAGTGTGAGTTTCTTGGTTGCTTATTGGGAGATACATGGATTCAGAAAAGAACAAAAGGAACCTCCGATGTCTACATCTTGTGGGGTAACAAGCCTGTAGAAATATTTTTCTTAATTCCTGTCAGTTTATGTACAGACTGTGTATTTTGCTACTTTATTCATTCTACGTCTTTATTTATTTTGTAATATGATCATTATTTTTCATGTTATTTTAATGATACCCAATTTAATATTGTATGATCATATCTGTGTACAAACTGCATACACTCTTATTTTAGGCTTTTCCTTTGTCACATTGTGTATGCTTTAATTGTTGTTTATTGTTTCTACCTGATTTAAAAAAAAAAATATTTAGCTCCTCTGACAGCTTGTAGATACTTGCTGTAGAGTGGATAGCCAACTATTTATTTGTTTCAAGCTCGTGCTACACCCACTCTGTACTAGGCTGGAAAGCTTTTCATGATAGTTGACTCGAGGTGGTGGCTTGCTTTCAGCTGAGTGGTGTGTGTAGTAGAACCTAGGAGGGCATTGTGTGTGTTTGGGATCTCATTCTCTGGGTTATTTAATTCTCCGAGGCCCGTGCTGTGTGCTGCTTGATACTGTACCACTCAGGAGGACAGCAGGGCATAAGCTAGTCGATCCAGTGACTGTTTTGTTTCTGTTTTTCTGGTTCGTTTTTTGTTTGTTTGATTGTTTTGTTGTTTTATTTTTCTCTACATCTACCATGGTGTAGTTCCATAGATTTCTTTGTTTCTGTGGAAAGAAAAGAAAATGTGGCCAAGTCTGTTTTCACAGCTCTGAAAATGTACTGTACAGACTGAATACTTCAAAGTATGTCTGTAATACAGACTGGGGGTGGGGTGAGGGGAACCAATCAAACAAAAGTTTGAGGAGATGAAATGACAATGAACTTAAAAATGCCAAAGTGATTGTTAGATGCAAGATTGAAAATGTTGGGAACCACTGGATGTGAAGATGTGTATGCAAAGGTGAGGAGAAAAAGTATCTTTATATGGTCTAGCAATTAGTGACCATCTTAACAGTGACTTAGAGTTATGCTTTTAATGAGCACAGGCCTTTTCACTTCAGGGTTTATTTCCATATCTATTTTCATTGTGTCACAGTTACTCTAGAGACTTGTATTGGGTGTTATGTGCAGTCATGGATAACCAGTTATTGAGCTGTGCATGGAAGTAAAGAAAAATAGGAAAGGGAGTAGGAGTTACAAGGAAGTATCAATGTGTAGGCTTGCCAGAATGTTAACAACCCTGCAAGCATGAGGGCATTTTCTGCAGCCATCTGTAGCAGCTGCCACAGCTGTCTGGGAAGGGGTGAGGGAAAAGTTTTAAATAATCTTTTAATGCAAAACTTTGATCACTTAGCTTCACGGGAAAGATCAACAGTCTGCAAAACAAAGAGAAGCCTTTTACCTGTGCTTCACCAGCCTTTTCTGCTAAAAAAAGGCTGCAGTGTAGGTCTGTATCTAGATGTCTGTTTAGATTGTGATGTTTTATTAAGGCAGATTTTAGGCTGCTTTTTCTTTCCTGTTTCTGCTACATGCATGTGATGCTACTGAAAGTAGCTTTTGTCCTAGTTGCAGAATTTCTAATAGAGCTTTAGTTGATGTTACTGTTTCTTTTGCAGTAAATAGTGTCCTTGTCTTCACTAGGCAGATTTATTTCCTTTACTACTTATTGCATTTCCATGCTATATTCATGTGGATGTCTTTGGACTTAAGGTTAGTGTGGCTTGAGTTTATTTTGTAGATACATCAACATCTTGTACATTCAGGTAATAGATACAACTATTTTGTGCAGTAAGAAAAGGAAAATTTGTGTGCTAACTAATGGTAAGTGGGAACTTCTCTTAACTCCATCCTTTTAGTATAGCATACAGACCCAGGTAAAGTATCTTGATCGCTTGTATTGCTTAGATTTTGTTGCCTTTTATTTTAGCGTAGCAGAGAATTGAAAATTATCCAAGACTTTGCAGAAATAAGATGCTCTTGCATATTTCTAAACACCCACAAACAAAATAAAAATATTAAAGCAGCTGTGATCATATTCTTAGCAGTCCTGCTAGTTAATACAGTATACTCTTTGAAGATATCTTAAGCACGTTCTGAGAATTCTTGTGTTCTGTTTCTTACTCCATGGAAAAAGGATTCTATACTGTTTCTTTCCCTGTGAGACATTGTCTGAAGCGTGAATTAAGTCCAATGTCAAAGTCGTGTGTGCTGAACTTAATTTATTCTCCCTGTTGAATGATGTAGGCCAATTGTTTAAAAAAAACCAAAACAAAACGTGTTGAAGACATAATGTTAAAGCTGTAGCATGAGGAGAGATGTGACATTCTGTTGCTGCTCTAAGGTTTGAGTGGTATGTGAATACTTCAGATTTTATTTTCTGCCTATCTGTAGGACCACCCAACCTGGGAAATAAGTTTGTTTGGTTGTTTTTTTTACCCATGTAATTTGTATTGCACAATAGATGCTCTCCCTGTCCGTGACTTTTGGAAAAAGTTACAACTGTTTAGTTCATTTTGTCTTTGTTAATATCATTAATGTCTTGCGTAATGTTTATAACCTGTTTGCCATAGACTAGACCAGCTAACAGCATTAGACTGTATTTATGAATTTTTGGGGATTTTGCTAGCAGTGCCTATTAAGTGTGTTAGATATTTTATCTTTAGGTTACTTGTGAAGACTTGGTATGTAAGACTCAGCAGCTGAAGAATGTGTACTTCTGCATTATTTGGAGTCTTCCTATGATACGATAGAATTGCATTGTATTAGATGTAGGAAAAAATGAACGAAGCTCTGGTTTTTCCTTTAGGAAATCTAGATGAGTTTCTTAGAGACATGAATTAACATGAATTTTAGAAGTGAATAATTTTTCACATCTGCTGCAAATAGTACTATCTTCACAGCTTTCTGTAGCTGAATTAAGTCCTTATACTACTATATACAAAATATAGTAATAGCAAGATTTTCTGCTTTTATTTTACAACATGCATGAAAGTGAAATTCTTGATAGATGTTGTTAAGGTTGAATTTCAGTCCAATCCTTTGAAGTCAATATGATACTGTTTCCTGTGAATTACTTGAATCACAGCAACTTTAAATGTTTTTTTTATAGCCTTACCTGAACCGATCCTTCCATCCCTCCAAAAAAACTACCCAGTAAGTGTTTCTTATGAATTTACTACATATGTGTATGAAGCTGCTTATCTAAAATATATGAATTCCTAAATATCTCCAACAGATTAAGTTAAACACAATCTGTAAACCTGGTCATTGATACACTGTACATAAGTGTGGAAAAGGTTATTTGCTGCTTTTGATCATTTCTGTAGTGGAAACATTCTGTTATATATGAGAAGGCTTCACACACAGTTGGAAACAGGTGCTAATGAGAGCTGCTGACCTAGTTCTCTTTATGCTGGCCTGTAAATAACCCTGTCTCATCTGTAACTTTTTGATTCTTATTTCTTAATATGTTAAGTAGTGTTTTTACTATCCAACTGTGGTGTTTCAGAATTCTGTACCTTCCCACAGCAGTTGAGCTGCCTGATATTTCTGGGTGCAGAGTGAATCACATGTGTTTACTGAGGAGACTTCTGAGACCTTGCAAAATTGCACTTTAGTCTAGCAAGAAAACACCTTTTGGGGACTTTGCTGTTATGACCAGATCATAATCTGTTGATTTTTCAGAGAATTCAATTAGTATGCTTTGATCCTCTACAGAATTAGGACTGTAATTAGTGTAATTAATTGATTATAAGGAAGATTGCCTAGAAATAAGAGGCACCCTCATAAGCATTTGTCTCGGGACAGAAGAGCTATTGTTGAATAGTTCTTTGCTATAACTTATTTACAGAAATTACAAATTAAACACCTTTTTTTTTTTTTTCTTCCATACATGGTGTTCAGCAACTTAGTTTTTAAAAAAATTAAGACTGACAGTATCAGAAACAAAAGATTAAGTTTGCTGTTGTTAGTGTAAAAAAAAAAAATTTAAAAAATCTTTTTTTCTTCCAGAAGAGTAGTTTCAGTCATGCTTTCTATTTTGTAATACTTAGTTGTCTTTTTAAGAATCATTTTCATAGTGGTAAAACTACTAAAGCAAGTGGAGATGGTAACTATTTATGCATGTGTCTCAAAGTAGATGTTGTCTTGGTTTTGGTTTTTTGGGCTTTTTTTTTTTAATGATTAGATGCTATACGGGGTAACTTGCATTTTTACTATACCACTTGGGTAGAATAATATACATATATTTTTTTTGGAGGCAGATGCCTTTCTAAGTAAGGAAAACTTTGATTTGCCTGACCTTTGTGAAGCAGATGTACTTTATATACATGGTAAAACTTGGACCTGCAGGTTTCATGAAATTAAACTTGCTTTTGAAAACATAAAAATTAAACGTAAGTATTTTAAATTGCAGAGTTGAACAGTTTTAATCCTAATTACTAGATGAAGATTCAGAAAACTGCTTTCTAGTGCAGGTGCAGGAGTTGCAAACTCAGTGAAGAAACAAACTACATATCCTGAAAAACTGCCTTAATCTGAACTATGCTTCATAATCACCTTTTTCAAAATACAGAACAACTCCACAAAATTTTGTAACTTCCTATTTCATTAACTGATGATATACCTTATTGAAAAAGTATCTTTGCGTAAATTTGTATTTGGTATCCTTTTGGTTTTTTCATTTTTTTTCCTTAATGAAATATACACTCACCAGTACGTGTTCTCCTCTTCTGCCATAAGTTTTATTACAATACTTGATATATTGTGTTTTGCTATTAGAATAAATGATTTATCTTTTCTTATTCAAATAATGTACAAATCCTAACAAAAATTAACTGTGATCAATCTATATAATGTAAAAAAAAAAAAAAAAAAGGTACTTAAGGTCACATTTGATAAGAAAAAGCAACATCCTGTCTAGGCTTGTAATAGTGCTAAAGACAATAGCATGTTTATTATTATGAAAAACAATGTCCCAAAGGCAGAATGCCAACCTCACTGTGGTGTCTGGCTTTTCGTGCAGTTGAGAAGTTCTCAGGCATTTGAACATTCAAAGCATTAAAAAAAAAAAAAAAAAAAAAAATCTTGTTCCCCTTTTAAAAAATGTCTGCTACCTCCAAACATCTACTTATTAATCTTAGTAGTCATCTGTTGTAGTAATTTCATTGCATTTCTGTTTTGTATTCTTTGGAGTTCAGCAGCCCTTGTTCTCATTTCTTAACACTAATTCCTTTGTTGTGATTCTTCTACAGCTTTCTGTGGGAATGGGCAAGGAGTGACTTCCATTCTAGTACCTATCTGATTAACTTTAGGACTAAAACTGTATTATTCTGTATAACATAGGAACAGCTGTTCCCCTTTTAGATTTGTATATGATGCATATCTGCTTTTTATGTCTGTCTGTCTCCGTGTTTTTGGTGTGTTCTGTTGTATTGTAAGCCATTAAATTCTGAGCTCTGATATCAATACCAGTATTTTATATGCAAAGTTATATCATGTGAGAAGACGACTTGAAACTTCTCATAGCTAGAAGAATGGCCTTTTTTCCCAGAACGTGTTGCACAGGGTTCCAGAAAGTTTTGCTAGAACTGGCAAAATAGGATGGGAGTCCCAAACTTTCCAGTCCTACTGATATGATTGCTAACCATACTTTACTCAGAGGAAGAAAAACATACTTCAGCCTAAATGCTGCATTTTGTGTATTCAGGTTATTTCTATAATTTCTTTTTTTTTTATTCTTCCAGATGAGTTGACTAGAAAAGGTGCTGCTGCAGTCTTTGAATGCGTTTTGTGGGAGGATGCAGTTTTATATTAGAGCCATTAAGTTTCATATGCAATTTTAACTATGTACTGTGGGAAAAATGTCATATCTTCCTTTTGGATTGTTTCTGTACCACAGTTCTAGGAACACGGTGATGAGTGCATTAGCTTCACCTACCTCATCTCAGTTCAGCTGCAGCCAGCTCAGTGCAGTCTACCTTACTCAGCTTCTGCTTATGTGATTTTACTAGCGCACAAACACAAGTCCAGTTTGAGATTCTCCCATGCTAAAATTCTTTAGCAAACAGAAGGCAAGGGATGGTTTTGGATGCTTCTGTGCAAGATGATTCTACCTGTGTTCAGGGGGAGTAACTAGTATCCAACAGAGGAGCACAAGAGAAATGGTACTTTACTTGTAAATTGTCCTTGAACTTCTAATAAACAAATGACAGGCAGGTTTTTTTTTCTTATTGTGAAAAATAGATGCACCCAAGGCTCTGTATATGTGTGTATATATAGTCTCTGATTTTATTTTGACAGGGATCTTTTGATCCTACTATGCAGTTGCATCTTGTTCATCGAACTCCAAGTACCATTCCTCCTTATGTCTCAAAAAATGGATCAAGCCTTGGAGATTTGCTAATAGGCTTCTTCAAATATTATGCCACAGAATTTGAGTAAGTAATAAGCTCATCTTAGTGTTTTAGAATATGCAAAACTTTTATTCCTTCTATTTGATAGATCAACACTTTTTAACTCTTGAAGAATTAGCAGTAATGCAGGAGTGGTAACTGACAGAGAGGAAATGGGTGAAAAAACTAAAGGACAGCGGCAATCCTGATGAAGAGTGTTGGACACCTTTAGTCAAGCAACATATCCTGTAAAATATCTGCCAGAACTCAGAGAACTTTGTCTTTTAAAAATAGCTGGGTTTTGTTATATTACATACAGATAGGCAGTTTTAGAATAGTGTGAGAGATCTGTTCCTAGTTGTAGTTTAAGGTATTGGTTGTGATATTATTTGGACCTTAATAGCTGTGCTTGTCTTCTGTCAGCTCGAGTCAATGGAGGTAACTGGCCAGATGTCTCTTTACCTTGCTTATAATATACATCAATATAGGCCACACCCACACCTATATATAGTTGGTTCGCTAACCTTGTTGGTTTGCTGGAGTTTGAGTTTGATTTTGGCATCTGGACTTTCTTGCAGAAGAGAAGAAGCTAAGGTTGTGAGGGCATCTAAGAAAGCTGTATATTATGAATATTTTGCCGAACTGCATTTCTTAGAAAGTGCCTGTCCGTGTAAAATATCGAAGGGTTGTATTTTGGTAAGCTTAAAGGTCTTCTAAAACTTGTTTCTGAGGCATTTGATTCATACATGTTGCTGCATGTGCATCATATCCATTTCCTGGAAGGAGAACAAAACACGGAACTGTTTAATACTCACTACATTTAATATTTTATTTCCATGTAAGAAGTGAACAGTCTTGAGATCCTTAAAGGAAAATATCGCTGGGGTAGGCACCACATGGGGAACATGCACGTTAAATCCATACAGCCTGTAGCAGTTCGTGAACTAATTGCACTTTGTGCATGGTTAATCCTGATTCTGAGAGATTTTCACATAAAGGATTTTCCTTCAACAATCTCTACAGACCAGGGAATGATGTCTTGTCAAAAAAGTTTCTCCTGAGTACCTGTCTTTTCAGCTGGTAAGGTGCTGTTTGCTAAACAGGTAAAATAGAAGGCACTGATAGAGGATATCTTCGAGTTCCTAATTTTTCTGGGACACTAGATGCATCCTTTACTACGTGTCTGTATAACGAGCTGTTAATCTTCTCATATATGCAAATGAATATCTTTTCCACTAAGGAAGAAGTTTCCAGTTTGCCTGTGTAAACTATATTAGAGAAGATCTTGTCCAAATGCAGGAAAAATACCTAATTTGTCATTTTTGGTTTGTGTCCTTGTGAATATAGTCAAGAGTTTCTGTGTATGTCAGTACCCGGTCCAGGAAGATTTTTATTTCTTTTTTTGTCTGCTGTTAGACATGCAGGATATACCAAGAAATATGAAGACTATAAATGCTGTAATATCAGTACTTGAAGTAACGTTAATCCCTGAATATTATTTTTCATGATAATCATAAATGAGGACAAAATGTTGTCTAAATTTAATCGGAGGCACAGGGGAGCTTCTGGTTAAAACAAAACTTGGAACCAAGTGAACGATGAAGATAGGATAGTTGCTGATGTCAAGGGAAGAAAAGATTTTAAAAAAAAAAAAAAAAGCAAGCAAACAAACAAATCTGGCTTGTTTTTCCACTGTGAAGTACCTATTAAGTATTTAATCATTTGGCTGGTGATACCAGCAACAACAACAAACAAGCCACCTTTAAAAAGCAGCCATTATAATTCCTATGTTGAAAATATTACATAGCTGTGAAGTCATATCAGGAAATGACATACCTAATGCAGCAACCTATATTACTTTTAACTCTTTCTGCTACAAGTATAAAAATTAGTCAGGTGTACTGTTTACTTGATCATCACTGTATCCCTGACAACTATAAATGCTGTCTGAAAGGAGCAGAATGTGTCTTGAAGATACTAAAGTTGCATAAAGTTTCACAAAACCTGGTAATTAGCTGGAGAAGAGAAACCCGAATCAATGGCCTTGAGGGGAAAAGATGGACAGAACATAACATGTTATCACACACAAAAATGTTTACAAGTACATTGTCATGCTATACACAGTAACTGCTGTCTTTGCTTCCATCAGCAACCTCAAAGCAGTGTTACAGATAGGAATGAGTATGAGTTAAATATAAACAACACAGGCCTCTCTAAGTTCTGCCTTTCATGGAGGAACTAGTATTTTATACCTGGATGTGGTGAACATTTTCGTTGATGTAATCAGAACTTTGTTTTCAGTGTTTGCTTTCCCTGTAAAACATTAACTAGTGTTTTTATGCACAGTAATTTTGAGTTTGTATTTCAGATATTGTTGACTACTAAGGTCACATTTAAATGGCCTGTACTGTGCCAGGGAACTTTCACTATTGAACTGTAGCGTCTTAGATTTTAGAAAATTACTAAAGAGAATACTACTTCAGTTTTCATAAAAGTCACTTTTGCAGATTCCTGTCTATGGAATAGGACACAACACTACCAGGTTTGATACACAGGATCTGTTTTGCTGAAATAACAGCATGCAGTCAAGAATGTTCAGATCGTGTGTGAAGATCATCCTTTTGGACAGAATGAGTCATTGATGCCATCTGCCTGGAATGCTTAACTGATCGACAGTTTTACATGTATTGGTCAGGAAGATGAAGGGAAGATGGACATACTGTTTTAAACTTTCCCCTCGATATAGCAAAAGCCAATAGGTATTTCAGCCAAAATCTATGTTTTATTTTACTTGATGTAGTGAATATTATGTAAGGGCAGGATGGCCCAAAGAATAGGGCATAAAGGAAGAAACAGGAGCAGCATGAAGAAAGAAACAGGAGCCTTGTATGCTCTGCAGCCATGAATAACTTTATCTGCTTGTGCTGTGGTTGTTTTTTGTTGGGGTTTTTTTTGCCTTTTAATCTGCTTGCTTTATTTAGCATATAGTCCATTTCAGAAAATTGCTGATTACTGTGTATTTATATGGTGCCTGTTCCACAGTCCTACTCTGGGATTTGTTGTGTGTCCATGAGAAGTAATTTTTAGCCTGTTCATAAGTTACCAGAAATGTGATTTGAAAAATGCTGCATATATTGGACTCACGTGCTACATATGACAATGCTTGATTTGCTGACATCATTGTGTAATTAGCTTGCCCTAGGAGTTCAAGCCTGCATAGTGTTTATCATGATACAGCTGGCTGAAAGTATGCTTGTAACTCCTGTTTTAAGTATTTCAAACTATCAAAGGTCCAGTGATCGCTCAATGAATGTAACCAAGTAAAAAAGTGTATGGAGATGTTCCCAAAAGAAAGTATTTGGAAACTGGTTCATGTTTACCAGGCTCTCTGAAGAGAGTGTCTAATTTCATTTCTGTGAGTGAAGGCAGCAGGTTTTCACTTGGCTGTCTCTTTACAAAGTGAGACCTTGAAGCAGTGTCTTGCTCCACTGAAGTTACTGCTGCGGAACCTAGAGACTGTTCCTTGGGTCCGTACTCTCTTTAAATTTACTGTTTCAAGTTACGTAGCAGTTGTTTACGGTCATTCCTGATTGAGTTATATTTGGTGAAACTGATAAAAGATTGGTTACATTATCCTGACAAAGTATAAAATAAATTTGTTGGTGGCTCTCTTCAGGGTAGAATTGGACCGATAATAAAGGGATATTTTTTAATAGTATATTTCATTTAATATGCTTTGGATCCATCTTAGTTCATTTATGCAAGTGGTTTTGGCTTATAAGAATGCTCTGGAAAATACAACCTTTTAAATCTATTTGTAGTGTATTCATACACACTTACACCTGGAAATACCTGTTGGTTTTTGGGTTTGGTTTGTTGGGGTTTTTTTTCAAATTCTTGACATCTCTAATGAGGAGCACATACTTAAAGTTTACAGTGACAACAGAAACAGCTCATGATCAAAACAGCTGTTTAAATGGTTATTGTTAACTAACAGATTGAAACTGAGTGTTTGGACAGTATATTTGCTTTGTGTTGGCAATAATGAAGTTATTGTGTGCAAGTCAAAATGTCTAGAATTGACATAAAAACCATTTGATATTGGTAATTATTTTCTAACTCTGCACAGAGTTCTTCCAACTTTAACTTAGATTTTAATGGTGAATTGCAGACTGTGTCTTGATTTATAGTTGCTATTTCCAGATTTACTGCAGGTAAAGCTCAGTCAAGCTTCTTTTTTTACATTATGTCAAAAGATTGATTTAATCAGGAGAGCATGTCAGGTGTATATAACACCAGTACAGCTACCAGCATGCTACCCAGCTATTTCTAAGCCCATTACATCAGGGCATATGGTGATGTTGGTGATCCTGACATTTTGTTGATATGGTAGTTCCCTGGTTTACTTAAGAGCAGCTGAAAACTGGGTGGTCAGTAAGAACATAAAGCTGCAACTCATTGTTTTTGCTTCCATTACATTTGGCATTTTTTTGTGACTAGCATCATAAAAGTCGTAAAGATGCTTGGCACATCATAGAGTGCCCTGTAAGCTGCTTGCTGTTCCTGGCTTAGTGGGATCATTTCCTATGGTTCTGTTGTAAAATGGTGTGCAGAAAGCAGTAGAGTATCTTCAAACATGTGTTTGAGTTGTTGCTCTGTTGTTGCACTTGTGGATCTAAAGAGCAGCATGTATGAAGAGTTAGTACTTTCTAATATTACATTCCTTGAGTCAGGAATGCTGGCCTTACAACATAAAGATAGGTTGCAGCAAGCTATGCTTTGCTATCTTTATACTGTTCAATTTTCATTTTTTTTATTGGAATGCAGTATGTGATTTCATTTGCATTTCAC
>WUAM01000107.1:19218220-19234737 GCA_024336885.1 Actenoides hombroni
CTTTTTTTTTTTTCTCTCTCTTTTTTTTTTTTTTTTTTTTTTTTTTTTTTTAAAGTCTTTTAACTGCTTTTGCTATTCTTTACACTCTTCTAAGACTGGTTAGCTGTTGGGTTTTTTTTCTAAAGCTTCACAGAAAACATTTCTCCATCTGTTTGTTTGTTGTTTTTTTTTAACAGAGAGAGATTTGACTGCAGCAGATGATAGCATACTGCTTACCTATCACAGGGTTTAAAGTTAGCTTTATAAAATATTGTTATATCTTTAGGCAGGACTCAGTATATTTTAACTGTTGAATGTATACTCACTTTGTTAAATATGTCGGGTGCTTAGAGGAAGAAACATATGAGAAGACAGTAACAAACTAGCAGAGTTCCTACTCCTTTGAGCACTGCATAATCATTTACACTTGGGCAAAGCAAGTGTAGGTGCTATTAAAACATTGACAACACCTTATAAGTGTTTAATGCAAAGTTTAAATTACACTGTGAGATAACCACACACTGGAGAATGACCCTAGAATCAGTTCAATCTCACACTGGCAGAACAAGGTCATATCAAAGACTTTTTCCTGCATTTCCTAGAGCATTTAAACACCTCCACTTCATTGAACTAACCTTGCAACATGCAGCTTTACAAATATTTACCTAAAATACATTTTTCAGATGAAGTATGGCTTGTATTTCAAAATTTATGCACATGCACTATTTTTACAACTTTGAAAAGTGTTTTTGCTGTAATGCAAAAATTTCAATTTAACTGCAGTAATTTAATTTGTTGTGTGTTTTTACAGCTTTTTAAAAAAAATTTGTTCTTCTTGTTTTTAGTTTAAAAGATCTCATCCAAAGTGAAGATGTGAAACCCAAGCTGCAGTACATCATGAATAACCCTTCCTTTTCTATGGTAACAGTTCAAAGTGAAGACAGTGGGATAACCTGGGAAACTAGCTCGAGCAGGTGTTCTACTCCCTGGACTTCAGAAACTAGTACAACTTCTGATCTTTACAGTATGGAAAGTTCACCAGTAGGTTCTCCTCCAGGAAAAGTAATTTTTATTATGGATGAAGGAAAGATTGTTCGGAAAAGGAAGCGCAAATCTTCAAATAGGGTGCCGACGGCTACAGGACTCAGGAGAGGCCAGGGCAATAAAAAACGTGACTCTTCTGGAATGCAGAGGCAAGAACCAAGAACTGTTCTAGGAGATGTGCAGGCCTCTGTGTTGAATGTTGAACAGGTGGAAGCACAAGACACAGATGAGGAATTGCTGGATGACAAAGATCTAGAGAACATTGCAGAAGAGCCGGTAAAACGTGCTCCAATAAGATCAATATTTAGAGAAAGCAGACTGAGAAAAGTAGGGCCGATCCTTGGAGGACCAGTACAAGCTAGAATCCAGCTATTCAACTCAATTTTTGGAGGGATGGGCCCAGCCCCTGAAACACTGGAGAAAAACAGAATCCAAAGAAGTAGCTCAGTTTCAGGAGATTCTGAACCATTCCTTGAAACATCAGTAAAAGAAAGATTACAGAAGTTCAGTTCACTTTCAGAAGCAACACATCCAAAACCTTTCCAGAAAGCAGGAAGTAGATATCTTAAAACACCATCAGAGAGAAGAAGGGAGCAAAGACAACAACTCACAGCACATGCAAGTCAAAACTATTCTTCACCAACACCACCTCTTGAAAAGCAGCTTGCTAGTAAAGATGTTCTATCTAAAAGTATGAAACCCATTAAAATGAGAGATAAACAAAGCAGGTTTTCAAGCTTTGGTGAAGAAGCTACTCTTCAACATGAAGAAAGAGAAGACAGAGAATCTCTTTTGAAGACTCCAGACCAGGTATCAGAACATTCACTGAAGTCCTGCCCTTCTGAAGAAGCCAGGAAGCAGAAAACTTATTCACCTGAAGCCAAAACATCAATAACAGAGCAAACAACCTCCATTTCATTAGAGTCTGATGATAAATCAGAGAAACAAGTGATGTTTCTCTCAGCTGAAAATGCAAACACAAAAACAGCTGAATCCCTGCTGCCAGAATCAGATCATCTGAATGAACCAAAGGAGAAGGAAATTCAGCCCAATTCTGCACCACAGTCTGTTTCAGCAGATTTTGGTAATGAATTAGATAGACAAAGTACCCAAACTATTTTGCCTACAGCATCCATGTCAGAACCTCCTGAGAGGGAAGTACAGAAGTCAGCAGGTCAGTCTTACTTATCTAATGCTCCATCAGGTAAACCCAAATATTCCTCTCTATCTAAAATGAGACAGGAGGATGTTGTTTCTCAGTCAGCAGAAACTGCACAAGCTGAAACTGAACATGTGCTTTTACCACATATGGTAGATGACACAGAGAAGCAAGAAACTGAGTGTCACTCATCAACACCTGCATTTGCAGAAACTGAGCCTTCAGGCCTATTGTATTCCACTGAAAAAAGAGAGGATCAAAAGACTCCACCACCGGAAACCCAAAATGTTCATTTAGAGAAGCAAACAAAGTCCGAACAAGACATTTCCCCCTCCCTTCAGGAAACGGAGGAGCAAGGAATTAAACTAAATCCTCCTATTCCTGAAAAGATAGATTCTAAATATTTTGGCATTTCATATCCAATTTCCACAGAAACAGAAGAAATTCAGAAAACTTCAGCTATAAATAAAGCAGTACATTTAGATCACACCGATTTTTCCATTGAAAAGACAAAACAAGCTGAGAGTGCACAAATGGAGATGAAGCATAAAGATTTGTCATATTCCATCAAAGAAAGGGGGGAATCAGAGAGAGCAGAGGAGGAGGCAGAGCATCCAGATTTCCCATATTCCAGGGAAGAAACAGAGGAATTGGAGGGTGTGCAGATGGAAATGGAGCATCCAGATTTCTCTTTTTCCAGGGAAGAAATTGAGGAATCAGAAAGTGCACAGCTGGAGACAGAATATCCAGATTTCTCATATTCCAGGGAGGAAATAGAGGAACCAGAATGTTCACAACTGGAGCATCCAGAATTGCTTTTTTCTGTGAAAGAAACAGAAGAATCAGAGAGTGCTCAGCTGGAGACAGAGCAGCCAGATTTCTCATATTTTGTGGAAGAAACAGAAGAATCAGAGAGTGCAGAGCTGGCAATGGAGCATCCAGATTTATCTTTTTCAAGGGAAGAAATGGAGGAATTGGAAAGTGCACAACTGGAGACAGAACATCCAGATTTCTCATATTCCAGGGAAGAAACAGAGGAATCAGATCATTCACAATTGGAGAAAGAGCATCCAGATTATTTTCCCAGTGAGGAAAGAGAAGAATCAGAGAGTGCAGAGCTGGAGATGGAGCATCCAGACTCTTCTTTATCCAGGGAAAAAGTGGAGGAATCAGAAAGTGCACAGCTGGAAATGGAACATCAGTTTTTATTTTCCAGGGAAGAAACAGAAAAACAAAAATCTGTTCCTTTTGAACTGGAACAGCCACAGCCTTATTCCCCTGAAGAAGCACAGCCAGAAGAAACAGCACAGATTGTTCTGGTACCTTCAGATTTATCATATTTGACAGAAGAAGCAGAGAAAGAAAATACTTCAGAACTCCAATTGGTACATTCAGATATGTTTGAGTCTACCAGAAGAGATGAAACACAGAAAACTGGGTATTTGGAAACAGCACATTCAGATTTACCATGTCCCACAAATAAAACAAACAAGCAAGAACTGGCACAAGCAGATTCAGACAATTCTCTTATGTCATATTTTGTTGACAAAAGAGAACAGCTGCAGCCTGTACAGCAGGATTCACAGCCTGGAGGCAAGCTGTATTCCCGTGCCAAGGGAATACCAAGAGAAACTACTCAACTGCAGTCAGAGCATCCAGTTTTGTCATATTCTACTGGAAAAGAACAGCAACATAAAATCTCACAGAGGAGGGCAGAACAGCAAGAGCAATCATATTCTACTGGCAAAACAGAAAAACAGGAAATACTGCAACCAAAGTTGAAACAAACAGGTTCACCAAATTCTCAGGGAGAAAGGGCAAAAGAAGCTGTACAAAGAGACTTAGAAGGTCCAGAGCCATCAAGTTTCATTAGTGAAGCAGAGCAACATGGAAATGTACAACTAGCTACAGAAAATAGGGATTTGTCATTTACCACTGGGGAAGTAATGCAAGAAGGAGTGGAGTCAGGATCTTTGGGGTCCTCACATTCGATTGACAGAGAAAAGCCCTTGAAATTGGTACAAATGAAGCAGGAACAGTCACTTCCCTCCTGTTTCACTGCTGATAGTCAGCAACAGGAAACAACACCACTGGATGTGGTCCAGGCAGATATATCACATTCCTTTGGCAGAATGAAACAACAAGATATAGTACAAAGAGAGCTGGAACAGCAGGAAACAGCCCAGCAAAAAACTATGCAAATGGAAATAGAGTATTCAGATTTGTCAGAAACCTGGGAGAAAGAAAAGCAACAGGTCATAGACCAAATTAATTTGGCACAGCAAGAAATAGATAAACCAGAGTTAGTGCATCCGGTTTTGCCATATTCTTTCAGTGAACAAATGCAAGAAGAAATGCAAACAGAGCCAGCATATCCAGAACAGATATATAATGTAAGTGCAGAAATGCAGGAGGAAAGGATGCCATGCGAATCAGAGCAACCATTTCTTTCATGCTTTACTGTCAAAACAGAGCGACAAGAAATAATACATCAAGAGCCAGAGCAAACATTTTTGCCATCCTCCAGAGGAAAAGAATCTTCACTGGAAATGGAAATCAGTTCAGAATATCCAGGTTTTCCACATTTCTTTCATGAAGCTGAACAACACAGAAGGTCAAAACACCCAACCTTGCCATTTTGTTTGAAGCAACAAGAAACTGCACCACTGGTGACGAAATACCCAGAGTTTTCATGTGACAGTGATCAAGCAAAAGCAGGTGACATTGTAGAGCAGAAGTCAGGACAAACAGAACTCTCATACTCCATGGGAGAAACAGAACAACAATTAGAACATTTAGATTCACCGGGAAACCTGGGTGAAGCAGCACAACGTGAAAATATGGAAGCAGAGTCTAAATACCCAAATTTGTTGTATTCTGATGGTCAAAGAAACCAGCAAGAAACTTCACAAATGGATTTGAAATACACAGATTTATCAATTGCCTTCAGTAAAACCAAAGAACATGCAACCCAAGAGTTTGAGTCTAAACTTCAAGAATTGTCTAAAGTGTCCAGAAAAAGAGTTTCTCCAGCAACTGCACAAATAGAGTCAAAAGATCCAGATTTGACGTATTCCCCTGGCAAAGCAAATGAGTTGGAGATGGCAGCATGGGAATTGAAACATCCTGATTTGTCACATTCCACTGATGAGACAAACCAACAAAAATTAGTACTGTTGGATCATAAACACAGAAAAATTATTGTTGGCAGAGAAGAACAGCAGCAAACCACAGAACAGAAGTTAGAGCAAGAAAAGTTGCCATATCCTCCTTGTAAAACAGAGCAATTAGAACATGCCCAGGAAGCCTTGGAACAGCCAGAGTTACCATTTTCCATTGACAGGCCAGGTGATAAAATGACCCTGCCAGAGGCAGAGCACACGGATGTGATATACTCTCTGGACAACACAGAGGTGCGAAGAAGAGTACAAGAAACAGAGCAAACTCACCCCTCTGGAAAAGCAGAACAGAAAATAGTTCAGCCAGAAGAGGAAATTCCACATTTGGCCCATTCTGTGGGTACAGCACCAGAAGAAGAAATGGCAGAACCAGGGCAGGGACATCCTGACTTGCCTTACTCTCCTTTGAAAGCAGGAGGACTGCAAACTGCACAGCTGAAACCTGAACATCTGGGTGTACCATGCTCTCTTGACAAAGTGCAGGAAGTAACTCAGCTGGGGTTGGAACAGCCAGATGTGCTGTAGGCTCATGACAAAACAGAACAACACCTACCTGCACAGCTGGAGTTGGGCCATGCAGACTTTGCATCCTCTGCCACCAAAGTGTGGCAGCAAGGGATAGAGCACACAGCCTTGGGATGCCCTAATGAGGGACAGTCTGACAGCAAAGCAGAGCATCCACAAACCACAAAAGAGAAACTAGGACCTCCAGATGCAGTGGCAAAACCAGAACCAGAGCATCCTGATTTATCATATTCCATTGATAAAACACAATCACAAGAAACTAAACAACTGATGTTAGGAAAACTATCTCTATCATCTCAGCCGAGCAAAACAGAGCAAACACAAACTGCTCAAGACAAGCAGTCAGGCCTCTTGCATTCTTTCAGAAAAGCTGCACAAGGCAAGATAACACAGACAGAATTGAGACATTCACAGTTTTCTTATTCTGTTAGTGAAACAGAACAAGAAACCGCACACACAAAATCAAACTGTTCAGATTTATCTGCTGGCAGATTAGAACACCAGGAAATCACACAACCAGAGGCAGAAATAATGGATTTGTCATGTTCAGTTGGTGAAACACTGCAGACTCAAATTGCTGAAGTGGATTTGGAGTACCCAGATTTATTGCATTCCACTAGCACAGTACAGCAACTAGAAAAGATTCAGCCAGAGCAGGAACAGCCAGGTGATTTTTCATCATCTCTCAGCAAAGAAGAGCAACAGAAAGGTGCAGGAATGCAGGTGGAACACACCGAGCTGCAGTGCTCTATGGGGAAAGGAGAAGGAATGCAAAATTCCCAAGCAAAACCAGAATATGCAGATTTATCATTCCCTGTTGGCACAGCAGAAACTTGTAAAACACAGACAGAATTGAAAGAACATGATTTTTTACATTCTTTTGTAAAAACAAAGCCATCATGGGCTGCCCCACTGCAGTCTGAACATCCAGATGATGCCATGGGCAAAGTACTGCACCCTGTTTTATCCTCTTCTGTTAGTGAAGAAACACAAAGCACACAATTGGATGTCAAACAGGAAAGAGGAAGCTATAAATTGCACCCAGAGGAAACAGTACGACTGAAATTGGAACAGCCAATGTTTTCAAGTTCTCATGGCACAGCCGAACAAGCAAATAGGGCCTCCCTGGAAAGTGAATTCCTGGACTTCTTTCATTCCTCATGCAAAAAAGATCAACAGGAAATGGAAAAACAAGAACTGGAGCATTTAGGTTTATCATATTCTGCTGATAAAATACAGCAACAAGAAACCATACAACTTGGGTTAGGACAGCCAGATTTATCAACTTACCGTGGGAGGACAGAGCAACCACAAACTGTTCAAGTGGAAGCAGAACGTCAGGAGTTGCTGCATTTCACTGACAAAACAGAACGGCAAGGAACAGCACAGCTAGAGGTTGAGCATCCAGAGCAAGAACTTGCCAGTTTCTCCTATTCCATTTGCAAAACCCTGTCAAAAGAAACAACACAAATGGACTTGGGGCAACAAGATTTACAATATACCTTCATTAAAACAGATGAAATGCAAACTGTACAAGGTGAATTGACTCATGCAGGATTGTTGTATTCTGAAAAAAGAGAACAAGAAATGGTATTGCCAGAGTTGCAACATCCAGAGCTATCTTACTGTGTTAGAGAAATAAATGAGGAAACTAGACATCAGAAATCAAACTATCCAAATTTGCCATATCCTATTGGTCAACAAGAACACCATGAAACTGAAGAACAAGAAGTGGAAGAAATGGATTTATCCTATCCAGTTGGCAAACTGGAGCACCCACAACCTGCCCAAGAAGTACTGCAACAGCCAGAGCTTTTGGAGTCCTTTGACAAACTAGAGGAAAAGGGATTGGCCCAGCCTGGCTTTTTGCACTCCCCTGGTGAAGAAAAGCAAAAACCAGCTTCACAGTTAGACTTAGTGCAACCAGGTTTATCACATTCACTTCACAAACCAGAAAAACAGGAAACTTCACAAGCAATGTTCATGCCTTCTGATTTTTCATATTCCACAGAGAAATCAGAGCAATTGCATCTGGACGAACAAAAACATCCAGATTTGTCACATTCTCTTAGCAAAGCAGAGACTCATGGAGTGAAACCATCAGATCTATTGTACTCCTATGGCAAAGCAGATCAACCACAGACTGCTCAGCTGGAGCACCCAGAGACATCACATTTCACAAGTGAAGTGGAGTGGAAAGATGGGGCCCAACCTGAACTGCAGTGCATTAATTTGCAGTACTCTGTTGTTGAAACAGAGCAACCAGAAACACCTTCTGTAGCATATACCTTTGGTGGGACCAAGCAGCAGGGAAGTGAACAACCAGCCTTTGAACAATTGGCTTCATTACTTCCTACTGACAAAGCAGAAAAGCATGAAATGGCCCAACTGGGAGCAGGACATTCAGAGAAGCCAGACACTGGGACTACTTCATCTCTGACTGCTCAGTTGGAAACTGAACAAGATTTATCCGTTTCCACTGAGGAAGCCGGGAGACAAAAAATTCAACCATATTCATCTCTTACTGAACAATCGGTGTCTGTACTTCTGGATGTTTCACGTTCTGTCTCTGAAACAAAACTAGAAGGAAGTGCAAAGTCTTCACCTGTAACTGAAAACCTATCCCTCAAGCACTCAGAATTATCTTACACCCTCTGTAAACCAGAGCAGTCAGAAACTGCCCAGCCAGAGTCAGGTTTCTTTTTTGAAAGAAAAGAAGCAGAGAATACAGAAAGCAAAATACTTTTGCCTGTGGCTGCACAGTCAGAGGCTGAACATGTAATTTTACCTGCAACAGAGAGAGAACAGACTCCGCATTACTTCCACACAGCTACACAGCTAGGATCGGAACAATTAAATTTATCATATTCCACGGATAAAGCAGAAACTCTAGAAAGTCAAGATTATTTAACTGTACCTTCAAAACTGGAGTCTGAACCTCCACTACTGTTTCATTCAGATGATAAAATACGTCAGCAAGAAATTCCACCTTATTCAAAAGCAGCCTCTGAGTATTTGGTTCCCACATGGTCCCTTGCTGAGCAAGAAAAGCAAAGCATGCAGACATTTATTCCCCAGTCTGCACAATCAGAGTGTAAGCATTTAACTCCACCACATGATGAAAAAGAATTGCAAAAAATTCAGCTCTGTTCACCTAAACCATCAAGCTTGAATACAGCACAGCTAGAGAGTATGTCAGTAATGCACACACAAGACCAAGATGAGCAAGAATCTCAAGCTTGTTTGTTAGACACAAAATATTTGTCATCAGAGCACATAAGAAGTCCCTCTGAATTCACTACTGAGCAGGATAAGCATGAAATGCAACCTGATGTGCAGACAGTGCCAAGGTTGGTGACCACAGAGTCAAAGGTGACTGCTGTAGCAGACCAGCAAGCAGTGTCATCAGATTCATCTGTACCTTTTCATTCATTACCTGAAAAGTCAGTATCAGTGGTTTTCATTGATGATGAAGAGAAAGATAGTATTCCATCATCTTTATCTGATGTAGTAGGCATGCTTGGAAAGCAATCTAATGTAGTTTCAGGTATTTATACTGAAGGAGAAGATAGACGTGAAAAGCAACAATATTTTGCACACCAAAAACATACCTCCTTAGAACATCTGGGAGCTGTTTCATCAGATTCTGTTTATAAAACTGTGACACACAAAACTCAGCATTATTCTGGTGAACGTGGAAGCCTTACTTCAGCAGAGATAAAGTCCATTAGCTCTAGTTCTGATGAAAAGCAGAATCCAGATATTCCGTCTTTTGGGTTAGCTAGCTGGCTGGCAGAAGAGGTAAAAGCTCGCTCAATTAGTCCAGTAAGAGCTGCAGAAGCAGACAGGCAAGAAATTCACCTTTCTCCAGATGAAACTTCTGACCTTGGATCAAAACAATTCCCAACTGCAAGTTGCACAGAACTTATGGTTCATAGTGCTACAAAGAGTAAAGGACACACATTTAGAGTTTCTGATTCAATGTCAAGTGAAATTTCCCACAGAATGTTCTCAGACACTAGTCACAGAACGCAAAGGTATGATTTACCATCTCTGGTAGGAAATAAAGGAGGTCCAGACAAAGTTCCAGAGCATGATACTAGTATTGGAAATCCTACAAAAATAGAAGCAATGCAACATCCAGAGGTAGACAAAACATATGAAGTGCCTCAATATTACCTGGGAGGAGAAGAGGAAGAAAAGGAATATGTGAGCACTGTAGAAGACAAACAGCATGCTCCAGAGACCACTGAACAAAAAGATCTATTTAATATCATTTCGGAAGGTTACGAAATACTCAACATTCATCCTCCAACACATATTTCTTCTGTTGATCAAGAAGAAAGTAAACACATGCCAGATAAACTAGAATACTTGGAAACAAATCCTTCATTTAAAAGAAAATTAGCTGATGATGGCCATAAAGCCCCAGCTTCTGGAACAACCACAAAAATTTCAGAAACCTCAGTGTTGGGAAAGCCTGTGAGCTGTGAAATAAAAGAATTGGTCAAAAATGATGATGTTGAGGAAACAGTAGAAACACAACAAGAAGATCCTATGTTGCCAGAAAACAAAGATAATGCAGTGTTGGATCCTAATAATGGTATGGCTGATATGGATTATTTCGAAAAATACACATTGATTGATGACAAATCCCCAATTAAGCCACATTTTGAAATACCAAGTTCATTGTTTCCCGTGACAGAAGATCCCAATGAACCTGAGGAAGAAGCCATGTCTTTTAAAGGAAGTGCTGAGGTAGATACTTTGGAAGAAGAGTTTACTTTACTTGAGGACCTGGATGAAGTCTTTTATGGTACTGTGAAAGGAGGAAGCAAAATGCAGTCCTATGTAGATGCTCCAAAACCTTTATCTATGCAGAAGACAACTGATACTAGCAGTAAAAAGTTTACAAATGTAGAAGATGAACACAAGTCACCAGGGACCCCGCTCTTTGATTCAGAAGAAGGAGTGCTAGAACGATCCCTATTGTTCCCTACCACTGTTGCTGCAGTTAATCCAGAGCTTCTAGAGGAGCCACCTGCTCTGTCTTTTTTGTACAAGGACCTCTATGCTGAAGCAGTAGGAGAAAAGACAAAAGAAGAGACTCCCTCTGATGAGGAAAGTGGCAAATCTAATGCATCTTTCCCTAGTAGAAATTCAGACACAGATGATGGAACAGGAATATATTTTGAAAAATACGTTCTTAAAGATGAAATTCCAAGTAAGGCTCTAGGGCCTCAGAAGGATCAGATACCAGAGGATGAGTCCTTTAGTGGAGGAATTTTCATTCAGGGTGCAGAGGTCAAACATAAGCAGAGGTCTTTTGATGTTCACTGTGTAAGAACTGAGGTTCTGCCAGAAAGAGATGTGGAAAGAGAGAAAATCCAGGTTGACAGTGATATCCAAGCAACAATTTGTAAACCAATGCATGCCATTCCTTTTGGAAGCAGAGTAGCTCTTTCAGATGCAAGAACTGATGTCACTGAACAAAGAGAAGAAGAAAATGTACCTATAGAAACAACTGAGGAGTTGCCGGAGCAGTCAGAACATCAAGTGTATAGTCAACCACCAGATTATCAGGAAGCGGCATATCAAGAAGCTGGTAATAAACAGGAAGAAGAGCATGACACAACAGCAGTTCCTCAAATGGAAAAACATGTCCTATGTGTCAGGACTCCTGATGAAGACATTGAAGATCATCAGTATATGCAGGAAAATCTTTTCTGTATCCCTACCATTCAGCAAACAGAAAAGCCAGACTTGCAAAGGGAGAAGCAGCATCCTGATATTTATGAAGATCTTGCTGAATCAATGGACTATGATGTGATTACACATGAAGAACTTGTGCAAGATGAAATATCATCTCAGTTAACGCATGAGGAGCTATTATTTGAAGACAGGGACTCATTTGAGCATGCTGGTGATAGCTATGAATTTGTTAATGACCCAGAGCAAAGAACACCCATTGAACTTGAAGATTCAGGATTTGTGGTGATGTATCCTGAAAAATCAGCAACAAACATTCCTCAGGTTGAGAGCTCACAAAGAGACCTGAAGAAAGCACAAGCAGACACATATTGTTACCACTGCAAATGCCCAATATCTGCTATTGACAAGCTTTTTGGAGAACATAAAGACCATGAAGTTACAACACTGGATGATGCTGCAACCAAGATGAAGGTAAGAATTAATTTGGGTGAGGGAAAGTGCTACTGAGGCTAATTTCTCCAGACCTCCTGTATTGTCAGGGGTGAGGCTTCAGAGAGCAGTTCAGGTGCTAAGTCACAGTATCTATAAAATAAAAACTATTCCTAAACACCTGTTAGAGATCTTGAAGGGAGGCTGTCCTATTAAAGTATTCTGTGGAGTCCTAGGCTTGCTAAGCTGATATTTTTATTCATTCAGATGTTTGAATAACCTTGTTTGAAAGTCTGTAATGAGATTTTTCCATCTTTCATTCATCTCATGTGTGTAGGCTTCTTCTCATTTATATATGTAGGGGGGCAAATGGGAAGAGTTGTTTATATGAAAAGAAAATTTTAGTACCAACAGTTCATTTCACTTGACAAGGTACAGAAACCTGCATAACAGAGGCCAGTATCATAATGAAGTGTTCCCCATCCTAGTTACATGTATTGGTTCCTTAGAGATATTTGATGAGTTACACCGTTTACACTACACAGTTCTGTTGAATGCAGTTCTCATTTTCTGTTTAGTTCATGTTCATCTGTGCCAACAGTACTTTAGCTGTAGCACAGGTAAGATTTAAGTCCTATTTCTTCCCACTATCTCTAAGTAGTCCCACTCTAAAATATAGATAAAAATGCCCTCCATTTCAGTAATCTGGTCCTTTGCTGTCAATACTAGTGAAAAGATTTTTGTTTGTGGAAACCATTCTTCATTAAATTGCAGTTCTGCTTGTGAAAACACCATGTATTTGATGTCCCACTTTTCCCATATCAGATTTGTTTATATACAAGTATACAGATGTTCCTGTCTTGGTTACCAGCTGTTTAATTTCATCCCAGTATCTGAAAGGTGAGGTCTCTTTCCTGGCACAGGTTTGGTTGGTGGTTAATACAAATTTTGTGTAATTACACTAAAATTTATGTTATCTTCATTTTAACTCATAAGTAAAAAAGTTAAAAGTAGGAGGAGTCAATTTGGCAGTTTCAAATATCAGTATTTACAAACTCTCTCCATAGTGTGCAGATGTATGACAGCAGAGTTACATTTTATATACGGCCATTCACGCTTGACTTAGTAGTCATAATTAGCCACCAGTAGGTCAGTAACAAAGTCACAGACACCAGCCATCCCTTGAATGTACCTGCATTGCAGCAAGTCAAGTTAAGCCACAAATAAACATCCCACGATATCACTCCCTGACTATGGAGTGTAGACATGAACCCAATATTTAATCTGATCACAACACAGGCTTGGTTTCACGTGATTTCTAGCACTCAGGCTTTAGGTTACTCTGAGATGGCATTTATATGTTTTTGTTACTTCTGTAATTACTGAGAAAACATTAAGACAGCAAAATGTTCTCCACCTGAATTTTAACTGTAGTAACATAGCTTCACAGTAAATTAAATGAGCTATGGATAGCATCTGTCAGATTTTACAGGTTACCTTGACAAACCAAAGTTTGCCTCTGAATCTTGGTGATTTGCCCTAAATATTTATAAAGTGAGCTTTCAATTGCACAGCCCAATGTGATAATTTTAATTATGGAAAGTCGTATGCTAGTTTTCAATAGGTCTAGCTGGAGAAGTTTACCATAATAAGAAACTGTTAGAAAAGGAAGTTAAACTTCCTTTCAGATTTATACCAGCTAATTAACTATTTTTGTAAATTATAAATTGCACCTGAGCAATGGTCAGATGATGGTCAACCAAGGTGACCTGTCATAAAAGGTCAAGAAGACTAAGAAAAAGTTCTGAGTCATCTCTGATGCCTATTGTCCCTTGGTTTGCTTTAGTTTCCACATCTCATTCAACCAGTTATTTTGATGAATTCCGGTTTACAGGAAATATCTTTAAAATTCTGTTAAAAACAAACAAACCAAAACCAAAACAGCAAAAAACCAAAACAAAGCAAAAAAACCCCAAACCAAACAAACAAAAACCAAACAAAAACTCCCAAACAAACAAACAAAAAACATGATGCTGTATAATCTATCAGCCTCATAATTACCTGCATTATCTTCCTTTTTATGTGCTTCTTTCTGTGATCTCTTGGAGACCCTCATGAAGCTCTGAGTACCCTCAGTCTCTAGCAAAGCTGCATGGGAATTTGCAATGTTCAAAAATTTATATAGACACTTAGCACCTTGTCAAACTAAACTCACTTTTTTGGGTTTGGAAACAGTTTTGTGACTGTTCCAGTTGCTATTTCTGTGCTTGTCTTTGTAGCCAGGGTGATATTTGAACTTAATTTAGCAATTGTTCCAATGATGGCTCATGGCAAAAAAAAATATTCACCACAAATAAGCTGTATGTAAAAACTTTAGAAAATAACATGCTTATGTGATTGAACCATTTTAAATTTCAGGATCAGTTAAGTGAATTGCTAATAGCACTGGAAGAAAAGTCAATGAAGATTGAAGGGTTTGTGAGTGATATTGAATCCTTATTTAACTCTGTTGAGGTAAGTCCAGTGTTTTATCACACTAGTTTTCTTTCCCTGTACAAAACAGCTTCCAAAGTATGCTTGCCTTGTTGCGTTATTGCTTCCACTAAAACGGGTTGGTCCTCCAGTCCTCAAATTGACTTCTTTCACCAGGAGGTGATAACCTTAGGGGCAGGAAAAAATTGCTCTGTATTCACATTATTGTGAAGTAGAATATGTGACTGTCAAACACTGGAGGAAAAAGTTCCATTAATTTTGTTTATGCTTATAAAGAGCTCATGCTGTTGTGCCTTTATTTAGAATCTGTGAAGCATCTAAATGAGTTGCCCAATGTCTGAGTTCTTAATGCTTATGTTCTTAAGCCTTGAGGACTGTATTCATTTCAGTTGAAAATATGGACATTTAGCTATTTTGTAGTCAGACTTCTCTCTCTCTCACTGTTCAAATACAGAAGTGTAATTTTAAACACTAGCAGTAAAAAAATCTGCCATTGTTTTTAGTGTATCTCTCTAGCGGTATTTCTCCCAGATGAGCTTGCTTACAGAAATAAAGGTCTTGTATTGTCAGAATGCCAGGACTCTGGTGGATGGCTTATGTATAGGTAACTGAGAATTTTTGTGTATTCATTAAATGTTGTACTTTTATTCTGCAGATCAATTTACATCTGTTTTTATTTTGCAGGAAAACTGTAAGAAAAATGCAGAGTTATTGGAAAAGCAGAATGAAGAGATGCTTAAGAAAGTGATAGCACAGTATGATGAGAAATCAGAGAACTTTGAGGAAGTGAAGAAGATGAAAATGGAGTACCTGTATGAGCAGATGGTTAACTTCCAGCAAACTGTTGATTCAGCAAAGGAAACTTTGGAGACAACAGTAAAAGAAATGGAAGAAGTTGATGGATTTGTTTTCCTAAATGTAAGTAAAAATGGTTTTCATTTATGATAGTAGTATACTGCTACTTAGGAAAGCACTTATACTGTACCTAGGCTGAGAATGAGTTATTTACCTTCCTTTTGGGTTTTTTTTTTTTTTTTTTTTTTTTAAGATAGCTAAGTCCTGCAAGATCAGCTATTCAACTCTGAAACTGATAAATCATTTGCTTTTGTATTATGAATGCTCAGAGAGAACTGCAAAGATGATGCACAGGATGAAAATGTGACTTACACCATTAAATGGTTCTGTTTTGTGAAGAGGAGGTCAGGAGACAGTTCAATAATTTATCTAAAATTATCCACTGAAAAGTAAGAAATATTAGAGTAAAAGGTGAAATTAGAAAGTGTAATTAAAAATGATCTGAAGCAGAGTTGTTGCTGTGTTCTGGGGGTTTTCTGGTGGTTCGGGGTTTTTTTTCAAGTGAGCAGACATAGACAGTAGTTATGCATTCAAGATTACTGAGGCTGTAATAAATGCTTACTACTGAAAAACAGTGAGTGGCTATGTGGTGCTTAATTACTGCCTGGTGTTAAACCATGACAAAGGACTAGGTTTAGAAATGTGTATGTGAGGTGTAAAACTATAATGGTCCTTTCTGGATGTAAAAAGAATCCCTTGTGAATCTGTGTGACTGGAGTTACCTAGCTCATACATGTTGTCAACCGTAAACTGGTTTCCAAGGGTTTTGCTGGTTAGTCATTAATGGTCTGGGCCCTCCAAGATTGCTCTTGTTCTACAAGACTTCTCCATAAGTGAACCATGGCACTATCTCTGCTATAGGAGTGTATTAGCCATCTTGAAAGCGATGGGATTTCTGGGACAATAATCTCTCCCATTATGGAATTACCATGTAGCCTGGAAGTTGCAGAGAAACTATCCCAAGATGCAGGGAATGAAAAGTTCAAATTACTGTCTATAAACTGATCATTCGTGCAAAATGAAACAGCTTTCCAAACACAAGCCCTCTGTCGCTGTTGATCCCGTGAGTGGAGAGATGCAGCAACACACAAATTCAGCAAGAGCAGGCAAAAGAAGCAACTTTATTAAATTATAACCCTGTT
>WUAM01000107.1:19319611-19332241 GCA_024336885.1 Actenoides hombroni
CTCCAGGAACTCCAAGGCCACCGAGACGTTCTCCAGCTTCATCTGGCGGAAGTTGGGGCGCGGGTGGTACTTGCGCCCCATCTTCTTCTGGCTGAGGACCTCCAGGAGGGCGATGAGGCGCAGGCCGTCGCTCAGGTCCCGCTGCAGGTCCCCGATGCGCTTGTTGACGCACTTGAGGTGCTCGTTGCACCAGCGGGTGAAGGTGTTCTGCTGGATCTTCTTCCAGGGAGCGTCCTCGGCCAGGTCCTTCTCGGTGGCCGGGAGCATCAGAGAACACAGAAAGCAGAGGATCAGTGTTGGACTTACACGGCGTAACAGCGAGTCTCGTTCCAGAGCCAAAGATAGGATTAGATCCTGTGTTGGCACACCACTTCCTCACTTAACAAAAACCTTCCCCACCACTTCTCAGAGCTGGGCATCCATAGCTTGACTAGACAGTGCTGAGTGTCAACGAAAGCCAGATACATCCTGAAGTGAACACACACACACACACCCCCACACACCCACACCCACACCATCTGTCTGTGGGATCAAGAACACCATTAGACCTGTGGATAGGTCAGAGTTTTCACAGCAGAGATAATGTGCAGCTTCTGAGAATTAATGGTGACAAGGTTCTGGGCACTGGAAACAAAAGGACAGTCAGTGTCTCAGTGTCCCTGCAGGTCTGGGAGATTTCTCGGAACATGTACTAGTGAAGAAAAGGAGTATTTGGGTAGGACTCCTCCCCAAGTGTAGGAAGCTATAACTGTGTGATTTACTTATTCTTACTGGAGAAAAAGCAGTATCTAGCAGACAGTCCATTGGGATGCATTCTCTCCCTATCTCCTCTCACAAGGACAATTAACAACAATAGAGGCAGCCCATAAAATTATTATTTTTGTCATTGCACCAGAACCTGAATTGAACTTATTTTAAAAATTCACGAATTAAATAAAGCATTTAGCTCTCAGTGATGATTACAGGAGAGTGCAGTCCTCCAAACAAGTTTTTAGCTTTTTAATCCCTGATGCAAAGTCAACCTTGGCCTTTGATTGCCCACAGAACGGAAGAATAATCACAATTTTAATGATTATTTTACAGAAAGGGAATTTTTGATTTCCTACCCTTATTCCTTCAGGGTTTCTACCTACCTGGTTTCACCATCAGTTGTGTCCCACTTGCAAAGGTGACTTTCCAGTTGAATACTGAGTTCACACAATGACATATTCACAAACAAAAAACACACGGAACTTCTGGTCCAGACATTTTGGTGTGTACATTTTTAAAAGAGATCAGATGGAAAAACAGATATCACTCTTGTCACATATCTTTGACTCCAAATTAGGATTTCTTTCTAGTTGCATGCCTCTGATCTTTCCATAGAAATGCAGATAGAAACAATTCTGAAATGTGTGAAGTAGAAAATCAAGCCCTTTACCCTGTTAGCATAATGTAGCTGAAACTCCTTGGACCATTTATAAGTAGAACAATTTTTGTTTGCCATAATTAGAAGGACAGGAGAGTCTCAGCTTTGCATTTATAATGCAAAACAATGATTTAAGATCTACCTGATTTCATAATTAGTTTTTTTCCTCTCCCAAAGGTGAGTTTCCAGGAGGAATCAGTTGTCCTACAATAATAAGCCTTTATACAAAAACTGTCAAAGAAAGAAGCCTCAGACTTCAAAAGCCAGAACACGCTGCTAGACATATCAAAGTGGGCTGAAATTTCCACCATTTCTTTTAAGCAACTAGCATAGCTGCTTCTAAAACATCTCATCTATATAGATATATATAAAAGTATAGACAGATCAGACAGCTTGTCAGTATCAGAAGCTAAACAAGGGACCAGACCCATAAGAGAAAAAAGCCAAGAAAAAATAAACAGAAGGAAACTCCCAGAGAAAAACAATTTAAGGTCCTGAGTTTTCTTGTTATTCAGTTGGTAATTAACCCAGTAAGGCATCCAAACCCAAGTCCCAGAAGCCAGTTTTGCCTAATCTTTTAAGCAAACAAAGGTGATTCATGAACATTAATCTCAAATATACTCCGCTATAGTGTTAATCCTGACTAACATGGTCCTTCCACAACGCAAAGGTCATTCACTGATTTTAGCATAATGACAGCAAGTTCTGTTCTGTTCCAAACACATCAACATGACAGTGAAGCTACAGGCAAATTGTTTAGGAAGTGATATTATCCCCCATGCCCTTTTTCCTTCTTATTTTAAAGCAGCTCTGTCTGCCCTCTGTATTTTAAGGAAGAGCTGACAAAAGATTTTAAAGTACTCTGTCTTTCCTAATCATACCGGTAAAAAGATACCTACTAGACTTTATAAGCAGCCTGGTTCCTCTTCCAAAGACAGGGATGTTTGAAGCTCCTGAATACACACTGTGAAAAGCTCTCTTACAAAAACCCCCATGCTGCACGTCTCAGGTTCTATGGCAGGGGACTTTAATCATCAAAATATGTGCAAAATGCCTGTTAGATGTCCCTACAAAGTGAAGATGGGGTTGTCTTTTCTCTGTCTTCTGGCAGGTTTCACATCAATACTTTTTGTAGGCCAAGAAAGATGAAGTGCCCTGATCATGAGATGCTTTTGGCATAGCCAGGAATAAACTAAGACCCTCTGTACAGAAAGCGTACAGTTAACATCTATTTTCAAAGCTGTGCCTTGAAAAAGAGAGAGAAACCTTACCAGAAGCACTTCATTCCTCAGTCCTCAACAGTTTTGCAGTGGAAGCTGTAATTGAGCAGACAGAATGTCTGGCTAGGACACCTGGTCCAGTATTCCACAGGAACAGAACTTCCACAGGCTATTCTCTCTCTGTTAATGTATATTAAAGCACTTTTTTTTTTTTTTTTTTTTTTTTTTAATGAAGGCAGAGATTTTCTGAGCCTCTGAAGACACATCTTCTCCTCTCTCTGTTTCTTGCTTAATTCCACACAGAGGTATCCCTTGAGGTACTCTTCAAAAGGGATAAATGTGAAAAACACAAGGAAAATCCATTACACAGAATTACACAGAATTATCATTGAGGCTGGAATAGACCTCAGGGATCATCAAGCCCAGCCTAAGACCTAACACCACGACACCTAGCTAGACCATGTCACTAAGTACCACATCCAATCTTTCCTTAAACACCAAGAGGGATGGTGACTCCACCACTTTCCTGGGCATTACATTCCAGTGTTTAATGACCCTTTCCGTAAGGAAGTGCTTCCTAATATCTAACCTAAGCCTCTACTGGCACAGCTTCATGCCATGTCCTCTCATCCTGTCACTGGTTGACTGGGAGAAGGCCCCCACCTGCCTACACCTACCTTTCAGGTAGTTGTAGAGAGTGGTAAGGTCTCCCCTGAGTCTCCTCTTCTTCAGGCTGAACAACCCCAGTTCCCTCAGTCTCTCCTCAGAAGACTTTCCCTCCAGACCCTTCACCAGTCTTGTCACTCTCCTCTGGACCCACTCCAGCACCTCAATATCCTTCTCGAAGTGAGGGGCCCAGAACTGTACACAGTACTCGAGGTGAGGCCTCACCAGTGATAAGTACAGAAGTACACTCATCTGTACTATCTGCAAAGCATCTGCAAAGCATTGGTAGAAACCAAGGAAAACCATGAAGCTGAAACAGCTTGAGAATTGAGACAATTCAGTAATTTGGAGAAAGATTTGTCCCAGCTCTCTGGCACTCCATGGTGTTTTACGCTGATTTCATTTGCTGGGCATCTAAACCTTACTTCCTTTGTGTCAGTAGGAACTTTCTACTGTAATTACTGTAAGAAGGACTGCTGTCTCACATAACAGCTTCTTTCCATAAGGTGATACTATTTTACTAAAATATCCCAGTCTTTTTCTTGCTGCTGCTTTTACACTAAATGTTCCAGCCATACTTTCATTTCAGCCCTAGAAGCAGTAGATATGGAAGAAGATTCCCGTCCCAGGATCTTTATGCACTTTCAAGCATCAGGTTCTCCAATACTCTTCAAGTTACTTTTGTTCAGATCATGCAGTTACTTGGTTTAACCCTGAGCCTTGTTCCTTTGACAAACTGCAACTTTCTGTAACTGCTTCCTGAATTCACACATCATTTAATTCCTTTGCCAAATCCTTAGGATTGTACACAAAATAGGGAAATTCCTGATCTGTGATGGTTTCTGGACAGGAATGAGCCAAGATGATCCCATCCCTGATTTACTGAACCTGGCCAAAAAAAAAAAAAAAGTCTAGGCATATATTTAAAATCTCACTAAAACTTCTCCATTCTGTAAGCTACCTGGACAGGGAAATTTTTGCACTCTACAAGCCTTCATTCTTTGTTCCTCTCTAAGAGATCAGATCTTGTATGTAGACTAAAATATAAGAGAGAGTGATAAAGAGAACTTGCCCTTGCAGTCAAATAATTAACCATACTCCTAATGAATTTCTGTGATAGTTATGCACATTGCATATGTGGTCCCACATATATTTACATTGATGACTTGCTCATGTAAGGATTTTAGAAATGCAATAATGAAGACATCCATGAATGCAACCCCACACATTTCTCTTTTTTGCATCTCACCAGGGAAGAAATAATTCCCTGTGTTTTGAATAAGATCCAGATCAAGTCTGTAGATTAATTACTCTTCACATTGTGGTGCCCATTTCCTACTTGGATTTCCTCCTGTCATTTTCTACATATCACTTTTCATTACCAGCATCCCATTCCCCCTCTCCCAGTATTTTTTGCCCTTTGAAAAAGAGATGCTTGTCACAGAATTCATCAGAACCACAGTTTCTCATCTGTGAATCTAAGGAAAAATCTGACAGAAATACCATTCTGATCACAAATCAAGAATCAGGACTTACTAAGATTATTTAGGCAGACCCCTACATAACACAGGCAGGAAGACAAAATGCAAAGTTCCTGAAGTATTTGAGATAGTAGAACAGAGAGGAATGACAGATTAGCGTTATAGACCAAGAACTAGAGCTGGGTACATTTCCAAAATAGCTTTGGAAAACTTCAGGTATTTTTTGCTATAATTCAGAGCAAGTGAAACTGGCCCTTCAAACTGTATTTTCTCACCTTGCTCTACTCAATCTAGATCCCTGGCCTTTAACCAGCTCCAGAAGAATACCATAAGAACTTCTATTTCCTATTGGAAAACGTACATGCTTTATAATAAACTGCTTAATAGCACTGAGTATTTGTGTTATGATTTACATTCAGCTTTCACATTCTCTCCCCACACACTTTTTCTATCTTCAAAGCCAGATAGATCTTCACATCTTAACAAGCATGAAGAGAAACAAAAAATTCTGTGTCGTTACCCAGACACCACTTGGTAGCACAACTAACTGTGTCCCCTGTCTAAATACTTGCTTTCTTCCTCCTACAGTTGCGCTGCCTGCAAGTCTTCTACAAAAAACAACTCTGATGTTTGAACATAAAACTTTATTGACTAAAAGTATCCTAGTGAGTCCCAAGACTTGACCATAAAGAAAAAGTTGTGCCTTTCATAGCACAAAATGGAAAAAAAAACCCCAGTCATATATAGGCACAGTACATTTGGAAAGGCCATGGGGCTAGAATACAAAAAATCAATATAGAAAGAATTTTCAGTCTTCTGGATACTCACCAGAACAGAGACCTAAACCTTTAAACAGAGTTCCTAAACCTTGAAACTAATTAAATGCTTAAAAAAAAAAAAAAAGTACATGGAAGTGTAATTACTTGGTTGATATGAGAAGTTAACCTTGGAAATGGAAGTTTGGTTGTTAGTGCTTATATACAAAATTCTTCACTTCTCACTTACGTGGTATTACAGCAAGTTTTGTTCCTTGTCCAAATGATAATTTCCCAAAGTTTCCTGTATCCACACAGTCAGTAAGTGCTTTACAAAAACACCCAGAGAAATCTATTTGCCTTAACTCCTCCTCTCCTAGAGAAGTTAACTAAATGCAACTGGAAGTATTAAATTATAATACCAGTAGTTTATTACACAATGAGATTTCTGGCTTAATTAAAGACATTACCCTCAACCTGTTACATATAATTGTACATGTCCATCTCTTTTTTACCCACTTTAAATTGGACACTGATTTCTTACACCAAGGACAAATTATCACTCTATCTTACCTATGCATCTTCTTTCAACCATAAAAACATATACAAGGCAATTCTGCACTAGGAAAAAGTAACTGGTTTTACCATCAGTTTATTTCCATTCCTGAAGGTGACTTATCAGTTGCAGGAAGAACACAGAACAATGGTATATGAAGTAACAAAAGCTTCAATGAACTTGGTTTCTGCTGGTACCTCATTTGCTGGCAAACATATGATCAGCTCTAGCTGAAAATCCAGAGACAGTTGCTCCCTGTGAACATTGCCAAAACATGCTGCAGCAAATTCCTTCTGCTTTTGTTTAAGGATTGTATCAGATCCAACTATGCAGTCAGAAATAGTCTCATCCAAAGTATTCAGCAGGTGAGATGAAACCAGAATTTTTTCTGGCTTTTGTAAATTATCTGGAAATAAATCAAAGCAGGTACTTCTAGAAAACATTAAGTTCTTACCTGCTTCTAACAAAGATCTGATTGTCTTATTTGGAGCAAAAATCTGTGCATATTGATATTTTCTGAATGCTAGTAAAGCTGATTGCCAAAACACTAAGATAAATAATTGTTGGACGCTAAAGACACTCAAAAATGTTTTTCATCAATAAGTTTCAGTGATCAGGGGCCTCAGGCATGGACATTCATAAATTATTAACAACCTTTGATGTTACAGTGCTTTTGAAACCTAAGTTATATGTAAATTAAAACACAAATTTCTCAGGATATTGAAATGTAACCACTCACATATCACTCCCCATTTCCATTCTGGAATTTTAGAACAAAACAATGACCCAAATCATCAGTAAAACTCTACAGGGATCTAGTATTGGACACCTGTGGCCCACATCTGTATGCATACAATTCTCAGATACAGAGGCACTTGCTTTCTAAAGCCTTTCACAGTTCTTTTATGCTTTCACAGCTTAACTTTTAGGTGCATTCCTCTTCCACGTTTAAACTCTTGATTGCCATCTTCAACATTACATCACAGCAGACCTTTACAAAATCCTGGACATGGAAAGTCTTGATCCATAACAGACTTTCTCCCTACTTTTAAAAACTGTCTTTCAATTTCTAGCTGTGAAACTAGTAAAAACCTTAATCTGAAAAGCCTTTCTTCTTTAGTCTTCATCAGTCACAAAGAAACTGACACTCTGGACTGTATGTTCAAGGAAATCAGATGTCCTGAGACAGACCAGAAACATATACTACATATATGAGTTACTGAACCTTAGTACAGATGTCTTAAGTGTCCTCTATAATCAGTAGAAAAACAGGCATTTTTCAAGCACAGTTCTTATGCTGCTAAATCTAAAAAAATGAAGATAGAAGCAAAATCACCTTCTGCTAGCATATTTGAACTGGAATGCTTTCTATTAAAGGGAGCAAACCTGTACTCACAAATCTGACAATTTCAAGATCAATACTCACTTCACCTTAATGAGTTTCTCATTAAGGGAAGAAGATACCTTTAAATCCTTTAAATGACAAAGCTCATCACAGAATCATCAGTTTTTCAGATGTTAATTTCTAACACTTACTTGGATAAATGGACAGCCTGGTCCCCTTTGCAAAAGTCACCTTTTCATAGGCACCTACGGAGCTTCACTGTGACAAAGAGCTTTACCAAAAATGCTGGCAGTAGCTCTTGAATCAAAGGAGCTTTTTAACTTTGATGCATATACAGAGATCTCCCAGGGTGCTTCTTCTCAAGCTTCCTATATCAAAACCCTAGTAAAAATTCTCAGGACAATCCCACTGCTGTGGGTTTCTATCTCAGCAGCCTTGCTCATCAGTATAACAGAGAACATAGTTCCATCCTTTTATGATAACAGCAACAGTAGAAGTCACAATAATTAACCATAACCATAGAGATTAATAAGAAAAAGCAAGACAGGAGTGGAAATTTTATTATAGAACTTCCTCCACCCGCCTCAGTTAGTACTTATCCCAGCTTACACCAGCCTGCAACATTGAGGCACCTCACATCAAGACTATGTAAACTCCTCATCCAATAGTGCCTAAATGCAACCATGATGTTTCTTGACTTCAGCAAGGCTTTTGATACTGTCTCCTTTAACATCCTTGTGGGTAAGCTCAGGAAGTGTGGGTTAGAAGAGCGGGCAGTGAGATGGGTTGAGAACGGGCTGAACAACAGAGCTCAGAGGGTTGTGATCAGTGGTGCAGAGTCCAGCTGGCAAACTATAAGTAGTGGTGTTCCCCCGCGGTCAGTTCTGGGTCCAGTCTTATTCAACATCTTCCTCAATGACCTGAATGAAGGCACTGACTGGACCCTCAGCAAGTTTGCTGATGATAATAAACTGGGAGGAGTGGCTGATACACTGGAAGGCTGTGCTGCCATCCAGCGAGATCTGGACAGGCTGGAGAGCTGGGCAAAAGCAAACCTAATGAAGTTCAACAAGGGCAAGTGTAGAGTCCTGCACCTGGGGGGGAACAACACCATGGACCAGTACAGGTGAGGGGTAGACCTGCTGGAAAGCAGCCCCATGGAGACGGACCTTGGCATCCTGGTGGACAATAAGTTCTCCACGGGACCACAATGTGCCCTTCTGGCCAGGAAGGCCAATGGTATCCTGGGGGGCATAAAGAAGAGTGGTCAGCAGGTCAAGGGAGGTTCTTATCCCCCTCTACTTTGCCCTAGTGAGACCACATCTGGTCTCCCCAGTTCAAGAGGGCCAGGGAAATACTAGAGAGAGGCCAAGGGAGAGTTACAAAGATGATGAAGGAACATTCTCCTTATGAGAAAAGGCTGAGAGTCCTGGGGCTGTTTAGCCTGGAGAAGAGAAGCCTGAGAGGGGATCTTATGAATGTTTACAAATATCTGAAGGGCGAGTGTCAAGTAGAAGGGGCCAGTGTCTTTTCAGTGGTGCCCTGTGATAGGACAAGACGTAATGGTAGCAAGGTGAGACCCAGGAAGTTCCACCTCAACATGAGGAAAAACTTCTTCACTGGGAGAGTGACAGAGCCTGGAACAGGCTGTGCAGAGAGGTTGTGGAGTCTCCTTCTCTAGAGACTTTCAAGACCCACCTGGATCTGTTCCTATGTGACATGACCTGGATGATCCTGCATTGGCAGAGGGATTGGACTCAATGATCTCCAAAGGCCCCTTCCAACCCCCATCATTCTATGATTCTATGACTCTTCACTTAGTTCATGTTGGGGGTTTTTTTAAATGCCCCCCCGTCCTCTGAACAGCAACAAAATAATGACCAAGCCTCAAAGATTTATTCCTCTCTAAGATATGAATTTGCATCTGTTCTCACATTCCTGGTTTTGGGGAGAAAAACACAAACAAACAAACACACACACAAACACTACCTTAACCTTCCTTTGTAATTAAAATTATAGACAGACACTCTACAGAGCAACTCAATCCTACTTTCTGCCTCTATATTCATTCCAATAGATTCACAGAGATTCCTAAAAGCTGACGCTGCACCCCTAAAATTCAGTATCATCTTTTTCTTGTCAGCACATCAGGCTTACATATCAGTAAGCCTGAAAATTTACTTGCAAACATAAGAATATAGTCAGATAATTCTTTATTCCAATACATGGAATAAATAAAACAGTTCATCTTTTGTGGTTGAAAATGAATCACTTAGTGCCACTTCTAGTGATATTCCAGTCCCAGGCATGAATTTCTTTTCCTTCACTGGCTTTCAGCCTATTATAAAAAAAAAATTGTTTGTTTTTATTTTAGTCCTCGTCTTTGCACTTTCCTCTTGTCAACTGTAAAATGCATCATATTCATACAAAAGAGTATATCCTATTTGTTAAGCTAATCTTTCCAATTAATATTGCAGTCAAATTTCTTCTTAGTGTTTTTGAACCCAGAGCTACAGCACTTGAGCAAAGCCTTTTCAATGGAAAGTCTGTTTCAATTTCGAGACTAAGGTTAAAAAAATCAGGCCACATTACTATCTCTTTCAGAAGGAGACAGGACCACAGGCAGCCACAAACCACAGAATTGCTGAGGTCAGAAGGGACCTCTGGAGGTCAGAAGATACCTCTGGAGGACATCCCTTTACCCAAGTAGGCCTACCTGGAGGCAGTTGCCCAGGAACTTGTATAGACAGCTTCTTAATATCTCCCACAAGGGAGATTCCACAACCTCACTGGGCAACCTGTGCCAGTGCTTGGATGCCCTGACAGTGATAGAGTGTTTCCTGATGCTCAGATGGAGCCTCCTGTGCTTCAGTTTGTGCCTGTTGCATCTCATCCTGTCACTGGGAACCACTTTGCTTGCATCTTGTGTTTTCTAATGGTATCTTCCAAATCACCAAAGGATAGTTTTATAGTGTGAAGAGATTTCTTATCTAGTTTTAGATACTGTGTACATTTACACAAATAACCATTTCTGTTGTCAGATCTATCACCTTCTGAAAGATTCACTTTGAGTTGGCTACACCAGCACTACGCAGTAGCTGAGAACTTTACATTAAGTTACTGAGACCTTTTCCCAACACAAAACTACTGAGTTTTCTTTTCACATAGGATACATAACAAGCCTTACTTGGCTTCTCTGGAGTCATTCTTCTTGACTGAGTACACCTCTCAAGATTCAGGTCTCAATCAAATTCTGCTTAACTCATGAATAATTAATTTAGGTAGGTAGACTCACTGCATGATAGAGCAGTGAGGACACATTTCTGTTCTTTGACCCTGCTCAGAGTTAAGTGAAAAGCTTTGTAGCAACTAGGGTTGTAAATTCTATACAAAAGTAATTTCCTAGCACTCAATAATCTTTCTTATTCATTGTGACTTTCCAATGAAAAATATAGGAAGTAACCTTTGTATTGCTAAAGATAAGCTAACATAAACCCTCCAGACACCTCCTCTGTGAGCTCCTTGGGCTTACTTACACATCAGCCACTTTTCTTATAACATTAGTGTAGCATTTATCTTATTTGGGTTTCCATGCTTACAGGTCATTTCTTTCACAATTATGTTTGTATCATTAACAGCCAAGATGTTTCAGAAACAGTGCTGTCAAAAACAATGGCCTAGAATTTATAACTCTCAGCAACAAATAAGAATACTATTTTTAACTAATAGTTTTCAGGGATTTTGCTGGAACTAATTTTAAAAGGTATCCAAGAAGCAAAGATATCAGATATAATAAAAGGATAAAAACCCAAATGTGAAGTACATAGGAACTTCATTAGTGTTTCTAGACTACATCTGTGCAGTTGTCTTCAAGTTGCAGTTTAAGATGAGTATACCAGAAAAGACAGATTTACATAATTGAGGCCATAGACTTATGCATATTTCTCATATTTAAGAAGAAATAACCTGTCTTTCAGGAAAACAAACAAACAACAAAAAAAACAATTAAAAAAAAACACTTAAAAAAACCCACAACAAAACCAACCAAACAATCAAAATAAAACCAAACCAACAAAACCAAACCAAACCAAAACCAAACCAAACAACAACAAAAAAAAAGTAAAAAGAAAGAAATAAGAGGTCAGAAATTGTTAGACTGAGTGAGATTTAGTGTCAGATATACTCCTGGGACAAAAATTGTTTGTATTTGCCACAAGTGGTTTCACTACTATAGAAAGCTTTGCAAAAACTCACTTGAGTGTAAAAAATAAACCACAAAACAAAACAAAACCCAGAGCATACTGAAACATCTGCTTATTTTTTAATCCCATGCACTTGTTCTACATTTTTTCAAGTTGCTACTGCACAGAAAAGAAGGCCTGTAGGATTTCAATACCAAATTTTCCTTTCTCAAATGTAACTTCAAATCCTTTCCCTGAGGACAAACCATCCTGTACTGTGTCTCTGTCTACAAACAGGCAGTAGCTTTCAAACCCTCTCTAATAGACAGGCAATCACAATCAGTTTATCCAGTAAAAAATTGGGCCTGATTTTACAGAATACATCAAACTGATAACAGACAATTTAGTAGCAAGGATCTTGGTTGGTACTGGCCTTGAAAAGTAGTACACAGAGCTAGGTAATTGAGTTTTAATTTAAATTTATTTGAATGCATAGGGAATAATATGATCTATTTTGTTTGTATCCATCTATTTGTGGTGCTTTATTCCAATCTTTCTTACCTGGCTGCACTTTCTGTTCTGAATGCTACCTTTGGGAAGATTCTTCATGGGTATATTACACAATAGCTTTGAAAGAACCTTCTGTAAGCAGCGTTTTACTGATTATCTTCCTCTTACTTCATGTAACTGGCTGCTATAGTTGGCACAGGAGTGATTTGTGCTCCTATTAATTTTTTTCATGTTTGGGAATTTTAAATGGGAGCAAGGCCTTTGGAAATACCATCCTCATATTTCTCTAGCTGAAAATGAGCAGCCTACCTGAATGCACTGCTAGATGTATTCCACACAGGAATGTGATGTTTCCAATGATCACGTCCACAGCAGCTCAGCCCTTTACAAAACATGACTTCCATCCTCTCCAGAAATTTAAAATAGTTTCTTGTGGATGCTAAAAAGCTGCTAGCAGAGGGATTTTCTCTGGTTCTCACAATATTCTCTGAGAATCCTACCTTTCTCA
>WUAM01000107.1:19339979-19351402 GCA_024336885.1 Actenoides hombroni
TGCCGCTTGCTTAATAAATACTTTAAATTCTAATTGAACTTGGCTCATGGAAATTTGTTGAGCAAAACTTATAACACACAGTACGTTCTAACTCTACAACTACCCCTCTATTGTTGTTACTTATTCAAAGATTAGTAAGACACTATCAGACATTTCGTCTCCTGCTTTCAGTGGTAAAACCACTAGTGATTTTAGAATCATTTTCTGTGCTATAAAAATGTTCATTCAAACCTTTGAATGACTGCTAGCCCTAAACTGAACAGATCTTATTTTTCCATATGCACATCCATGTGAAAATGAAGTTGATGGATAACAGAGGTGATACAGTATAATACAGTGCCCTTGTTGTGGTAGTAGCAGTACAGTTTTTTGCAATCACATCAAGAGACCTTGAAGCCTGAATATTATTGTATGCTTCAAAAGTATGTTGTCTGTCCAATAAGTTATTGCTTGCCTGACATTGTCTTCAAGCTCTAATTGCCACATTAGCTGAATTTCTGCTGTCTGTCTGCAACATCTCCCCTGGGCTTGCTTAGAATGGACTGAAGCTGTGGGTGTGAACTCCCTACAGCCTGCCTTACACCAGCAATATTGAAACTCTTTGAGGTTCAGTTCTCCATCTCTCTTGAGAGATGCCCAAGAAAAGCACTCAAGCCCTTGTGCAAAACGTTACTGCTGTCACTGGCTTCTCAAGTCCCACACTGCATTTTTGTCTTTTATTAAGTATCCTATGATTTACTTATCTTCTTGTGTGTTTTTTAACTGTGTTAGTGCTCCTGCCCATTCTATGTACAGGCAAGATAAGCTGCTATTTTTCCTTACTGAATTACAGTTAATGTGCAATTTATTTCTCCTATCCGAATAATTATACTCCTAACCTGGGTTTTCATCTTTGAAATTTCTAAGCAAATGTTCTGTCCATGGCAAAGATATCACAGAAATACAGAATTATTAAGTTTGGAAGGGACCTCTAGAGGTCATCTGGTCTCCCTTGCTCAAGCAGAGCTACCTAGAGATGTCCAGATGGCTTTTGAATATAGCTCTAGGGATAGTGACTCCACCCCTGGAGGGGCCATCAAGGGCCATCTGAACACAATTAAAATGAACACAATTAAATCTGTAGGAGAATATGGAAAAGGTTTTATACTGAAGAGTACTGCTTACCATCATCCTTAGTTATTCTGGTATCGTCAGATCTCTTACAGGACAGTGTGTTTTTTCCTATTTAGGATAATTCTAAATCCCAAGATGCTAATCTTAGCACAGGATATTTTACTGTGGAACAAAATCTTTCCTTTAGCTCGTATCAGCTGTGAGAGCTGCAGACTCTGCCATCTTCTGTGGAATTAGCCACACCAACATGATCTTACCACTGGGCTGTAGAAGAGCTCCCTGCTAAGGATTTTATTCTGCAATTGATTAGATTCTCCTGTTTTCTTGAGTTTCATATTCTGCATTAGCTCAAAATTATAGATTTGCAACTGAAAAGTGAAAAGCCACTGCTAGTGGGAGGCAATCAGGAAATCACAATGACAGCAAATAGGACAGCAGAGCTACAGGCTCTTTCCTAACTCACACTAAAATCAGGACCTAGACAGATCCTGACAGGGGAAACAGATCAAATAAAAATGCCTGCAGAATCTGTCTAAAATTTTAAAAGCTGGAAAGGCCTGTGTGTCTGCACATGTATCTGCTTCTTCCAGATGGACCTTGTGGTCCAATACAATATTGCCTTTCCCTTTAATCTCTCTTTTCAGAGATTGCCTAGGTGCCAAAATTCCTCACTGGGTACAAATACCCCTCTTCCCTCCAAGGATGTATTTATGTAACTTGTTCTCTCGCCCTCTTTTATCTCCAGGTAGTTTAAGTCAGCATAGATTGCTTCTTGATACAGGAAGCTAATCCTTTCCTTACAGAAGGTCAGACATAGCCAACCAGTTTTCTCCAGATAAATTGAGGAAAACGGACTGCAAACATTTTGCCTACAGTATAAGAATGCCTGGGCCGTTTTCAGGATTCATGCTTGGTATCGTGTCTCAGAAACATTATATTGGCCATCTGTGACACAGCTCCCTTATTTCACATACCCTGACCTGAAATAAAATCTTAAGGGTGCCTCAGGCCTGGCCACTAGGCCAGCCCACTCCAGTGGGGACTAATTCTGCTCACTGTGGGTGACTGATAGACTGTGGTAAGAAAGTGATGGACGGGTATTCTTGGCTTCTCTTCACAGAGATGAAGACTTCAAACTGTCTTCTCAAAGACACCAATTTCTCTTTTTTTTCACAGATACCTAGATAACAGAGACTTTGACAACTGACATTTTAGAGGTTAGTGAGGACATAGATGTTCCCACACTGACCAATTTCCCAGTGGTCCACGGGGCTATCTGAAAAACCTGACCATGGAGGTATCACTCAGGTCATAAATCTCTTCATAATGTAAATGAGGACTCTGATGTCCTATACCAATGTGGATGGGTGTTTGTAACAAGAGAGACCGATGTCTTTTTCTGGCTGGCAAATTTCTGTACAAGTCAATGTTATCCCTCAGTAGTCACACATTTGTAGATCCTTCTTTTTGCTTGTGCAGTGTTGCAGGATTCTGCCAAAGCTCTCAGGCACAATCAAGGACTGCTCAGAAAAATGGCATTCCTTGATTTGCATAGAGACACAGAAATGGTATTCCCAATCTGAGTCTTGCCTGAGAGACTGGGAAAAGGTGTGGAGTGCAAAATGAAAAGGTTCAGTATGTCATCAGAAAATCGGGATAAAAATACTAGTGAACAAGTCTTCCTGGTTTACCTTATGGAGATAGAATGCACTAAATAAGCATTTTACTGGTTTTGGATTTGCCATGCAAATTTCACTTATCTTTTGTATAGGGTGAGGGTCTTCCTCTAGGTGTCTGGAGGTTCTGAGGGACTAACCTAACAAAGCTTAATTGAACATTCTATGCACCCTGTAGAGGCTGTCTTGAGGCCAACAGTAACTCAGTATGTGAAAAAACTTATCTCCCTTTCAGGATGTGGTTAACTTGTTTTTCAAAACAAGGGAGTTAATCTTGCATGGTGTAACTTAGTCACAAATGTCGACCACAGCATCCTGCCTGTTGCTTGTGAGAGAAAGATAAGTTGGGGAATGTGTGTGTTGGGGTCTTCTTGACTAATAACCAAGTTGCTATGGAAAATATCACTCCATCAAACCACCATACATTATTTCCTGTTGTCCTCTTCCTAGTATCAGTAATTGGAAAAAAACAGCATATTTTCTTCCCTTCTGATAGGTGTATTTTCCTTCCTCATGCTCATATCAAACTCTCTCTTAACTGATTGCTTCTTAGACGTGTCTCCTTTGGCTATGATACAAACTTTGCAAAATTTGCAAAACTTGATAGGGTCTCTTCAAAGTGATCTGAAAGACCAGACCTCATTGAAATCCCTTAAGTCTACAACTCATAGCCACACTGAATCTTTTTAATGTGCCAAAGAGAAACTTCACTTCCCTGAACAAAGTCTAGAAAAGGCAAATTCAGCCAAAAGGAAATGTAGGTTATCAAATCTCTATTTCTAAACTTGCTGTTCATTAGGAAAGTTGGATTTCAGTAATCTTCATCCCAAATTCAGAAGAAAAAGCACAGAACAAAATACAGCATTTTGGCTTAGTAAAACTTTATTTTGATCATTACTACAGTAGCCTAAAATGTATGTGCCTTTGCAGAAAAAATACAGGTTTAATAAAGAAATGCTTCTATGGTTGCACATTATCTAGTTGAACTGAATAACTTCAGACCCAATACAAGTCCCCTCATCTACACTAGAAAATTATGGACATGAAAACTGTCTAAAAAACATTAAAGCTATAAATAGCATCTACTGTGCCTGAATTGTCTCAGCAGCAAAACATCAGTTCTACAGACAGTAATGCAACATGCCTGTTTTAAAACATGAATAGTGAGGGTTGGATTTTTCAAAACTATTGAAGCAGGTTGAGTGCTTCTATGAAAAGGCTAGAAGAGTGCAGAGATCAATTTCTATTTAACAGGGAGATGAGGAAAAGTGCACTCATCCTGAATTCACTGAGCAGAAGAAATAAAAAAAAAGCAGTTACAACTCTCTAAACTAAAATAAACTATCTAGGCAGGATTCAACAGTATGAAATATCTTAAGGGAAAGGGGCTGTGTTGTGTTCTGGATGGTTACTGTCAGCAGATTGCACACTGGCTGTTCAACCCGTTGCACTTCTGGTACCCACTCTCTCCTGCTGTTCTTCAGATTGCTGTTGCCTCGTTTCTTCACTGTCAGGAAAAGTAAAGTGTGTTTTAAGCTCCATTTAATGTAAGTGGACCTTCCTGACACTGTTTGATAGGGGTCATATCAAGACAGGTAGACACAAAACTTAGGCTGGACTATCTTTTGTGCCTCTTTGGATACCTTTAATTTGAAAATCTTCCTCCCTCCCCTCTTTCCTCCTTCACATGTTTGTGTTTTGGAAACCACTCTTTTGACTCCTTATTTGTATTGATTTTTCTTCAGGCTTTGTACTCTGTCACTTGAACTAGTCAATGAGATATGTCCTTGGCACTGCTGGTAATACCTGAATTGCTCCGGTAAAGCAAGTTTGTTTGCAAAGAAAATGTGGGGACCAGCCACCAGAAACTGAGCTTTGTATAGAGAAAGGGGATGTTTTCTTTGTGGTTTGGTAGGGAGAAGGGGTGCTAGGTTTGGAGTTTTTTCATTTTGTTTTGGGGGGGGGGTTGTTGGGTTCAGTTGGTTTTTTTGCTGGTTGGTGTTGTTTTCGTTGTTTTGTTGTTGGTTTTGTTTTGGTTTTTTTTTGTGGTGGTGGTGTTGGTTTTATCCCCCAGAAACCTTCAAGAGTTATTTAAAGGAAAAAGCAGCAGACAAACAGGTATCATTGCTTGTGGAGTTGAAGAAGTACTCAAAGACAGGCAGTCATTCCTGGCATGTGCTTCCAGTATTTCTATAGATCATGCTCTCTGCTTCCTTACCTCAGAAAAGAAATAACTTGATACTCATGAGTGTGTTGAAGGCGACAGTTTTTGCCAGCAGGACTCTCAAACCCAACACAGCCATAGACAGCATGTTCGCTTTCTCCATTTTGGTATCTGCTTAGTGATAAAGATGGGAGAGATCATGGTCTAGATTTGGATATTGTGATACTGGCAGAAAGCAGAAAAAAACCACAGGTAATAGTTTGGGGGAAAGAAACAACAGCAAAAGAAAAGATGATAGAGAAACGTGGAAACAACAGAGGAGGCTGGAGTGGATTTTGCTTCCTGTTGCTTGTCTGTTACTGAACTATGTACCTTGAAAAAGCAGGTTGTGTTTGATGAACATATTGTATTGCAGTCCCTCTACCCCTGAGAAAATGCATTTCCATGCATTTTTCCCTGGCATAGTAAATTCACAATCTATTTAGGTAACTAACCTTGTGCAGAGGTATCTGTGGTGTTGCAAACTGTCCCTGTTACTGGTTCTTCATCCTCCTTTCCTGTGGCTTGATAAAGAAAAGGCATTATAAACTAGATCCTCATTTTAGAAAGGATTAAACAAAATGCTCAGATGACCCTTTCCACAGGAATATGTCAGCAGTACAGTCTGAGGATCAGATGACAAGTCACTAATTCTAACATTACTTTGAGGATTCAATTGGAGGAAAAAAAAAAAAAAAGAAAAAAGAATTCCTGAGTTGTTTTGGTTATACTATTTGACATAAAAGCAATCCCTCAAAATATAAAAAGTGCTTTAGGAAAACACCCCACCACTTCAACTTTTTATTTTTAGAAAGTCTGTTTCTACCTAGGTTCTAGGAGGTTGGCTGCTATGTGGTGAAGCATTTAGTCATAAGTAAATACACATTTTTAAAAAAGATTGTGTCTTCTGCTCCGCATCACCATCCCCCCTGCCCCGCAAAAAAAAAAAAAAAAAAAGTAACTCCAAGTTGTTAAACAGGTAAGACCATTAATTTTAGATTCTTTTAAATATCTTTCAGCTCTACTTGCTTACATATCAGATGTCTTAGAATCACAGAACCATAGAATCCTTTAGGTTGGAAAAGACCTTTAGGATCATCAAGTCCAACTGTAAAGCCGGCACTGTCTGCCCCTTTCTGCTGGTTACCCAAGGCAATACTTATTAGCAGAAGAAATACCAAGTGCTAGAATACACTGCCTCCAGAAATAAGTTGTAGCTCTACCACAAAATTGTACCTGATAATGTGTAGTTTCTAAAAATGCTGCTGTTGAATTTAAGCATGCAGGTCACCTCTGTGCCTTTTGTCACATTGACCACTTTAATAGTATCGTACAACCCCTCTGATGTCAAAATAGACGTATTCTGTTCATATACAACTTCATTAGGAGACATCTCCAAGATCATGTTCTTTGTATGGGCATTTCTTGCCAAACAAGCTGCTTTTCCAATGCTGCCATCTTCTTCCAGTTTCTCTGATTTCATCATAATGACTTGAGGGGTGGAAAAATTTTGATTGTCTATAAAAAAAAAACAACACGTTGTTTGAGCATGATTTGTTTTTATTGCAAACTTGCCTGAGTGTTGTCACCTAAAGTTCATATATACTCCATCTGTGACTAATTCCTAGCATTATTAATGACTAACTCCCTTTTTTTTTTTTTTACATTATTTCTTATTGCTGCTTCCAAAAGATCAGATCAAATACAGAAAGGGCATATGAAAATAGTGTTTTTTACATGTGTTTTAATTCCACAGGATTCTAAGCTTCCTATTGCCAAGGCTCATGTCTACATGTGAATTCTTTGTTTTATAAGTACATGCAAATAAGAACTTATGCATGTCTCTCCAAGAGTCAGATTATTCTGCTTTCTCAACAACTTAATTCCTAAAATTAACACTTCTATCAAGGACTGTCTTGCATATTCATGAGATATGAGGGAATAACTGTTTTTCCTTTATTTGTCCTCCCCTCCCTCAAATCATCTTCTGATATGGCTAAAAGGTCTAACAATAGAAAGTGTTGTAGGGCAAAGAGAATTCAGTGTGTTGCTTCACTGTTGCACAAGTTACTCCAATGAATAAATGACATTATTTGCAGAAATAACCTAGAACTGGAGTTTTGAAACAACCTAAAAGACACTGATAAGTGTCTTCTTTCAGAAGAGTTGCTCTGAAACTTTTAGATGTATGTTTTCCAGTTTTGAAAGAATTTTAGAGTTGAATTCCCAATTCCCAGCAACATACATGAATGATTAAAGGTTTGACAACTGCAAAGGCCTGAATTTCAACTGTATAGCAGAAGCTTTCTCTGGGAATATAAGACATACAATTAATGAAATGTATGTGCAATAACCCTAGTTTCTCCATCTATGGAAAATATATTTTATATTTTTAGAAACTCATGGTATCATAATGATTTGTTGGCTACTAAATTATTTTGACACACATATATCTGACAGGGCAAGATTAAGCAACACAAATTTTAATAAAGACATGAAACTGAAGGGAATCATCTAGCATTTTTCATTGCCAAAATGGGCTATTTTGTGAAAGGCTATCAGACATAAAAAATAAATACATAAATATATATATATGTCCAATTTGAGAGGCACATTAGGCTTTGAATTTTGCATGGTATCTGCCTTGTAGACTGGTCAAGAGATCCCTCAGGTCTAACTTTTTGTTCATGACAGAGTATTTTTTCAATTTTTGATTACGGGGCTTTGATTTTACTCTCTCCACCACCCATACCCCAATACTGAGAAACTGAGGTGAAAGCCTCAGTAGTACTCTGCCATAACTTCATGGGTTGGCTCTACTAATAAAACAGGCACAATTCCACACTTGTCAACACTCACAGCAAACAGAAGATAGAAGAGGAATTAAACATTCATTGTCTTCAATTGACCTATTCAGTTTAACCCAACCTCTGAACAATTTAGTAAGTTTAAACTAGTGTAGAAATGTTGCATAAGAATCCATTTTATGCTTTTGTACATTATCCTTCTCTACTCTCAGTGCTGTCTTTCTAACTCTGAGAGAATAGAAAGTCTTAGGAACTTAAATGTCAACCTCCACTGAAAATTTAATTCCCCTTAGACTGTCCAAGCATGACTTTAAATCCTAATAATTACTATGACGAGCTTATTAAGATGCCTAAGTGGGTAGATGTTAGGTCCCAAAGAAATTCAGCATGACAGCAGACAGGACTTGACCTCATGGAGACCAAATTCTTTGGCAACTCCTGAGAAATGGGATCAGCATGGCACTTAAATTGTCTAATTGCATATAAAACTATTATACATAGCAAGCTTAAAGGAGTGAGTTTAAAGCATGGGGGAGTGACTGTATGACTTTTAGGAAGAAAAAAAAAAGGGGAAAAAAAAAGTGAAAATCCAAACAATAACAACTCAGAAAAGGTTAAGGCATACAGAATACTTACTTGGCTCCACGGTCAGTTTAGTCCCCTTCCCAAAGACAAGGACAGTAGTAACACACAGTCAAAATCAGTAAATCAAAAAAGGATCATTTTGCTCATCCTCCTACATACATTTCCTTTGCAGGTGCTGTAACATGGTTTTGCTAGAGACTGTTAGCCCTGAGCATTCTTTATTATCTGAGAAGAACTTTACAGGCTTTTCATGTTTTCTGATCTCTAGTATTCCCAAATAACCTTCTAGCAACATTTATTAGCAAGCTGCTTCTCTGGAATAATTCACTGGGTGAGATCTTCAGCAAGAACAATGTACACTGTACAATTGCAACTAATAAAGCAGAAATATTTCTTTATCAGACTCAGAAGTCTCAACTATTTTGCATTACCTGAAAATACAGCCATGAATTCCTACCACTGCTTGCTTTTGGGAGGGACGTGTCCATTACATTCTGACAGTAGCATTAGCGCAAAAAGGTGTACTTCTTTTTCCCTTTAATCTTACAAAGTCATGGGAAAAGCTACATATTGCATAATGTCATGGGCATTAGTATTCTTAATTAAATTTTTATCTAGAATAAATCAAAGCAAACCCCTTACCTGTCCTTAACTGAGCCCTCAAGAGAATATGTCTTAAAGATCCTAGAGTGACTAATAATGTATGTTTTTCTATGTCATTTTGGTTCGGGGGTCTTAAAAGATTCAAGTAATAAAGTATGTCTGTTCTTAGCATCTTAAAACACATAGTAGTATCTCCCAAATAAATCCAATTTAACAACAAAAGGGTCAGGTTGATCAAATTCTTAAAATTTTGGCCTAAACTTATTATTTCAACAGACATTGAACGACTTAGATGCTTAAGGCCTATTACCTTTTACAGAGAAACATAATCCTAAAGCCTTTGTGCAGCTTTGAAAGTGTCACCCTATCCTTAGCTAGAAAAAGAGAAGTTGTTGAACACCATGGAAACTTTAGTCAACTGAATTGTCATATAATTTTTCATCAGAGTGCAAGAAAGGATAGGTACACAGGAAAAACAGAAAGCGTGATTTAAAGCATTTCATGGTAGAGGGGAAGACAAGGCTATTACCCTTCTTTTTTGAAACTGAATTCCCATTTCTCAGGAGTTGCCAAAGAATTGTTCTCTAACCCAAGTTGTGGGAAACTCAGTGAAGATGTTCAAGAAATTTGAGTAAATGACTGTAAAATTTTCCTTAAAACAAGAATACCTTATCTCAGACAATGAGCCACATTCTACATTCAGCTGGTAAGAAACACAACTTTTCTTGTCAGAAGAAGAATCAACACACTAAATTTTTTTTAAAAGACATACAAGCCCCTTTATGTGATAAACAAGAGCATCATATCAGCATTTCTGTAAATGCCTTCAACGGCAATACCGTTACTCAGTTTTTCACCTGACCTCTGAAAGCATCATAATAAGTCTTAAAGTATGTACCTGGATGTTTAGGATAACAAAGATCACCCTAAAACACTCCCCTGCTGCCCCATCATCGACCCTCCCACAGAAAAGCTTGGGATGACAGCCACCTTTTTTGTACAGCATGACATTTCAAATGAAGATGGGAAGAATTAAGGCTTGTTATAATCTCTACTCACCACATATGCATTTTCAAAGCCTAGGCAACTTGGTAGCCAATTTTCATTCATTCTAAGTGGTCTTGGATATAAGGCTTTTGTGAAAATTCAAGCTCAATGATATTTAAAATCATTCCTCCTCTTTTTCCATGCCACAGGATTTACTTACCTGGTAATACTGCAAGTGTGGTGTCAGTGCCAAAAACTAACTTCTCATACCAGAGAGTGAAAGATCTGTCTCAAAACATCTCTCCACTGTCAGCTCATCACTGAGCTGTGCATTCCTGCTCAAAATGAAGCAATGAAAATCCACTGGAAGATTGGACACTTCACAGTGAATGTGGGTGAGAGGGCACTGGGAATCCAGACTGGGAGTAAATTGTAACATGTTAAACCTAAGTAGTGTACAGCAGGTGTTTCAGGATCATGGAGCAATGGTGATGAACAGATGTAGCCCAGTGGTTCCTGTGAAGCCTTTCTAAGCATTTACAAGCAAAGGATTCATCTTGAAACCCTGGCTGGAGTGAGTGTACTCTAAGCATTATCGCAGCATTAAATTCTTACAGTGAAACCAAACCATTAGATTCCTTTGTCCTCCCCCACCTTAATTTTAACATAATTTTTAGAAATAAAGTAATGGTACTTACTTGGTTCAACTGTGAGAGTGGTCCCACTTCCAAATATAAGCTTATCCACATTCACACTGCTAAGTCTCATTCCAATAAATAACGCTTCCCTCATAGTATTCAAAAGTGGTGTAGAAAAAAGAGATGAAAAGCAAGATATTTGTCCCAATTATCCATGTGTGCAATCCCATGAGGGTATCCAGAGACACACTTTCTTCCATAACTGGAAAGGGGAAAACAATAATTGAAGAGCTCAATGGTTTCCAATGGCTTGATTGGCTTTCCCAGTTCTCCCTTTCTTCTGTCTTCTAGAAACTCTGTAAGCTGTATGTTTCTATGATAAATAGAAATACAAATTTAATGTTATATTTGTCTTCTCAATCATTTCAGACACCCAGATCCTTTCTTCCCCAAAATACATTGCCTTTTCTCCTTCTTTGGGTTTTTGTACAAGGCGCTGTGTTGTTTATATCATCGTGATAATCCAGCCCCTAGCACAGTGATACATTTCATTACAAAAACTACCTCTTCCTTCTTCTCCACTACACAGAATTTTGGATTATACAGGCAGTCACATGATGTCTCGAGTGGTTACTGCCCCAACGTACCACATGAAGAAAGACAATATGCTGTTTAAATAAGGGTCTAAAATAATAACAGAAAGGTTGAATTATAAGTGAAAAGTTGGGGATTGTATGGAAAGGGAAGGGAAGGGAAGGGAAGGGAAGGGAAGGGAAGGGAAGGGAAGGGAAGGGAAGGGAAGGGAAGGGAA
>WUAM01000107.1:19387942-19442969 GCA_024336885.1 Actenoides hombroni
ACATTCAAGATAGATACTCTAATTAAGCTGGTGTTCTGACTGCTTTTTTTTTTTTTTTTTTTTTTTTTTTTCTCCCGGCGAAGGGCTTGTTTTATGTGCCGTCCTCTTCCCCTTCCCCGCCCGCCGCGCTCCCATGGCGGCCTGGATCCGCTTCAGGGCGGAGGAGGACGAGGCGGAGGACGAGGCGTGCTTCTGGCGGTACGACTCCACCTGGGAGGAGGAGGACGAGGAGGAGGATGGCGGCGGCGACGAAGGCGGCGAGCCGGAGGGAGCAGAGGCGGCAGGCGGGGAGAAGCCGCTGTCGAGCTGTGCGCGGGGCTCCCAGCAGGCCCAGGTGGGTGCAGTGCGGGCGGCGCGGGAGTCCCGCGGGGCACGGAGCGGACCCTCGGAGGCCGGGCCGGGTGAGGAAACCCCTTCCCCGCCGGCCGCTGCTGCTCCGCGCCGCTGACTGCGGCTCCCGGGCCTTGGCGGAGGCAGCCGGTTCGATCTCCGGCAGCTGGAGAGATGCTGCGGGAGCCAGCGCAGCCCCTCGGGGCTGTCTCGGGTCCTTCGGCCTGTGCCACCGACCCACGTCCACGCGTGGATCCCGCTGGGCCACCCGCCTCCTTGGCGGTCACTGTATTCGGGCCCCTTCCCTACGGTATCCTCATTTACTGTCAGCAACTGGAGCAGCTTAAAATACTTGCAGGCAAAGGCAGCAAGCTCGAGCGTGTGTTCATTTTGTCCTCAAGAAGGGGACACGATCCGCGCCGGGCTCTCAGGTGCCGAAGGCAGAGCTCTGCTGTGACTTCGTGACCCCGAGGTTCCCTTGGGCTGCCCCGAGCTGGGGGTTAATATTCGTTATTTCCCCACCACCACCACCATTCCCTGTCATCTGGGTACTTTATCCCATCAACACAAGTTCAGTCTCCTGCCTGACACCCGCCAGTTCCAGCGGCCTCCGGGTTTGATGCGGTGACATCGAGGTTCTTCGGCAACTCCTCCTTTGCTTGGTTTGTTGGGTTTTTTTGTCAGGATCCTCACCTTTGTACGGTGGCCTTTTGCACTCTGTCCTGCCATCGAGAAAAAGCCATCACACACATCTGCTGGCTTTCGAAAATGAGCTCTAACTTTTTATTTCTTTTATTTTTCCGTTGTTGGTTTCTTGTGGGGTTTTTTTTTGTTGTCTTTTTTTTTTTTTTTTCCTAGGGAGCAGGATTATTAATAAAATAAAGCAAAAAAAAAAACAACAAACCCCAATATTTTAAAAACTGCAGTTAGATGTAATGACCGAGGTAGTGATGCAAAATGTGAACGCTTGCCTCTGATGCCTTAAAATACAGTTGATTTGAAACAAAAGGAACTTGTTACTCTGATCTGAGGTTCCCATCTTTAGCAGCAAGTGGGTTTTTTTGAGTTTGAGTGTAATTTCTTCTCCAGCATTGCTTTGGCAGGTGCAAAACTGTATCTGTTGTTGAAGTATTTCCTGGGTGGGTCAAAACCAGCACAGGCCTTAACTCCTCCCCTTTCGGGGAAAGGGAAACTAGTTCTTCACTTCAGTTTCGTTTCAGTGACTCATCCATATTCTTAGAGTATAAATAGGTGGGTAAAGCTTTTTAGTTAATGCACTTTTAAAGGAGTTTAATTTGAAACTGTACATTGTCTTTTTTTTTTTTTTAATAAGCATTAAGGTATTCAAATAATCTCCCTTAAAAAATAAAAATTCTGTGCAAGAGATTATTCCAAACACTCAGGAATTCCTACAAAAATACACATTCTGTGCTTTATGGATAAAATCAGAGTGGAAAGGCAGCAGGTGAAGGTGCCCATGCACATCTCTGCATCTTCCTGGAGTTTACTGCAGGGAACGTAGTTCGGCCTTGGCCGTGCCCATACATCTCTGAAAGGTCACAGGTATTTTAGGCAGAGTGGCTTTAATGCTTCCAGCAAAAGGCAAGATTTCTGTGAAGTGTTTTGCATTGTTTGAGGGCATGCTGTCAGTTTTCTTCTGGATGTGGCTGGAGTTCCAGTTTTGTTCACAAGTGTTAATGCCTCCAGAACATTCAGTTTGTTCTTTTTGAACGTGACTGTTCTTTGTGAACGTGCTTGTTCTTCAGATACTATTTTTTTTTCCCTTAGAGCAACTTCTGGGTTGTGACAACTGTAAAAGCAAGGACCATTTTTTCACTCCAGTGAGTGGACTTTTCGAACTTGGCCTTACAAAGGAAGATGTTTCCCCTGAGACTTATGATCCCTGGAATATTGTTATGCATCTTTAAGCAGTTCTTCCTTCAGTGAAAAATGCATAGTCAACTCTGACAGTGCCTGAAATGTTTTTAAGGGCAGTGAGAATGAACACTAAAAGAACCAGTAAATCTTCTCGTAGCCATTTGTGCCTTTACAGCCTGCCAAAGGCATGAATCAGTTTCCAAAACTAGTTCTTACTTCTGCTGATATTACACTAATTCTCATTCTTCTCCCCTCAGCCTAGATGGTATACTTTATGGCTGAAGCTGCTAATGTTTTTATTCAATACTGAGGTTAGAGTTTTGTTTATTATTATATTCACTAAGCGCTTTCAAAGCCGACTTAAACTTCTACTTTTATCTTTGCATTTCACTTGTGCCTCTGCAAATGCTCTGTATTTGCTGTTGGAAATTGCTGCTTGAAATGGCTGCAGGTGTCTTTTCAGCTCTTCTGCTTTTTTGGTGCTTTGAGCTTCTAAGAGCAAGTGTTGAAAATCTTGGGGGTCGTGTTCATTTCAGAAAGGTTCCCTCTCAATGCACGGGGTTCATGTTCTGCTGCTCAGACCTGTGTTTTAAAAACTAGCCCTGTAGTTCTGCCTTCTCCTAACTCTCCATCACCAAAAGGTTTCCATCGCTCTTCTAGGATTGTCATCTTTCTCATACCCGTGTCTTGGTCACGATCCACATGTTCTTCTATCCCTCATGGATGCAGCCCATTTCCACTCGGCAGCCAAAAATTGTTCACGTTTTCATCTCCTGGCTTTGTTCTCTGCTTCCCTTGCACTCTTTGCACAGCGGTGCGTGTTCTGCCTGATGCGTTGCAGGCTGGGAGGGAGAAACCCACCGACGTTGCCTATCAGTGTTGTGAGAAAGGAGAGTTGATGTATGCCTGCAGTTTTCTGCCTTGCAGTTCAGTTTGTCTTTCTAACCTGGAAAGGGAAGGTTATGGTTTTAGTGTGGCTTAAGTAGAAGTTTATAGAGACCCAGGAACACCTGCTTGGAGGGAGGGCTGAGTTTTGCTCTCTTTGCTTCCCCATCTTGTTCTCTCTCATGCTGTGCTCCAGAACACATTGAGCCTCTTTCTAGACGAGGCTTCCAGCACCTTGCACGATGACATTGCATCTGTCGCTGTGTCTCCACTTACTCTGCAGCAAACCGGTTCTTTTTCTAAACTGGAGGCAGTCTACTCTTAGCCTCAACCTGACTGTGTGAAAGGATGTTATATTAGAACCTTAAGTGAAAGAACTATCTGGAAAGAACATGTGGAAATTGATTCTTCTGCAACTGGGAACAACATTTTTATGCATTCTACACGTATCAGAATTTTATCTTTGGAGTTCAGAAGTAATAGTCCAAAGCACGGATAACTTTCAGAGTGTTAAATCCCAGCCTCTGCTCTCATCTCAAATGAAAGGATGATATTAATCTACTCTGGCTGAGCATGTTTCTTACTCTTTCTTGTGTTTGCAGCCACTTGCTACTTTTCCAAACGTCAGCAGCATAGCAAAGCTGTTTATAGTTGGGTGGTGCATTTCTGCAGCCTGGGGAAGATTCTGGGGACGGACATCAGAGCGTGGATTTCTAACCCCATGTGGGTCATGTGGCTGGGGGGAAGTTCTGCCACCTATTTTGTTCCATGCTGTCATATCTAACATGGAAATGCACTGCAGCGTAGATAGGCATTAGTTTAGGTCACTGCAAGTTGTTGCATTTAAAAAACAACTCGAGCTTCATTTAATTCCTGTCACCAAAGTGTGGGGGAATTGTAGTGTGTAAATGTATTTTTAAAATGTAATTAAAGAAATTCTACATCGATGACCTCCCTCCATGGAGAGAGGTTTCAGCTCCCAAATGCTTTGCAGGCTTCATAAATTTTAAGTATTAACAATCAACACGGCAGCTGAATGGATGACTTCATTACAACAAGGTGTTAGAAAATCTAATCAAGGTACCTGCCTTTATAATTAACGATCCAGTGATTGGTGTTCTGTAGAAGGTGGTTTTCTTATGTTTATTTTCCTCTGTATAAATGAGGTTAAGAAGTATCAAGTGAATTAGGAAAAAGAAATCAACCATCGGGAGCATTTGCTGCTTCTTCCTTCTAAGTTTCTTAAAATGCTTAATTTGCAAGAGTCCACACGTCTTACTCCTGTTACACACAGACCCTGCTCTTGCTGTGAGCTGGTGTGGAATGCTCTAACTGCGCTGTGCTTTGCCTTGTGAGGCTTCTTTCATTCTTGAGCAGTCATGTTCATTTTGGTGAAGCAAAATTCTGTCTTTAAGGAACGCTTATTAAGTGCTTTCATTGCTTGGGACAAGATGGTTCAGCACTCAGCAAGGTTAAACCTGGCTGTGGGGCTTGGGAAGCGTAACAAATTCTCTTGGAGTAATCTCTGAAGTAAGCCCCTGTAAAAAAAAAAGTTAATAATTCAGTCAAAATGCCTTTTAAATTAAGTTATACTTGCAACTTATATTTCCATGCAGTTCAGAGGAAGAAATTAAGCTGTTCTTTGTGATTTCTGTCTCAGTGTACCATGGGGGTTGGATCCAGCCCATGTGTGTATTGAGGAGAACCTGACACCTAGTTGTCAGGTGGCCATGGCACCACAGGTTTTTCTCTGTAGCAATTTGAATGATAACTAAAACCAAGTGAATTCAGCTGTAACTAGGTAGATCTGTCACTTGGCAACTAATAGGAACGTGTGACTCACTGCTGTGGGTATTCTCATTTTGTGTATATTTTATTAGTGAAGTTTGGTTTTAAAATGTTTCAACTAAATGCCTTTTATTTGTAGGAGCAAAGATCAAATTCATCACCGCTGTGTCAGAGGGTCTTTCAGGTAAGCTTGACATTAAGTTTGGTTACTTAAGGCATATTGCCTTATGGCAAGCTTGGTTACTTATAATGAAGGTGATGATTGGAAGTCCAATAAAATTAAATATCTAATTTGCCCATGTGACTGTTTTATTGTCCACTCTCTAGATCAGCATGATGCTCAGTCAGTTTCAAGCATAAAGCAAAGAAAACTCTATTTCAATAATGTATGTAGGGAATGGGAATCTTCAATTTAAGGCATATTTTTGCATCTTAAAATCTACAATTGTAAAGTTTGATCTCTGTCTTGACTGGGGTATATAGTGACCCAGAGAGACAAACAGGCAGGGTTTAGTTTGTCTTGGTGTAAAACCTTTGAGTTAAGGAAGAAAATAAAATTTTAGAGATTTCCAGCTGCTTCTGACCATTTCTGTAGGAAAACCCAACTGGGATAAAACGTACACATAAACCCTGAAGACCTTGATTGCTAAGACTAGAAAGAAAAAGAAATGTTTCTGTTGAAGAAGATGATGTGAACTTCTCTTAGCCCACAGTTGCCTTCAGGAATGCAGGGAAACAACTGCAGTAACAAACTGGTTTTGAGGGTGCTGGGTGTGCAGAGTGCAGGGCACAGGAGAGCAGCGGGCAAGGGAACGTGTGTGAGATGCTGAATTCAGTCAGTGGATTTTTTTTATTTTTTTTTTTTTACAGAAAACAAATTTATTCTGGATCTCTGATCTCTCTCTCTTCTTTAGTTCTCAGGCAGGCGCAACTGGAGCGCAGCAAAAGACTTGCAGAGATACAGACATCATTACCCGGTACGGACTGAACGATGATGCACACACTCTGGTGGCTCTTCCTCATCACATGCTAAGTTTAGGAATGCTTCCTACATTTGAGGGCACTCTTTTGTCTTTATTTGATAGGCTCAGAACCTTTAAAGGATTCATTTCGGAGGAGGGAGGGATGATGTGCATGTGGGTGTATAGGAAGCGAGCTGTTACTTCCCAAAACGTGATTCAAGGATTTAGCTTGAAACGTTTAGGAAATGTGAGGGGAAAGCCAGGAGAAGTGTTGAAGTGAATACTACTTTTAAAAAGATTGCTTGCTGCTTGTTGATTTCTTGTTCTCATTTTCAGGGTTTGATAGAATCAGAAAATGAGGAGGAAGAGGAGATGTGGAACTTAAGCTTTTACAAAAATGAGATTTGTTTTTTGCCCCATGGTGAGTACCTTGTGTGATGACTGTTTGATGCAACTGCTGCAGCTGCTTGAATTGGTGAAAGAGTAGCTTGATCTGTGTGGGACAATTAGTAAAAAAAACCCCAAACAAACAAAACCAACCACCAGAACCAAAAAAGACACGAAAAAACCCCAAACCAAAAAAGGACCCCAAGCACCTCAAACCAACCAACATAATAAAACCACCAAGAATTTTCATTTAAAAAAGTCCTTGTACCTGCTGTATGTTCCTTAACTTTCTGGATAGAAAACAGGGGTTTTTTTTCCTGGCTTACCAGGATGGTGGTTCAGTTAGAGAAGCCAGTACTGGTATGAGAACACCTGACTGGGAAAGAGCTGCCTTGGGTGACTGGCTAACCCTAATTTTCATTTGGTGCCATTTTTTTCTTGCCTGACTTTTTCTTTTTCCTTTTTTTTTTTTTTTTTTTTTTTCAGGTTTGCATATTGAAAATCTGCTTGAATCTTGGTGGGACAACTATGAAGTTCTGGAGGAAAACCATTCTTACATACAGTGGTAAACTATCTGCATGAATATAATGCCTGTCTAGTTGTGTCTCTCTACTTGGGCCTCTTAAGAGTCCATTGTATCTCTGTTCCTGAATTCAGCTTCCCAAAAAGCCCAGAATTACTGAAGCTTGTGTCTGCTTTATTTTTAATTGAGTTATATTCTTCTGGAAACAATACAGTGAAAATCCTGAAGACATGAGTTTCCAGTGCAGCTGTGGCAATAGATCTGTCACGTTTGGTCTTGCAACATGCTGCAGAACAAAGTATTAGGGCAATGAGAGTGATCCAGATGAGCAAATTATGTTATCATCAGTGTAGGCAGTGCTTTTATGGGAGGGATTTATCTGTCATATAGTAAACTACTCCTGTATCTGTAAGGGTGTGAGAACTCCCAGAGATGCCTGTGATACCACAGTTTTTGGATTTTTTTTTTTGTTTATTTTAACAAAATAGTTACCCTGAGTTAGATGTCATCTTTGCTCATCTGGGGGTGAAAATTTCTTCCCCTCCAGGTTATTCCCTTTACGTGAACATGGGATGAACTGGCGTGCCAGACCACTCACATGGCAAGAAATCCAGGTAACCAAAGCTTTTGGCTTTTTTGGAGGTCTAGGGTTTTTTTTTTCCACCTTGCTTCCTTGGGGCTCTAGTGAGAACTCACTCAAGTACTGTAAAGCATTTGTCTTGTAGCCACTGCAGCAAATGAAATGCTTAATGATCTAGTAAAGCATTGTTTGTTATTCAAGTGCCACTTAAATTAAGGAGTTGTCCTTGTACTCATTGGTTTGTCTTGTTTTTAGGCCTTTAAGAAGTCCAAGGAAGTTATGCAGAGGTTTGTACGTGCTTATCAGCTCATGCTGAGGTTTTATGGAATCATTCTGGTCAATGAGGAAACTGGAGAACTTAAGAGAGCAGAGAATTGGGTGGAACGATTTCAAAACTTGAACCGGTGAGTCTCTGATCCTGCTGGTCATCTACTACAGCCACGTGCTTCTTTGAGAGTCATAAACCAGTCCAATACAAGAAAATCCTCAGCCCTTGAGGAATGGAGGCTTTTGTTGATAAAAAAAAAGTTAGCTAGGTAAAGTGTTTTTAACTCGGCTCAGCTTCTGTCTGTAGGTCATCACACTCCTCCCGACTTTAAGTGACAAGTATAATAAGTAAATCAGCTGAGACTGATTTTCATTTGTATTGGGTTCAGGTGTTCTTCATGTTGGCTTCCTGAAGTACAGGGTCCTGAAATACAGACTTAGAGATGTTAATATTTGCTCTCTAGCAGAGCTTGTGTTTAAAGCCATTTTTCTAAGCAGGAACCAGCGAAACATTTTCACAGGTACCCAAATTACCTTTGCAGTCTGTTAAGCTACAAAACAGGAGGGGTTCCATATGCTTCCCTTACTGTTTATAATGCTGCTTTAACGTGTGTAAAATGCTTTGAATCCTTAGTGGAAAAGTGCTCTGCAGATTGACAGTAAAAGTTTTATATTATTGCAGGACTTATCCCAGAGATAATAATGACCCTTCCTATTCTAATTATATTAACAAAGGCTGTAGGAGGAGCATACAAAAGAAAAAAACAACTCAAAGACTGGCAAACATAAAAAAAAAATCCTGAAAAAAGAGCTGTGTCTAGCTGAAGTCCTTAAGTCATGAATTTCTGTCAGCATCCTCACATGCCTGGATTCTTACACTTTTCTTCAAGCTTACACTGCAGGGTTGGTGTCAGGGATGGGCTGTTGGGCAGCATGGACTTGTGTGTCTGACCCAGTATGGTGGCTGTTATCTACTGGTAGTGATGCAGAAAGCCAGAACCTCTTCAAGCAGTTGAGATGAATAATCCCAGCAGCCCAAGAAGGGCTAGGAAGGTCCTGCTGAAGGCAAACAGTAGCAGTGGGTGCTTTAAAAGCCAGCCCGCCTGTGTTCCCATCTGCATTGTCAAATAGCCTTCAGTAAATCACAGTCAGTAATGCACAAGACATTTTGCAGATACCCAGGAGATTTGTGGTGGCTTGTAAGACTTTCACTTACCAGCTTTGATTATCTGTTTCATTCAGGTACAGCCACAACAATTTGCGGATTACTCGCATCCTGAAGTGCCTGGGGGAGATGGGATATGAACACTATCAAGTGCACTTGGTAAAGTTTTTCCTCACAGAAACTCTCGTTAAGGAGACGTTGCCAAATGTCAGGAAAAGTGCCTTGGATTACTTTTTGTTCACCATCAGAAACAAGCAGAAGAGAAGAGAACTGGTGCACTATGCTTGGCAACACTTCAAACCTCAAGGCAGCTTCGTGTGGGGGCCGCGTGACAAACTCTTGAAGTACAGACCCCGCTCTGCCAAGTCACAGCTGCACCAAAAGGCTGAAGATAAACAAGAAACTCCTGATAAAAAATCTGATGATTCTGTGGAAAAGGATCGGAACCAGTCTCCAGAGGAAGAACAGAAAGCTGGAGATGCTGCAGACTTACAGCCTGAAGTGAGTGATGGAGATGTAAAAGAGACGAAAAGTGAATGTGCTTTGAAAGGAGGGGATTGTAAAGAGGAGAAAGAGGCTTCATTTACCCAGCAGGAGAAGGATTTAAACAATGAGGCTGAAGAAGTGCAGGATACAGCGGAGAATGATTGCACAAAGGAGAGCAAGAAGAGAAAACTGGATGCAAATAGGGCAGATGCTAAAAAGAGTGGAGCACTGAAAAGCCCTACCGATATCGAAAACATTTCCCGTAATCTGGGAGAATGTGCAATTGATGCAGAAATCCCCTCCTCAGCTTCACTCTTACAAGCAGAAGAGGACCAGAAAACAGTGGAAGGAGACAGTGCAAGCACCAAAGACTCCACAGTGCCAGAGACCACTGATGCGTCTGTGAAACGGAGGAAAGTTGATAAAAGAACATCGAGAAGCAAAACATTCAACTTGGCAATAAACCTGACCGTGAAGCCCTCTGCTCCTAGTGCCAAGTTAAATCCAGCTGTTGCAAACAGTGAAGCTGAAAAAGATGATGGCAGTGAGACAAATGATGCAGCTGTGGAAGTGACAAGTGAGAAGGGTGATGGTGATACAAATGGTGGGGCTGAGAGACCCGCAGTTGGCTCCAGCCTCCCCAAGACTAGCAGGACTTCTCCAACATGTGATGTCCTGGAGTCGAGTGAAGATCAAGTCACAGCAAAGGGTGATCATCTCCACTGCAACAGCACGATTCTGGGAGGCAAAAGTGAGGTAGATGAGGTAGAACAGCATAAAGAGGCAGCAAATGTAAGTGGAAAAGGGCAAGCAGAAGTCTCAGACAAGAAGCAAGTTCCAGAAAGTCTTGGGCAGAGCGTGGTGTCCACTTGTCCTGAAGAAGACAATGCTGAGGTTGCAACACAAAAACCTGAAAACTCTGAGCGTGCAGCAGAACCTGAAAAGCTTGTAGCAGCAGAGTGAGACCAGCACAAGCACATGAACAAGTGGAGATGATACTGCCCTGACTGCTTGGAGCCAGCTTTCATGATCTGCACAGCAGAAACACACAGAAAAGTAAACTTTCTTTGGGCTGATCCAGGCTAGCCCCTCTCGGACTTTCACTCTTCCACACTTTTAAAATCACCTGTGGTAACTTCACTGAGATCCAGCCCTTGGTTACCCCAAAAAGGAAAACTCTTAGTTTAGTCATCTTCCTGGACAGGCTGTGCCCTGTTCCTGGTTTTTATCTGATGTTCAGGATTATCGTGGAGCAACGGGGATTTTTGCACTTTGCTTTGATTCTGGTATGGCCCTCCTTAAAGAGAAGAGGAAAAGAGATCTATTTCCTTGTTTGAACTAGTCAAGTATTTATTAAATACGTGATTTTTTTGATGTCAAAACAGAACAACCTAATTTGCTAGGCCTTTCTATTACCATGGAACTTCTATTTGTGATTTTGAAAGGCTGCACCTTCCCAGGAGATTTATTCCTGGCAGAGGTGCTGTTTGCCTGAAAAGATCCTGTTCTCTAGGGGGCAAAGCACTGAGTCATTTGTTCCCTTTAGCCCCTGTAGAAGTTGCTTGGTAGTGCTTGTTGGAGTCAGTAAAAATGTGAATTGTCTACTGGTTTCTAAGAGAAAAAAATCAGACTTTGCATAAAGCTGTCTAGAGCTGCTCTTCCCCAGGTTTTTCCACCACTTTCAGACCCTTGATAGTCTTCCACAGATCCTTATGTCCGCTGCTGGTCCAAAGGCCTTCCTTCCTCAACTGCCAAAACAGACCCAGTATTATTTGCCAGTGGGGTTTTTTTTCAGACTTTGCTGTTAATTTGCAGTGGCCTGTGGGGCCACTTTTCTGCAGGCCCACTGCATGAGATGTGTCAGATTTAACCCACTTCTTAGTTAGGGCAGGATTGTTTTGCCATTAATGCCCAGCACGTCAGGCGGCGAGGGCACATTCGAGTGCAGCGTGTCTGGAAACCACTGGCCTTTGTGGGGCAGTTAATTGAAACTTCAGTTGGAGGAGATACGCTTGTCTGGTTCATTTATTTACAGCCCTCAAGAATTTACTTTGAGACCTTGCCAGCTATTTGCCTGCCTTAATGTTCCTGACCTCCCTGTTAGCTCTTCTGCCTGACTTACACAGTGTTCAACCGAGTCTGAAGGAGCATTAAACAATTTAGCACTTTGGCTCCTAGAGATTTACAACAGAGGACCTGCTCTGTGAAGCAGAGGAAACAGTTTCCAGCAGCCAGAAGGTCTGGACTTGCCGTTTGCTCGGATGGTTTGCTTTAGTTTTGGGGTTTTTAGGTGCTGTTTGTATGGTGTAGGCGGTGGCCAGAGGCTCGCCCGCCTCGCCAGAGAGCAGATGCAGTAGCCTGTGCAATGTTAATGTTGTTCTTCTCTGCTACAACTCTTGAGGAGCTTCATCTTTCAAGGAATTTGAGTGACTTGCCTTCCCAGACTGTAGCTCCTGGTCCAGCATGCCACATACATGTGCGTGGGAATAAAAGTCTGCAAGCTTAACATCTAATGTTTGTGGTCACACACCTGGAAAAAGGCTTTAATGTTTTGAAAAGACTTTTTTTTTTTTCTTCTATAAACAGATGGGAGTTAAATAGCCAATAAGAATACACTTAACTGCAGATATAAATACTTGAAGATGATGAGTGAAAAATCTTTCATAAAAGATTCATAAGGAGTTGTTAACCATGGCTTTTGTACAGATTTATAGTAACTTTTTTATTTAATTGAAAGTTTTCATTGTGAATATGTGCTCAGTTGGGGCATAGCTCATAAATCTTACTACGGTGATGTGTGGTTTGTTTTTGTGTTTCATGGGATTTCACTGTGAGCCCTGGTCTGGAGTGCTCAAACCAAACCATTCCCTTTCATGATGGGGTTTAGAGCTTGGGCTGTAGGTGTTTGCCGTGAGTTCATGGGATGTTTCCCAGCACTCTGAGCTGTATCACAGTCTGTTATGTTAATGTCACCTATTAAAGCATGATTTTAATGCATATCTGTATCCACTTATACTTTTTTTTATCTTTGAGGGCAAGTTATGTCCATATACCTGCCCCACCACATCCTGTAGCCATCTGATGTTGCTTGGGCACCTCCAAGGAGTGAGTGCTTGGGGCTGTCTCGTCTTTTCAAGCACAGCAGATAAAGCAGAGGGCTGGTGGGATCACTGTGTGATAAACCTGCTGCTGATTTCAGGTGGAGATGATGCTCAGACTTCCTCCGTCACTGTGAGAATTGGCTGGTGAATGATTGTAGGGAAAAGACACCCCTCACACATATGCTCCTTGTTTAACAATGTACTTTGAAATGGTTCAGTAGGCCCTGCGTTGGCTCTGGGCTGCCATCCTCCCAAGCATGTGTCGGGATGGATGCTCTGCAGAGCAAACAAGGGCTTTGCTTTTGAGCAGCTCTTGGGGCCTGCAGGCAGGAGACAGCTGCCCAGCCTGCCTGGGGTGGCTTTGGGCTAATGGACCTTTTCCTTAGGACACAAGCACAGGGGTGTCTTTGTGGTAATGATTTCTGTAAGGTGCTCTGGCCCTTCAGCAGTGCTCCCTCTGCCTGGGCACGTGAAGGAGAGACCCAGTCCTCCTCATTCTGTGTCTGGGCTTGGAGGTGTGTACTCCCAGGGCTCTCTTCTTGCTGGTCATAAGCAGGCTCAGCTTGCAGCAGCCCTCCAAGCCCTGGCTTGCTGTGGGTGATGCATGGCTGAGGAATCTGGATCTGCTTTGCCTTCTCTCTTGCCATCAGTTGGCCTGGGTGCAGAGGAGGAGGTACAAGCTGTGCGAAGCGGTTCCTGTGGCTGCACCGCTCTCCCTCGGTGGGGTTTGTGGTCCCTAATAAAACACTCCATTTACTTTGAAGCCATCTGGACACATCCAGGCACACACTCCCTTTCTGTCCCCAGAACTTGTGGGAACTTAGTAAATCTTTGAGCCCTTTATCCCACTGTCAGGGTTGGTGGAATGTTGGCTGCTGGGGAGCTGGACAGGCACGCACTGTGTGCTCACACAAACCACCTGGCAGAAGGATGTCAAACTGAAACCTGGTATTTCAGTTTTTAAGCTTTGCTTTTCCACTTCTGCTCTCCCCTTGCTAACCAAATGATCTGTGTCGTTTCAGTCCTGGTGAATCTTGCCATTGTTCCTCTCTGCTTGCAAGCTCTGCTTTGGATGAAAGTCCCTTTAATCGATCGAGGGAAGCATGAAGCTATTTGCAGGAGATGAGTCTTTGTGAATATATTGCCATTTGGGATCATCTAGCAGGGAACTGTCATCCTCTTTTCCTTGTAAATATTTCAAAGGCAACTCTTCCGTAGTTTTTGGTTTGTTTTGTTGGCTCTGAGAATGTTTCTTCTTTTTTCTTCCTGCTTGTATCTGCCTGTGATTATCTTTTTCTCTGGTCAGGATTCATCACTTTTCAAGAAATCAGTTGACGTTTTTTAGCTCTCCCTGCAGAAAAACCCAAACAGCCATGAACGCACCTCCAGAGCTAATAAACCATCTCACAAAGCAGTAACTGCATTTCTCTAGAGCATCTTGCACTTGTTAGGTGTATTAATTTTCCTAGTGAAGTTAGGTAGCCTCAGGCACCAAATAACTCTCACTCTGTGTTGCTTGTTAGCTGTCCAGCACTGAGGTAGCGATGAGCTTTGAGAAATGGCCCGGGTGGCACCTAAAGAACATCTTTATATCTCCAGCTGGAGCAGCTGAATTCTGTTTCTGCGGCGTGTCTGCAAGTCCAGCCCTTCCGTAGGCTCCCTCCTGTTTGCTCAAGGCTGGGGCTGCCCAGCGGGGCATGAATGAGAGTTTCTCTTCCTGACTGACTGTTGCTCCCCCTCCTTCTCCCACCTCCTTCCCAAACCTCCTCTCTCTTCCCAGCTCAGCCCCTCTTGCTTGTGCTCCTGGGCTCTGCCCCTCCAGCTGGAGCCACAGGTTTATCTGGAGACAGGAGTCTGGCTTGTAAGCTGAGACCCAGGAGGAGGGAGCTGCTGGACCCTGGAGGAGAAAGGGTTTAGCTGCCCAGGAGGAACGAAGAGAGGCAGAGCCTGGGCACCATGGCTGGATTCTCTACTCTTGGGGTTCTCTTCCTGTGTCAGCTATTAGCCACGACATCAGCTCAGGTAAGAAGCCTCATTTATGTCTTACGCTCAAGAAAAAAAAGTCCACGGGGGCGGGGGGGGGAATAGTGCTCTGTATACCTGTAGGATGAAATGTGGCAATAGGGAGGTTATTAGAGGCTAAAGTTTACTAAAAATCCATGTGGTGCTTGTGGTGGTGTGCAGGGAGAGCCCAGCAAGCCCATCTGGGTTTGGACCCGCCTAGGTGGGCTTTGGGATCGTGTCCTCAATGTTCTACTGGAAACTGCTGCTTTATGCTTCCCGTGAAAGTATCGTCCTTCTGTTCGAGACCACTCTTAGGGGAGAGGAAGCCTTGGGGAAGGGGAGACCTGTTGATGTACCAGAAACAGTTTTCTTTTAAAATGAAGCAGTAGGTTGCCAATGAGATTGATCTGATACCGGTCTGAAGCAGGATTTCTTACTCTGTCCCTCAGTTTTCAAGTGCTACCCTTTTAAACCTGTGTATTTAACCCTTGTTCACTTCAGACTTGAAGCTGTATTAAACTTCCCTGTATCGTGTTCATATTTAGTGCCTGGGGAAGTAACTCCTCGGTGAGGTTTTTTTATTGTGTTAGCAAGGAATTTTTGCAGTCTGGCTTGGGAATTCAGAGCTGCCCTCGTCTGCTGTGAGCAAAGTTGCTTCTACAATGAAACCTTTGTTCACTGAAGCTGCAGCAAGTTGCTCTCTGGAGTCCTCTCCATACAGAAGTCGTTCATTGGACCTCTCCTTCCTTCCCCCCCACCTCAGACCTCCTCCAAAATCCCAAATTTTCAAATGGCATCCTGCTGAGAGAGGAGACTTTCCCCTTCTTCTGTCTTCAACAGTGTCTGCCTGGCTTTTCCATCACCCCATTGCACCGGGATGATAAATTAATTTTTGATGCCAAGCAGTTGGCACATGTTTATCTTGGTCTTTGCATTTCCTCCTCTGCCCAAAATGAAACATGCCCATAGGCAATGAGAACTGTTTCCTGTACAACCAAACCCATTTGGTGCCCAGTGACCAGCTCTGATTCCCAGCGTGAGCCAGCAGTTCAACGGGCTGGGAGCCCTGTGCATGTGCTCACTCAGGAGGGTTTTCCAAAGAGCCTTGCACTGGTCCTAAGCTCCTCTGAGGTCCACCCAGGATGGTGGGAGCCCTGAGGGATGGAGGGTCAATGCAGATTCAGGGTTAAGCTGTAGGACTCGGCCATTGCATTTTGGTTTAGCCCATATGTTTCTTCTGATGCAAAACCAAACTCTTCTTTCTCTCTTTCCCCAATCCTTGCAGAGAATAGGACCACAAGGCCCTCCCGGACCACGAGGACCCCCTGGACCATCTGGCAAGGACGGCATAGATGTGAGTGACATATAGCAGAGGGAGGGCAAGGGGTGGAGCAGAGGCAGAGTCCATTAAGCCAAGAAGCTGTTCTTGCTCTCCAGAGCCCCAGCCTTGGGGCCATCCTTCAGAGGTGGATGGACCTGGAGAACCAGCTGACTCTTCCTACCGTCGGAAGAGCGAGTGGAGATGCTGAGTGCCCTTGGGTTCTTTGCAGGATTAATCTCCTGTCTCAAGAGAGAATACAGGACAAAGCTAGTGTGTGTGCCCAGGGATTCGTCACCCTGCCTGCAATGTAGAATATTTCTCTTTTGGTGTCTAGGGAGGAAGGGGAATATAATATAAGGCTGAGTGCACAGGTACAATGTGTGCTGGAGTCGTTGCATGTTCTGTAGTTCAGAGGGAGGTTTATGTGACACTTCAGAGCACCTGCATTTCTAGAGAGGCCCCAAGAAGCTCAAATACACAGCACTGGACACTGTTGTGACTTTGTGTTGGTTTTATTTCAACACTGTCAGTGTGGCTATCCCTAACATACGTCGGCATGGGAGAGGTCAGAATCTGGCTCCTGTGTTGCTGGACACAATTTGCCTTTAGTGGCACAACAGGCAAATGAAATGAGCACCCATTATTTCAGCAAACAGTTCCTTACACATACACCTCCTCTGGAGATAGAAGACTCTGTACCACAGCACTTACTGGAGGAGAAAAACTTGTCCTATTACTTTCAATTGACAGTTCCACAGACATGAAAAAAATTGCTTCTCTGCATCTGTTGGATAAGGACTGAATTGTGTCCTGTAGTTGGCAGTGGATAAAAAGAGCATCAGATGGACCTTCAACAAGACCACATCAAATGCAAAAGGCCCTATTCCTGCTTCAGTATTCAGTTTGAGTAGCACTTGTCTCTCTCTTATGGAATAGGGCAGTGGTTTTTAAAGCTCGTCTGGAGAAAGTTCATTGAAATTAGGCCTTTAAGCAACCTTGAAAACCCCTATTCATTCCATAGAGCTCATTTTCTTTGGGATAAGAAGGTAGAAAAAAAAAAAAGATATAAGAGTTCCCTGGTATATGGTGAACAAAGAGCTTTTTTGTCTCCAGTGGTGAGTTTTCATTGCAGCTCTGTGAGCAAGGCTGCTCTGATGAGAGAACCTCCTTGATTTGCAGCTAGTCCCTCTGAAGCATCCTTTCGACCGACTGAGACTGTTTCACTGAAAATCTCACTCTGGTTTTGTAGTGTGAAAAGTTCAGAGGAGCTAGTGCCTCGATGGTTTCTCTCCGCTTTTTTTTTTTTTTCATGATGTGCTAAAAGGCTGAATGGGACACCTTGGAAGAGGGCAGAGGATGCGTGTTCCCATCGCGGCAGAGTCCCGGCACAGGACGTGGTCGCGGCCAGCAGCTGCAGGGGAGGGAGGCTGCCTTGCTGTGCAGAGTGGGAAAGAAGAATCTGGGAGGGATGGAGCCCTTCAGACTTCCAGGTGGTATCCAACTTCCACACGTAGGCACTTGGAAGGAAACAAGTCCCTGCGATCGTGTCATTCAGTTCCTGCTTTCTACGGGATGTTTTACACCTTAATTCTGGAACAGCTTCAGCATCGCTTCTGATTGCTCCTGGAAACAGGAGCCTGGGGAGATGTTGGTCACGTGAACCTTTCATCCACTGCTAAAAGCTTCGGAAGGCTCCCTGTGGGACAGGACCACATAACAACATCTAATTAATAGGAAGAACTTAGTCCTAATAAATCAAACAACTGAGTGAAGTATTTAAGGTGCTGAGTCTTGCAGTCCCAGCTTGAGGCTGGAGTTTTGGCTCCACAGGAACAGTCTCGTTTGAAGGGACTTGATCTACATCCACCCTGTGGATATAGGTTACCAGGTGCCCTGTGCACATGAGATGGTTCAGCTGTTCAGGGGCAGGCTTGGGGTGGTTTCTGCCATTCAGCTGGACCTTGAGTCTTTTAAGGAAGCGTGCAGGAGAAGAGATGCAGAGGCTGTGAAGCCTCCCAGTCTAAGGGCTACCGTTTTTCTGGCAATACCCTCCAAAAAAATTACAGCGTCTAAAATCCTGCACTTTCAGAGTGCTGGATGGAGAGGCTCACCTGGACCCTGAGCAGTAATGGCAATTCTACCACTGCAAGGAATGAAACCATTATTTTATTTCTTTTCTTTAAGGATGAGACTCTTTAAGGCACGATGAGAACTTTTCTGGCCCGTATCTCTCTAAGTCTCCTGAACTTTGTAAGCCACTCCAGCTGGGTCATCTTTACAGATGGATTTGGATGAATGCTATGTGGGAAGTGTCGCTGAAGATTCTTGGAGCTGGATAAGTGCTGCCAAGGTGTTCAGCAGTCCCTTGCCATCGGCCGTGAGCAGCGAGCGACGCGTAACACACAGCTGAATTATTCAGGATATCTCCAAACAAACCTTGGATGAACCTCATAAGCACGATTTCTAGAAGCTCCTGCTTTTATTTCCTGTCTTTCAGTGGGAGCTGCAACATAAAGTCCTTCTGAAATATTCTGTAATTACAGCCTTTAACATGCTTCACGTTTCATAGTCAGTAACGAGCAAAATCCCTCCCAAGAATGGAAGCGGCTTGTTATGAGCGAAAGAATTAGTGACAAGTTCCTGTAAATTATTTCTGGGGATGTAATTCCCCACATTGCTAATAAGCAATTGTCACTTCTCAAAAATCAAGCTTGCTTTTTTTATTTTTTCCCCCTCCATTTGCAGTCTCCTGGCTTGACTTGCTAAGAAAGAGTAAACTTCCTTCCCCCTCGCGTAGCACCAGGAGAGCATTTCCTTTTGCTGACAGCCTTTGCCTCTAATTCCCAGTGATCTGGCATTAGGGGTGTAAACACTGATTAGGCTTTTGATTCAGCTGACTGAAGTTCTGGTGCTCCTGCAGAGTCCCATAGGGGTCCACGAGGGCAGGATCAAGGTTTAAGATGGTCCTGAACAGCTTTTGCTGATGCTGTGACCTTACTGTATGGATTGCTGTCACACAGACAAGAAAAGAATGCAAAGTCTGGTAATCTCGAGTGATGGAGGAGGGAGGAAACCACCTCTGCTGCCTTTTCTAGCTGCCTTTTCAAACTGTTCATTGCAAAAGAACTGCTCCTTTCATTTCCTTGGCAGGGGACCTTCCCCACCGATGATAATAACTATTTGTGGAAAATTTGTGGGCAAAGGACAGCAAAGGAGTTGCTTCAGCAAGCCAGAGCATAAAGATCTCTCTGTTCACTGAGCCTCTGGTCTGTGCATTGATCGGTCACCAGCGCAGTACATAAATCCTTGCCTGAGCAAATCAAGGCAGCCAGTCTGGAGAGATTTGCCCGCAGACTTCACAGTTGCTGAGACAGTAAATATAGAAACAAGCTATAAATTCCATGCCTTTGCTTACTGCCTTCTGACTCCTAATTATCAGGCCCCTGGTGGGGATGGTGTTATTTGTAGCCCCGCTCTGTTAATAACCACCCTTCTTCCATATAGATTTTCTTCTTCCAGGGTGTCAACATGTCCCTTCCCTTCTGCTCGCTCGTAAGATTTGTCTCTCACAATAGCTAGTGCACGTGCTAAAGCCAGGAGGGCACAGCCCCATCCAGACATCTGGAACTGGGACACAAAGTGGTTTTCCCATCACAAAGTGATGGGAAACTGAGCTCCAGTCAAGGTCCTGCTATTCCCGGATGATCGCCTGTTTTGGGGACTAACAACAAAACACAGATATCTTCTTGTCTGGGGTCCACATGAGCTCCTGAATGACATTGCAGCTGGCTGAGCTAGAAGAAATAAGTCGAAGGCTTTTAAAATACTGTCTCATTAAACATCTTTAATGCTGTTCTTAACAGTTGCTTTCCATTAGGATAGGAAAAAAAACCAACTGCTTTTGAAATAATTCTATAAAAATTGGGTTTAATCCAGATTGTGCAATTGGATTAGGTGGAAGTCGGTTGGAGGCTTTGTTCATTTGCTTTTCCTGTCAAGGTTTAGTCATACGAAGAAAATCATTGTAGACAGTTTGTTCGTTCTTCACTTTCTGATAGTCCCCAACTCCTGGTGGTACCACGGTTTCTTACAGTGTCCTGGATGTCTGGAGCTTATTGCTGTATCCCTCTCCTTCATCAGGAAGATGTTTGAAAGCTGTCAAACACAAAGGTTCAGCACTAACACTGATGTCTTTTCTCTTTCATTTAGGGAGAGCCAGGCCCTCCTGGTTTGCCAGGCCCACCAGTAAGTATCTTCTGGTTGACATTGACTTGTTCATCCTTTTGAGAAGGAAACAATACACAAGAGCTCAGACTTACTGTCTTGCTTTCATCTAGATCTTCAGGAGAATTTCCAGAAGGGGTATACAGGAGTGGAAATGCTCAGCACTACTCCTGGGAGCAAACACATTCTCCTGCTTCATTGCTAGTGGAGAATGTGCATGAAGCAAATCTTGCCCATCACCAGTAGAAGTAAAACTGGTACTAAGCCATAGATCTGTGGTTATTTCTGTCATCAGCCTGAATCTGCCTCAGCTCCTCAGTCAGCCAAAAGGTGCTGAGAATTGTACCAGGTGACACAGCTCCTTGCTTTGGGCCACTTACCCCACCCCTTCCTACCCCTCTACTAGGAACAGCTTATGAGTAACTGTAGGTGGAGCTGAGCCAGAGCACTGAAATGAATTTAGGATTCGGCTGTGGATTCATGGCAGATTTCATCTCTCTGCAGAAATCCTTCCATGTTGCTCAGTGTAGGATTAATACATTGACAAATAAACTTCCAGATTTTAGCCCATGACAATACACACAACGTTTCTCTTGTCGTTATGTTAATAATTGCCTGTTTACCTGATTCAGGGGCCAAAAGGTGCACCAGGGAAGCCTGGAGCAGCTGGTGAAGCCGGACTGCCTGGCCTTCCTGGAGTGGATGTGAGTATTTTGTTGGCTTCTCGTAGATCTTTTAAATAATTCACATAGATCTGGGTGTTTTCCCAAAGCGTCTCCTCAACCTTCTCTGTGTCTACTGGAGAAGCAAAGTGGGTCCTGCATCTACATACATGTCTGGCGTATCAGGAGAAATTTTAGGAGTTGAAAGCCTCTCTTGATTGAATTAAGGAGTATGAGAACAATTTTGAGATGCATAATTGATAGGACAGCGCTCTTACAATGAAACATTGCAGTTCTTCAGAGGTGCACTGGGCAGGTCTGCAGAAATCCAGGCATCACTTGACATTTCTGGAGCAAGCCCACTGAGCCTCAGTTTAGAAATCCAGTCTCGTTTATTAGCTGAGGCTTGCTGGTTGCTGGCCTGGGATTTGCCCGACAGCTCTGGACTGGTGACTGCACATGGTCAAGTTTTCCCAGTTTCCCAGCTTGCTGCCATGGGGGCTGAAGGTGGGTAAGGTTTTAACCAGCACATTTTCTTCAGCATCAGGCAAGAGGAAACACTTAGCTTCCACAGCTAAGCTGCAGGGGAGCAGCTCAATAAACACCAGTAACAAGACCACTTGGTGCTGTTCATCCCCACTTACTGTGCACAGGGAACAGCACTGATAATTTGCTTCTGGCCCTTTCCTTTGTGATTAATTAGAGGGAAATAAAATGGTGAGGCTTTGCTGAGAGCTTGGCGTCCAGATGATTTGTGTTGGTGACAGTGACAGGGACTTCCTGTAGCTCTTATTGTATTTCTCTGTTTTCACACTTGCCTTTCTTTTCATTTGGCAGGGTTTAACAGGAACTGATGGCCCACCTGGCCCGAATGGGCCTCCAGGAGACCGTGTGAGTACCACATTAGATCTTAAGTCCCTTTAAATAGACATTGTCATCTCTTGTATTGATGATTTCTTATTCCTTTGTAAATTGATGTCTTTAGGGTATTGATGGCGATGGCTTCTTTATCTGAAAACCCTTGCAGAACACTTGGGCCCCTGAAATGAAGCCCCAGATGGCTTTTCATTAGGCAGGGCATGAGATGCATCTTTGTTTAACGTGGCTTTGAGTGGACTTGGGTAGCCTCAGTGGTGGGAGTACCAGTGCAGAACAGCTCTGGTGGTATTTCAAGCATCTAAAAAGTTCCTTGAAGCAGTTGATAGACTTAATGGTAAAGTTTATCAAAGTGAAGCTGTCTTGGCCTTTATTTGCAGTCAGGGTACGCAGCTCTGTTATGTTTATAATTAATGTTGCTGTGTATTAACTGTTTAAACTTCTGCCTTTTGTGACTTCTGAGGCTGTTTGTAGGGTTGATGTTACTCGTGGCTTTGGCATAGACTTGCCAGCCAGCAGAGCAAGAGAGAAGGGTTTTTTCTTGCTTCATGCATATTACACCTCTGCTAAGGGGCACCACAGGGATGGAGAAATGACTGCCTGAGACGTTACAGATGGTCTTCACATCATCTACAACGGGGCTGGAAGGGCACATTGGCCTCCTTCTGACATTAGGAACTGAATGTTAGCGAGGCGTTTGGCACAGGTTTTTATTCAGCATGGCTGTTTTCCTCTCTCCCAGTGGGGCAAGGTAAGGCTTGTGTCCATAGCTGGCTTACTGGTGTGTTGAACTTGGGGCTGCAGCAATGGGCTGAACACACAGCAGGGTGTGCAAAGGTTAAAAAAGGGTTTATATGTCTCAATAATCCCTTTGTTGCTTCAAGGAGTTACTTGAAACTGTGTCTTGTTTAGTTAAAGGGATGGCTGATAGAGCCAGGTATCTTTGATACCCTTTTCTTCCTTTCCTGTGTGAGGACAAAGTTTATTTGGCCACTGGGAAAGTTGAGTGACGGGACCCAAGCATCTTGGTCACAGCATAAAGCTTCTGTCTGTCAGCACTGCGCTAAAAACCATCTCCTTTGCTTTTCCTCGTGCCCATCTTTCCCCCCAGAGATCCAGGGCTGCAAAATCCTGACTGCTGTCAGACAGTCTGTGGCAAGAGTCCAGCACCTTCTGGCAACTGATCCCTGATTTTTAAAATAGGAAAAGTTCAGGGACCACACGCAGAAGACTACGAGCAGTTTTGTGCCCGTTTGATGTTCGGCGTTTGCCCGTGCCCACTTTAGCACACAAGCTCCTGGTTTGCAGGGCAATTGAGCAGATAATTTCTGGGCACAAGAAATTCCTCTCCAGCTCCTGAGGAGAAGCAGAAGAACACAGTTAGCGTAACTGCGTGCTCTGATTTGATGCACTTCCCCAAGTCTCCTAACTCAGTCTGTCAGCATGGGGCAAACTTGGGACCTGCTGTCATTTACAGGAGCTTTTCAAGGTCAGTGATCCATCTGGAAAATTGTTTTAATTGGCCTAAGAGAAGCCTGGAAACAGGAAAAAAACCTGTAAAATCTCTAGCACTCTAAAAGGCCAGCATTGTTATCCTGATTGTCTTTCCTCTGCCTGGCTTTAAGAACTTATTTCACCTTCAGGAATCACTGAAATAAGCAGGTGGCTACTGACTGTTCTGTGGGTTTGAATACATGCTTAACACTATGACTACTTCTGGTTTGGTTGGGTTTTTTCAATTAAAACCTTCATTTTTTAGCCAAAAAGCAGCTGGATTCTGACCTCAGTGCTAGATACTGGTGTCCTTCACTGGAAAGTTTTCAAGGGCCATTTTGAAGTTTGGTGCTTTGCACTATTACGTGATGTGGAAAATATAATTGTTCATATTTATTTATGAGCGGCGCATTAATCAAGAATTTTCTGTGCTCTGTAGCTGAATATTCATAAAATGCATTACTTCGAAGTGAGAAATTATGGTGAGATTGTTTTCTAATCAAAAGAGAAAGAACATTGTTACCGGGAGAATGAGTTGAGTCAACGTTATTAAAACCGAGGTGTAAATTAGAGTCCCTCCTTTGAGCTTAATGGAATCCCATCAGCTTGCTGAGGGATTTGATGATCTTTTGCTGTAGCAGGGATGTTCACTGGTGCATGCTGCACCTTACACCCTCAAAGATATCAAAATTCAGGAGGGTAAAGTGCCAACGCTTGGGGCTTTGGGTGCTCTGCTGACATTTTGGCACGTTGGCCAAAGCAGAAAGGGGCCTGTGCAGCTGGTTTCAGTGGGGGCAGGATTATGGTGTGAGTCAGTAGGTGCCAAGGATTTAGTGTTTTCTTCACAGGAGGAGATTCCAGCTCGCCTTTACAACCATCAGTAGTTGTAAGGACTTCAACCCAAAGATTAAAGTGACTGGAAGAGAAGCAGAGTAACCGGCAGCAAGAGAAGTGAATGAGCTGACATTTGCAGCAGAGTTGATTTTTATTGGATTACACTCCTCACAAGACTGCTCTTAATGAGGCCTTAGGTCCTTGGTGTCTTTCCCCTTAAACTTAACAAGGGAAAATATTTCTAATCTCATTTGGCTACGCAGCACATGAGGAAAGAGCTGGCCTCCTGCCTGGCATCACCATAAGCAGCAGCGTGCTGGGATATTTTGCAGGTCTGCCCATCTGCCTTGTTCTCCTAGGGGCAGATACCATGTAATTCCAGCTCAGGACATCACTGGCGAGATGTTTCTGTGCAGAGTTTGGAGAATGCTTGGAAAAACAGGTTTGGGCAATGGGGCTGGCGAGGGGCTGAGGGAGCCTCACGCTGTAATCGCTTTGGGAGGTGAGAATCCTGCTGGCACTAGTCTAAAACATCCTGTATTTAAGTCTGTCACCTCCTCGCTTAAAATAGTAAGCTCTGCTTTTATCAGAGAGCAGCAGCATCTGAGAACAATACAAATGGAAGCCAAGAGCTGCCTACAGCAGTGTGGCTCTTCTGCAGCTCCCGAGCGTCCGCGCAGCTCAGAGGAACTCGCCGTGGCAGCTGCCTCAGTGCTGCTGAGCACACCAGTGTTTTCTCACTCGCCCCAAATGACACTGGAGTTTCTGCACCTTTGATTTTTTTTTTTTCCTTTTTTTAAAAGGAGGGACAAAATCAGTCTGCTCTCATCAGCTGCCTGCTTCTGTATTTCCTCTCCCCTCGCAGCAGCGGCTGTTTTGTGAGGGGGATCTTGGACCAAGAGCATTGGGCAGCAATGCACACCCAGGCTCTCTCAGAGATATCTTAACAGCTGCTGGCTGAGGTCAACCCACCACACTGCTGGTTTTTTAAATTCATTTTTCTATTTCCATTTACTTTCTGTTTCAGAATTACTACCTATAATTAATTTTACAGCCTACCAGCCAATGCTGGCATCCTTGCAATGCAACAAAGGGATGAAGAAGGTCCATCTGTCAGCCTTACTAGTTTTAATTAAGCAGGAATGTAACAACTTCAGTCCTGGGTCCAGTCTTACTCAACATCTACATCAATGACCTGGACGAAGGGATAGAGTGTGCCCTCAGTAAGTTTACTGATGATACTAAACTGGTTAGTCTTTTAGGAGCAGCTCATGTTTTAGTCTCCACTGTCTCCTGACCAGCAAGCGGTGAAGAAAGTTGCTGTGGCCAGTTCCAATCATCCATCCCTCATATCTTAATATGTTCTTTTAACCAAGTAACTAATTAGGAATGACAAGAGTCATTATATTTAATATTATGTCCTTATATTTTTGAATCCAGCTGAGCATCCCCAGCTGTGTGCTCTTTCTATAAGACACTGCTGGAGTTTTCAAACAGAGAATGAGGTCAAGGAGAGCAGATGTTGGTGTCTACCCATGTGGGAGTTTGTTTTATCCCTGTTAATTTGCCCTCTGGTTTATTCTTGTAGGGTGCCTTAGGACCTGCCGGGCCACGTGGACCAGCTGTAAGTAGCTCCTAGAAGGGCACATGTAAAGATAGTGTCTAATATTATGCCAAAGCCATCAGCAAGAGAAGATGGGAAGCCTTATATCCCAAACAAAGGGATCGAAGCCTGAATGGGTGAAAATACTGTTTGAAGTCTTTAAATATGTATGTATGACCTGTTCTGGTAACACAGGGCCTGTTCTTAGTCCCTGAGATGTTACAAAGGAAGCCAATTTGGGGTGAAGACTAGCATATCAAATGCTATTAGAATTATTAGACATTAAATGATCTCTAATAAGAGTGAAAAGAGAAAAAAAAGAAAGGAAAAGTAGATACTAGAATGTAGAGAAACTAGTTACTTTCATAACTGTGTCGCACAATTGTGCTTTGCTTTGCTTGGCTTTACTTTGAGATGTCTCGTAGGTAACAGAGATGTAAATGGAATACAAATTATCAGAGGTAACAAAAGGATTCATCAAGACTCCAGCTCTGTTCTGATTGCAAATTACACTAATTGGGGACAGGGGAGCACTGAGGAAACTTTAAAAAAAAAATAAATTAAGCAGCATTTTCTGAGATTTGCTTTTCTTCCTCTGTGTTCAGTTTCTAAGTGATCTTTTCCTGTTTTAAATGTTGTTTCCAGGGCAAAGGACTACCAGGACCTCCAGTAAGTAATGAGACACTTTTTTTTTTTTTTCAAAACCAGTTTTAAATTATTATACTGCCTTTCTTAGATAACTTGAGTGTTACAAACCCACCCATAGCCTTGGGTCCCTCTCCTGTACTGGGCAGAGGGACATGGAGTTCTGCAGGTCAGCAGCTTTGTGAGGTGTTTATGCTCACCTTCACCCCAGGGAAGGTGGCACTGGTGTAAATTTACAGCACAACAGCCTTCTACTTGCTGGAAGTGAAGAATTCCAGGGCAGCTTTTGTTTGGTGGGTTCCTGGGGCATCTTAGAGCTTCTCTGTGTCATCAGAGGGGGCAGATGTTGGCTATGTGCAATGATAAGAGCGTGCTCCGTGGGAAGGTGGAGCAAAAAAAAAAGATGTGCCTTGGTAAACTGATTGTCTGGGTGCAGGATTGAGCTCCTTGGGGGGTTAGACAACTGAGTACAGCCAGTCTGTTTGCCCCTGGGCTTTGCTGACTGTGCGAGGCAGCCACGGGTGTAAAGTCTCTTCTCTCTGTTCAACAGGGGCCTCCAGGACCCAGTGGGCTCCCAGGTGGAAATGGATTTCGGGGTCCTCCTGTGAGTTTCTCCTACTGTTTGATCCTCATTTACTGATCATGCCACAGCTACAGAAGAGTGAGGTTCATTTCTGGTCTCCTACCCCATTCTGGAAGCTTGATGCAAGAGACACAAAGTTCTACAAATGCCCACAGACAAAGCTATTCCTTGTGTCAGCTTACGTAGGGTCACCCCACCCAACCAGTGCAATGCCAAAGGCATGCCAGCCACTTTCAGCCAGATCTTCCTTTATCAACGATGAGTTAAAGACAGAAGAGCAGCCAGTGTCAGGAGCACAGAGGTCAGTTACCAGCTGGGCTTGCACTTTCAGCGTCCTCAAAAGAAGCTACTGCACAGCATGGGTCTGATCTGAGGGAGCCCCTTCTCCAGAATTGGACCATCACTTTGGGGTGCCCACAGCTCCACTGGAGAGGTGCAGGGCCAGTGGAAGCAAGGATGTAGGGGCAGGGATATGTTCTTCTGTCCTAATCCTTCTGCTTCCGCATGCACCTTGCTGTTCTCTTTGCAGAAGGAAAGGTGCAGTTTGGTCCCATTAGAGATCTCATGCCCCACATTCACAAATACACAGTGGTAGTTGGCAGCCACCCTTCCTCTCCCTTTGAATTTTCATTGAAGTGGTTAAGAAGGGGAACTCTTACTATTTTTCACTCTTTTTAGGGACCTTTTGGTTTGCCAGGATTCCCAGGGCCTCCTGGACCACCCGGACCTCCCGTAAGTTGATACTTGCAAATAAATGTGAGAAAACTCCCATGGGGAGTCCAGAATGTTCTTCTTGCTGCCAGAAAGCTTGTGGGTTTTTTTGCTGCAATTGCCCTGAGCGCTCCCATTCAGGGCTAAGTTTCATCAGGTTATAAACACTGTGCCCCAAGGAGAGTAGTGTCTTTTTGCTGCCTGCACATCAGTCATCTCCTGTTCATTGTCTGTGTATGTGGAGGAACCCAATGACATCCAGGCTTTGTGGCAAAGACAGACTGCAGAGTGGGCTTTCTGTTCACACAAGGTTTATAAGGTTGCTTGGATCATGATGGTCCTGTAGGGCCAGCAAGTGGGGCTTGAAACCAGCAAGTGTCTGCTGTGGGTTTGTCATGATGTCTTTGAAGGGTTGGAGGGACAAGGAGGTCTTTCCCAAGGAGCTTCTCTGGCCTGAAGGAGGGCCAGGCGCAACTGCTCTTCTCAAATTGCTGCCTTCATCACCTAAGGCTCAAGGCTCTTCCCCAAGCTCATCTGTGCATCTCCAAAAGATAATTAGACCCCTGACATGTCTGTTTTGAGAACTAGTGCTGCTCATAACGCTCTGAGTTCAGGGGCTGCTTTTTGCACTGTGGGGCTGGATATTTGCCTCGTGCTGAGCCAGCTGAGCTGGATCTGTAAAGTCCATTTCCTACTGATTGTATTTTCTCCTGATGTTTGTCTTGATGTATTTAACAAACCCCCCACATTTCATGAATTGCAGGGTCTTCCAGGCACCCTTCATGATGGTGGTGGGGACCTACAGGTAGGTTTTTCTTTATGTAGCATGAAAATACTTTTGAGCCATGATGTGACTTTTCTTTGGCATATGTGGGTGACTGTCAGACCATTTACCCTGTGCACCATTCAGACCTGCAGGCAAGGGGCTAAACTGCCCAGTCCTACAAGTGTTGTGTGTGTATTTACAAGACTGAAATGTCCTCTGAAGGAGGTAGAGATGCTAGTGCTGGTTTGTTTTTTTTTTTTACCTTGATCTTTGCTTTCCAGTTTACTTTTCAAAATGCAGGGTTTTCACCCATTCCTCATTTACAAAAGCACCTCAGTGTCTGGTAAATGACAACAGCTTTTCATGCATCTGTTTCCAATCCTGCTTTGCAAGAGGAAAGGTCTTGTGTGCTGTGCTGTTTATTTCCATGGATGGTGGCACCAGGCTCCTGTGGGCATATGCTTTGTTTAGACTTCCTTCCTTAGGAGAGAGCCTCGGCTCCTTTCTTTCAGGGGAATGAAAAGAGTGTTGAGCCCATGAAGGATGGAAGTGACATTTCCCAATTTGGCAGCTGTTGTTGTGACAGCATCTTTTGTTTTTTCTAATTGGTGTGCCCCCAAAAAAACTCAGAGCCAGTTCAGACTGCCTTATGGCAAGTCACGGGGAAGTTAATAGAAAATGATGCTATTTCTGCAAGTTTAATTCAAGTCACTCTGTAGAATATGCTAGAAAATGCAATTTCTGCTACAGAGGTGTTGCCTGAGGTTTTATTAAAAGAAAAAACAACTGAAAGAAAAGCTGCAGGAAAAAAAAAAAAGTCTCATTCCCTATTTATTGTTTTTCAAGTATGGCCTTTTAAGTCCCTATTAACCTTCCATGCATGTTCTGATTTGTTCCGAGTCAAACTAGAGTTCCCAGCACGGGCTCACCCAGCCCTAGACACCTGCAGGTACCAGCTTATTGCTATTTGGGTTAATTTTTTAGAGGTCCCCTTCTGATTAATGCTTGTCCTTGCCTCAGAGAGGTGAGTTGTCTAATGGAAATCAATCGAGGGTCACTGAATGCCTAGATTTAAATATCTTCCTAATGATTTTCAAGATACCCATCGAGCTTCAGCAAGGAGCATTCTCTAGCACTGGGAACTGTGGACCACTGTCAGCCTTCAGAATTTCTCACAATCCACGCTCAAAATGAAGCAGCCCATCCATAAATCATTATTTGGTGGGTTATTGGAGGCATGAGGACCTGTGTAGGACCCTGTGCTGTAGGAAAATGCCAGGGAATTAATTCAATGAATTAATTAGATTTAGTGGATTTAGAGCTGAAACCTACATGAGCTTTTCACCTCTCCCTAATAATGAAAACAGCTTCCCTGGGTGTGCTCTGTGTGTTTGAGAAACCAAAGACTGTTTCTGTTCCTTGCAGTGCCCAGCTCTGTGCCCACCGGGTCCTCCAGGTCCCCCAGGAATGCCAGGGTTCAAGGTAAGAAGAATACCACCTGCAGATAGAAGGGTCTGTCTCCCCAAATAAATACCACTATGAGCCCCTGGGATTAAACTGGTTTATACCCAGTACATGTCCTCTGCAGGCTCCACACCAGCCGTGCACTTACCTGCGTACGTGCTGTTGAAAGAGAAAACCACTAAACCAGCCCAATACAAGACTAGAGGAGGATGAAGGGCCTGATCCTGCCCTCTTTACACACTCTTCCCACACTTGTAGTGATAGCTGCTCTGCCTCTGAACTCCACCTGCAAAGTGTGAGTGCTCTCCCTTTACCTTCTGCAAGAGGCTTTACGTCCTTTGAGTACCTGCCTGCACCTAGGCACAGGTTGCTTTGTGGCTCCATCCCTTGTGGGATTGCAGCCTTTGTTAAAAGTAAGATATTAACTGTGGCCATTTATTGCTACAAATGAAATGTAACACTTTGCATAGGGCCAGCAGAAAGATGACAGAGCCAGGCAAGCCTTGTGAGGTGCAACTGAGGAACAGGAGCAAGCAGAGGGCAGTGGTTGAGGGCTGCTCGAGAGCCATGTGCTGCCTTTTCTGACTTCAGAGAGCTGCAAATCTCACCAGTTCTTGAATTCACAGAACGGTTCAGGTTGGAAGGGACCTTAAAGATCATCTCGTTCCAACCCTCCTGCCATGGACAGGGACACCTCCCACTAGAGCAGGTTGCTCAAAGCCCCCTCCAACCTGGTCTTAAACAATTCCAGTTACATTAGACACATCCACAACTTCCCTGGATTGTGCTCACAGACCCTGTGAACACAGAGGCAGACATTTTGCTGTAGCAAGACATAACATACATGATTAAATGCCATTTAATTGTTATTTTGTACCTAGTGTAGCACTAGGCAGTTCTCTGTTTATGCTGGATTCTGGTACATAAATTCTAGGTTGTAACCCTCAGGAAGCCTCAGCAGTTAAATGTCATCATCTCTGTCCACTCCCTGATTCATGTGAATTCTGTGCAGTAGATTACACTCCAGCAGGGAGCTGAAGTAGTAAGTTACTCAAGTTTTTTAAGCAGGGTTTAGCAGAAGATGGCAATGGGTGGAACACTTCCTGGGAAATACTCTCAGTTCCTCATGAACTGACCTTTTGCAGGCTGGTCTGGTCTCTGAACCGAGTCATAAATATTATTAGACATACACAATGTTTAGGGTATTCAAAATTCATAGCTTGTGATATTGAAAAGCCTGTGAAGATCTCCAATTACAATGCAAATGATGCACAGGACCTTTTGCGTGGTGAGGAATAACATCTGCCATGGCTGAAATTAGTCTGGGTCTCTCCCACAATAATAGGAAGGGAGCCAAGAAGTGAATTGAATCTGAGTTTATGTAAAAGATTTCAGTGGGACGTGGATTTCTTTGCAAGCTTGATGATGCAGATGTTAAAGATGACTTTAATAAACACTGGTCTTGTCATAAGTCACTCTCGAAAACCAAATCTGGGCATTTCCAGAAACTAGATCAATTCTGACAACAATACCTAGCCCAGGAATGATGTGTGGCTGAATAACCCCAGGAGTGACCTCCATCCTCACCGCTACAGCACGCGTTGTTCCCAGGAAGATCTTTGTGTTGTGTGGCTTTAGGTCTTAGAGCTGTCTCACAAAATTTGGACTGTACTGGAATGTGAATAATTGGAGCTCTTATTTCTAGGGACACACTGGTCACAAAGGAGAACCTGGCGAAATAGGAAAAGAAGGAGAGAAGGTAAACTTCAATTTAAAGGGGATAAGGGAGGATTTTTCTCCTTTGAAGCACCATAACAAATGATTTTGTCAAGAAGAGAGGGAGAAATGAGGCAATTGGCTGAACAACAAGGAGAAGTTGCTATGACTGAAGTGCGTTGTCTTCCACTCTGCGTGTTCCAGTGCTCTGCACATACAACCCTGTGCTAATACCTGAAGAAAATTCATCTTCCCAATAATCATAATATTAGGATTGGTTTGATAAGTTGCCACCTATTGTATCACATGCAGGGATGTCAGCTCAGGAAAAAACCCTGCATTAATCACTCAGGGATGTTCCTGACTGACCAATATTGTTGCTTCAATAGAAGCAAATCCTGAAGCAGAACTCTGGGTGGGATGGAGCTAAAGGTGAAATCAGATGGGAGGGTCCCTACCTTTCTGCTGTCAGGCTCATGCTGTCTCACCTTTTGTCTAATGAATTCTTCTCTCCCAGGGTAACCCTGGTCCTCCCGGCCCCCCAGGCATTCCCGGCAGCGTTGGCCTGCAGGTAACACCTACTCTTCAGAGCAGTTCCCATGACCTTTTTACTGTGCAATTCAGTGGTGCCATCAGTCATCTTGTGTTACACAAAGAGCTCTTGCCTCTGCAGAGTAACAGATGTGAAAACGGATGCTGATGAAAAAACAAGTCGTGCTGATTTCACTGAGCTTTAATTCAGGGCCTGCTTTTGGCACCTCACCTTGGATGAGACATCCGAGAAATATCTGCTCTGCTAGAGCCCTAGACACCTTTTGGGTGGATCTGAGGCTGAGCTTTGGGCTGGCTTGACAGCCTGGGAGATGGGCTGGAGAGAGCAGGCACTCTGAACATAGGTCTGCATGGGGTATCTCCACAGTGTCACTTGCTCAGAGGTCATCACCACAGGTTAAAATGTCTTGTTGATAAGAAGGCTGAGATTTGTGCCACTCTTCAGTGTTTCTTAACGTTTTCTGTGTTGGTGAGTTGCTACATCGTGCTGTTCTGCTATTTAACAGTCATTGGGGTTTAACTGATTTGTTTTCTTAATTAGGGCCCAAGAGGACTAAGAGGCCTCCCTGGTCCAATGGGTCCAGCTGGTGACAGAGTAAGAAAAAACCTTCTTCTGATATTCCCCACCACCACCACCACCACCACCAGTTGTCCCCTGCGAGCTCCAGGTGGCATTTGTCCTTACTGAAGATCACCAGGAAACTTGTAGAGATTTAAAGAGCAGGCTCCTTCCTGCACCCACCCCCCAGCAGAACAACCATTCAAAAGCAGGAGGAGTCTACATACCTGAGGGATTGACAGAATCAGGCCAAGCCTGATATAAGCCTTCAGACCAGAAGGACAAAGTGCTGTCCCTGCAAGACTGACAATGCTAAAGAATCTTGTAAGAAAAAAACCAAACAAACGACAAAACAACAAACAAATGTTTCATGAACATTTCACTTTCTGTTCTGTCTCTTTACAAGAAAAAGACAGAGAGTCGCTGGTGCACAAAAACTTTCAGGACATGAAAAGTCCCCTCAGTGAGATCGGGTTCAATCTCTAGGTCATCGTGGCTTTGGACTTTTGCCAAGGTCCCTTGACCATCAACCTAGAGACTGAATGGTTTTGAGTTTGATAAAGTCATGCATTTATTTTAGGAACAAGTGTGTTGTTGAGATAGCAAGGCCGTGAATGATACCAGTGTATTGCAGAAATAATGGTGGGGAGATCCAGACTTACAACCTGCTTGTTCAGAAGGGGATCCTTTGCAAGACTCTGTTGCAAACTAGCAGGACGTATGGGATGTCTCTCCAGGGCTTTTGTGTTTTCTTAGATAGTGGTATGAAGTGGGGATACTGTTACTTCGCCCTCTGCCAGCCACAGCATTACAGTGGTGTATTATTCTTTGCAGGGTGACATTGGTTTCAGAGGGCCACCTGGAATCCCAGGACCTCCAGGGAAAGCTGTATGTATCTACTTCTCAGTATCTCTCTGACCCTGCCCTCCACAACCAAAGCCTGCAGTTTATTCCTCCTCCACTAAACTCTTTGCTGCTGGTGAACAGGAGGAGCATGCTGACCACCTCCATCAGATTATTCCCTTTGCCTTCTTCCCTCCAGTTAGAGTGACGTTATTTCACCCAGGACAGCTCTCATGATACCTTTCCCTCAGAATATTCACCACCTTCCCATTGCTCTCTGTTCTTCACTGCTCTTCCCTGAGCATCAGCAGCTGTGGGCAAGCACTTGAGAGGGGTATCTGGGGTGTTCTTGGCAAGGAGAGGTTTGAGGAGGAATCAGTAAGCACTGTCCTGAGCTTACAACCTTTAAGCCTGGTCTGTGCCCAGGTCCTCACAAAGACTTTTGCTACCAGCAGAAATAGTTGTGAATTAAAGATGCAACCATCACCCTTTTGCAGAGCTCTGGGGTGAAGCGTAGAACGCTGAACCTGCACGCTTACCTGTGGGCAAGACCCCCTGTACCCTCTTTACCATGCCCAAATAGGAGACCTGAGCTGCATCTGCAGCATTGTGGCCTAAGAGCATTTTCCACTGGCCTGCCTTTGTGTCTCCCCTTTGTGTGGATAATGTGGCACCTGCTCTAGAGCAGGGACCTTCACCTGCTTACGGCAGCCAACACACCACAGTCTGCGCTGACCCCGAGGCAATGCCACCCTCTGGAGACCCCTCCCTGGTTTTTGCCATTATAGAAAGAATTCATCCAAACTAAACTAAAATGAGATACTTCCAGCCCACCAAGTGTTTAATTACACCAAGCAGGATCTAGACAGCAAATATGGAAAGCTTTTTTCCTCATTCTGTTGCTGGTTAAAGAAAATGCTTCATTAAGGGAAGGGGGAGAGATGGTCTTTTTGTCCTGAGGGATTGTTGGCAAAATCCCTGCTGCAATTCATCTGTGTGTCAGGAGTTACAGAGTGTAACTGAGAAAGTACAGCCCAGCTCCTCGGGGAGCCTCTGCAAACAGCACAAACACCCCTGCATCATTCGCACCCTCGAAACGTTAGGCTTTGTCAGTGTGTGATGAAGATGCTTAATGGCTTTTCCCCCTCTGTCATAGGGAGAACAAGGAAACAAAGGACCTCAAGGATTCAGGGGGCCCAAAGGTGATACTGTAAGTGCTGTAAAACACCCATCTAATCAACCTTTGGATGTGACATTCGAAGGAGCTCGTTTCACAGCTTTATGATGGTTTGTCCCCTCCTGGTTTATTTGAAAGGGAGGTGAAAGGAATGAAAGTATTCCTCTCAAAACTGAGATGTTTATTAAAGATGGTAAAGTAATAAGGTGCCTCAGTGCTGCTTACAGCCTAGAGCACAAAGATCAGATCTTACACCTCCATCCCCCGAAACGATCAAGAACTCTCCCAGATGCTGCAGCCAGCACTGGGCCAGTTTTCTGGTGTGTCCTAAAAGAACCGACATAGCTACGTAAGCAGGACAGGAGCCAGCACAAACTGAACAAAGTGTCCCTGCAGAGTTGGAATATTATCTTTGTTGACTGATAGTTCTTCAGGGTTTTGCGCTGGATAACACAGGATTTATTGTTGATTTCTAGGGTAGACCTGGACCAAAAGGAAACCCAGGGGCTCGTGGACTCATAGGAGAACCTGTAAGTCAGTTAAATAGGATGCAAGTCTCACTGTTGTCTTGCTTGCAGGTGATGAGATAAAACACAGTAAGAAAAAAACCCTGCATTTTACGCTCTTTACTATCAAACTTCAGCTCTGTGGGTCTCTAACCTTCAGTGTAATCCCAGTTGAACTAAATCCTAGTTGTACTGCGTTAATGAAAAATCTTCCAGTACAGCTGGAGCTGGACCCATTGCCAAAAAGGTTTTTAATGTGAATGTGTTTTGCAAATCACAGAGTCTCCTAACTTGTGTTTTTCATGGTTGCAGGGCATGCCTGGCAAGGACGGACGGGATGGAGCTCCTGGACTCGATGGTGAGAAGGTTTGTAAAGTCCTACTTAAACACTGCAGGGAAGATTTCTGTTCTTGGCCCATGTGCGGTGCAGAGCTACTGATGCATGTCAAAAAAGAGCATGGCTGGAAAGCTTTTGCTTCTAAAAAGTTTTCCAGTAGTGTAACTAGTGAAGAAGAGTGAAGTTGCTTCTATTAATTAATCCCAAGGAAATTCCCTACAGAATGTCGACGCACATATGGGCCATGCACATGTGATCTAAACTCAGCTGTGTCCCTGTACTTAGTGGTTCCCATTGGCTGACTCTAGGCCTTCAGAGATGCTTCCTCAGAGCTGTTGACAGACACATCTGTTGATTTTAATTGCCTGCAGACAAAGTGCTGTCAGGTACTAGGTGCCTGGATTTTGAATGGTGATCCCACAGGAACATGGACCCTGTACCACCTGGGAAGGCTGAGGGCTGCAAGGGGAACACCTGGGAGATCTGGGCATCCCATGCCCACTGGGTGCCCACCTCCTGTAGGCACAACAGGGTCTTTGGGAGGGAGAAGATTACAAATGCCTATTTGGGAGTGTGTCCCTTACCTGTGCCAGACCATTTTCCAGTGCTGGAGGGTCCCTCCTAACCTCTCGATATCCACAGGGCGATGCAGCTCGCATGGGTGCTCCTGGAGAGAAGGGACCGAACGGACTGCCTGTGAGTATGGCAGCAGGACCCATCACATTCGGGGCAATAAAGCAGCTTGACCTCCATAGAGACAACCTTCCTGGGGAGAGGGGGTGTTCATTTTGTACATTGACTCACAAGGGGCCTGATTTAAACCGAGAGGAAACGCACTTTTCCCACCGTACAGACGGGAGCAGCGTACAAGACAGAACAGAAAACATCTGGAGTAGCACCAAATCCTAGCACAGGAATGCCCTGTCTTTTGGCCACTCTGGCTCTGTTTAAAATTTCAATTTGAGAGAGGTTTTTCTCTTTCACATCCCAGTGATGCACCTCCCTTATGCAGGGAGGTAAGATCTGGAATACAAATGACCATAATTCAACAGTAGCCTGAGCTCTGGCCCTGGCTCAGTCATGTTCACTGGCAAAATGTTTCATCTCTCCAGTCTTCCAACTATTTCAATAAAGTATTCCTTTCTTCCTGTCTTACAGAATATTTTGAACACCCCTAGAGAGGTTTCTGCTGTGCAAAGTGTTGCTGCCACTGCTCTATTTGTATATTCCTCCTCTTTGTTTTCATTCTCAAGGATTAGTGTACTTAGGGCAGTGAACAAGAGGGGAAATTGAAGCCACTGCAGAAATGTAAATCCTCCGTTGCTTCAAACAAACATTGCTCTTTGTAAATTAAATCAGACCACAATAACAAATTTAATAACTTCTGATGTGGTTTTACCAATTATTTTTTTTCAGGGGCTGCCTGGAAGAGCAGGTGTTAAAGGCTCAAAGGGTGAACCAGTAAGTGAATCTCTCTGATGATGGGTTCTGGTGTGGAAGCTACTAAACTTGTCATAACAAGGCATTTCAGCTTAGAGAGGGGATCAGTGCCCACAAGTAGGCCCTGGGAGGACTTAATTCTCAAGTGATGGTGTCAGTGTTCCTGCCAGGGCTGAGTTCCCCTGAGCATGTCTCCAGGAGACCATCCCTGTGCCACTGGTCCACTCCAGTCTGAGCTGGGATATGGTAGCACTGCCATGGGGCTGGCAGCCTTCCCCAGCCCCTGCCCAAGGGCAGGATGTACAGCCCCCCTGTGCTTTAAATGTCTGTTGTTGAGTGTTTTGTCATCTTGGTCTTAAAACTGTGAAAGTTTAAAGCTGTTTTTATTTTCTGATCCAGGTTTTAACTCCCTCCTCCATTTGTTGCTCTAGGTAGGACAGAAATGACTCCCTGAAGTTATGCCCTAAGTGTTTTGCTTTCTTCTCTGCAGGGCAGCCCAGGAGAGATGGGAGAGGCAGGTCCCTCTGGAGAGCCAGGCATCCCAGTACGTATCCCCTCCATTTACACTTCTCACCAGCTCCAAGCGCGTGTTCAACCAAACTGCAAAGCTGGAGCTCTCCTGCTGCCTCCCTGCACACGAGCAAAGCTGCCAGCAGTGCAGTGGGTGCTGTGCTGCCTGCAACACGCACAAGCCCATGGTGCTGAGCACTCCAGGCAGCCCCACGCTTGCATGGAGTTCCCAGTGAGCATGATGCAAGCTGGACTGGTGGCCACCTCTGTGCACAGCCCTTGTGCTGCAGCAGAAGTCAAAGCCCACCAAGGCAGGTGGTGTGACCTAGTGGATGGGCCAACGGGGCAGGGAGTTTGGGATTGAAATAGCCTGGGATCCAGGAATGGATTCTGGCTCTGCACTGGGTTGGGAAGGGTGGATTTGTGGCTCCTAAATGGCACGTCTGACTTTGGTGTTGTTGCCAGGGTGATGTTGGTGTTCCTGGTGAGAGAGGTCTACCTGGACCCAGAGGAGCAACTGTAAGTATAACGCTGCTTGTAAATCAAATAGATACCAAAGTAGAGTAGTGTTACTCAGACTAAAGTAACAGGCCACATTTTCTCTTGGTATTGTCTTGGGGGAGTTTTGGCAGCAGAGGAATTGCTTCCCCATAAGTGGGTCTGATCCTGCCCCAAAGTGATTCCTACCATTTCGCTTGACAAAGCTGCTACAGGTCAGATAGGAGAGACTGGACAGTTATCAATTCCCTCCTTAGAAACAATAATAAGGTTCATCTTGTGCTGAATACGAGCCATTAATGAAGCAAAACTCCTGTTAAGCTATTGCAAAGTACATTGCCACCAGCAGATGAAACCTGAAATCCCTCCCGTTCCTGTATCGCTCTCCCGGGAGCAGTGGAGCTTCACTGCAAAACCTGAAGCCATACAGCCAACAAAACTGGGAAGTCTGCACGTTGTCATGGTGGGTGAGGGGGCTGTGAAAAGCATTCAAAAGCTGGCAGACCTGCTGGGAGTCTCTTGCCTTTCTCACACGTAGTTGCTTTCCCCCACTGCTTGAGAATGCCCCAAAGTTCGCAACCGTACGGTGCAAAATCAGAAGAGTTTTTCAGGTGGGGAATCTGTTCACACATTTCCATCTCCCACCCAGCACTGTAACAGCATTATGTTGCTGGGAGCTTGAAGGTGTGAGGCCCTAGGAAATTCCCCTCCTAACCCCTTCCAGCTCTATTTTCACTTTTACTCTGGGAACTGACAACTTTTTGAAACTTGTGGGTTAGAATCTGCTGAGGTCCTCAGTGGAGCATCTCATTCCTGCTTTCCTTGCATTCCCTGCATCATCCCAGAGCCTGAGAAATAACTTGGAGTTGCAGTGCAGACCCGAAAATAACTGCACAGCTACTGCTTGTGTCCCTGCTGAATAGCAGAGATGACAAGAAATGATAACAGGATGAGAAAAACCTGATTTTGTTCACACTAAAAATTCCAGGATACCATTTGTTTTGTCACTGTTCACTAGCACTGCTCTTCTGGTTGGACCTGACCTTGCACTGGTTTTGTTGGGCTCTTTTTCTTCATTTATTCCCCTCCCCCCCTTAATCTCATTTTGAAATCCAGAAGCTTACAGCAAGTGTAACATGATTTCTGGTATGTGCCACTTGGAAGAAATGGAGCTGTATCATGATTTATAGTTTACGAGCAGCTGCTCTTTAAACTTCCAAGGAGAGGGAAATCACCCTTAGAAATCAACTCAATTAATGATGTTTGCTTTTATGTCTGCAATTTTTCATCAAAATAGCTGGCCCCACAAAAGATGTCACATGATTATAGCCCAAAATCAAAGGCAGCCAAGCTGATTGCATCAGTGTGGGCTTCTGACGGAGGTGCGATAGCAGCTGAACCTGTGTTCATTTCTAACCTGAGCTTCTAATTGCTGATTTCCTACTTTATATGCAATGTAGTTAAACCTGGGCTATTCTAGGAGAGTTGCAGGATTGGTCTAGTGTTGAGGCTGTTTGGCTCAAAACAATGTGGCTGTATTCAGCAGAGCATTGCAAGGGTTTCTTCCCATACAGAGGCTGTCAGGTTCTAGCAGGTCCCACCACTTCTAAAGGCACCAGCAGAGTCATTTTTGATACAATTTAAAGTAACTGCTAGAGCTCTGTTTGTAAAACAGAGTTTTCAAAGTCCCTTACTGAATTACAAGCAGAAAACAGAAGTGCAAACAGTAACCACCAAAATACCTGAGCAGCTCTCTAGCCTTTTGGAGATGCTGCTGCTGCTGCTTTATTTCAGCATTTATTTCCTCTGGGCAGACCCTGGTTTCTGCACAAGGTTATGGCTGATCTGGAGAGCACTAGTGAGACCACATCTGGAGTATTGTGTCCAGTTCTGGGCTCCCCAGTTCAAGAGGGACAGGGAAGTACTAGAGAGAGTCCAACAGAGGCTACAAAGATGCTCTGTTGTGAGGAAAGGCTGAGAGCCCTGGGGCTGGAAAAGAGAAGCCTGAGAGGGGAGCTTATGAATGGTTACAAATATCTGCAGGGTGGGGGGTCAAGTAGAAGGGGCCAGGCTCCTTGTCTTCTTGTAACAGACAATTTACAAAATGGGATTTAAATGTCTAAATAACTTCGTTTGGGGTTTTTTCCCCATCCAAGATCTTTATTGCATATGTGATTTTTCTCAGTAGGAAGCAATAGAGACTCCTAATGGTAACAACCATGTTGTGTCTAGTGAGCCGAGCTCTTCAAGGCACCTGCACTAACACCATAAGGTGCTGCCTTTTTTCTGTGTTGCTGGTACCAAGGATGCCCAGGCAAGTGGATGTGATTGCCATTTTTAATTTCCAAGCACGTGCAGCACATGTTTTACAATAGCTTCTTGCAGAACTGGATCAATTAAAAGCATAATCTTGGGATAGCGGATCCCTTTTACTGTATATTGTCTATGCTCTGTCATGCTACCGCTTTTGGCAGTCGTTGATCTTTACTGCTCATGAATATGGTATGTTCTTAAGCATGAATATATGCAAATGAGCAGTAATAATATTAACAAAGCTCAGCAAACACCAAGCAGCACCTTACAGTGGCTCAGCAGGTTCCTCGGCGACGCAAAGTGCGCTGCAGGCCAGAACTGCCCACTCTCTGGTAGGAGTGAGCCAAGTTAACTACCCAAGTGACTTCCCTGAATTTTCTCTTTCCTAAAACTTACCTTTCTCCTTTCAGGGACCACTTGGTCTTCAAGGCCCGATGGGAGCCCCCGGAGTCAGAGGTTTCCAGGTTGGTGCGCTGACAGCGTGCAGCGTGTTTTGGCAGGCGGCTGTTTTCTGCAAACCTCTAGCAGGACGATTGCACAAGTGATAGGAAGAAACATCTTTCCATCTACCAGCACCAGTCTGACACCTTTATTAACCCAGTACAGCAGAAGGAGCGCAAGGCCAGAGAAGATAACAATTTACACTTAGTGTTTGTTTGAAAAAGAAGGGTTTGAGTTTGAACCTACCTACAGACATCTTAATTTCTCCTCAGTCTGGACACCCCCAGCCTGTGTGTCTTCAGTGAACTCCTCTCCCTTCTGCTGCACTGGGGACTCTCACGTTTCTTCCTCCCCTCTCCAGTGGGCTGTTCACAACCACCCTCCATTCTCTGGTGAAACTGGCTGAGAACCAACCCGTGCATGGTGCTGCCTTGAGGGAGCATCGCTTGGTTGCAAGTCACAGACGTGATTTTTTATTAGCAGAAGACTCAGGCCAGCTAAAGGCTGGAGCACGTTGGCAGGGTGACTGGCCTCAGTTGTGACACGGGGCCGAAGTTGGAGCTGTACCAACCCAGGGAAGCGGTACCAGCACTCAGCATGCGGTCCCTAGGTCCTTGAGAGGAAAAGGAAAGAGGAGATCTAAGACAAATGACCTTTTTCAGTGTGTTATGGACTCTGGTGAACTCTGGGGCTGTCAAGATGTGCAGAGTTTCCTGGCACTGTAAGCTGTAGCTCATTCATTTGGTTTTTGGTTTTGTTTTCCTAACAGGGTCCCAAAGGTGCCAGTGGTGAACCTGGCCTTCCTGGCCCGACTGGAATTCGTGGAGAGCTAGGTGACAGGGTAAGGAGATGACATCTGTAACTAATTCCTGTTTGGGAGACATACATTAGAGCATAACGAGGGGTTCCAGACATGGTATAGCTGATGTCACCTCAGCAGACATAAGTATTAGGCTTGGTAGAAGGTGGGTACCTTCAGTCCATGCCCTGAAGCTGCTGCGTGCCCAAGACGGACCCTATGGCAAGTAGCAGGATTTGTGCATCCTGTCCTTCCTGTTCTGTCCTTGTTTCAGATCTGATCTTGGCCAGAATAGATGATTGTGTGAGGTTCTTTCCCCTGCTTTGTGTGCTGATTTCACCAAAGCCTTGCTCCTGAGCACAGGAGTTCATGCAGTCTTGTTGCTCAGATGCTCATTTAGGTTTTCTGGATGTTTTAGAGTTTGCTCCATGATTTTCTTTCTGAACAGCAGCAAACCTGGGCCCCACACCTCAGAATAAATGTGACTTTTCATTTAGATGAATTCATTCTCATTTAAAAGCCAACAGGGCAAAGGGAATGACATGAGCTGGGGGCTTGCAGAACAGTAGCCGTGTGTTCGCCGGCTCCCTCGACTCCGCCTTTAAGGTGAAGTTTCTGTGTAAGCAATGGCAGCAGCACCACGGGGCTTTCACAATGGCCCTTCTGTGCTGGCTCCAGCCAGGTTTAAAAAAAACCCCCTCAGACCGTGAGCCTGGAAGTGTGAAACAGGAGGGTTATTGTGGAGCTGGGGGGTTCTGACGGCATTCAGGGCTTTGCTACCGTGAAAAATATATGTTCAGAGGGGAAGAGGCCCCTGCACGGAGCAGCCTGGTATCCAGAGAGCTGCTCTGAGCAGAGAGGAGGGGGAGATGTTAGGCTTAAAGAAAAACATAAATTAATCTGGGGTTTATTTCTAGCTCTGAAGTTAAGCGTCGCTACTCTTAAGATGTAATTGTTGATTGTTTCTTAACAAAGAATGGACAAAGAGCGCAGCAGATCCTGCCCTGGGCTTGCTTTGCTGCCAACCCAGCCCACTCATCTTCACCTATAGAAAGGGAAATACAAATTTTGCTATGCAAAGAAAAATTAAATAAAATATTCCTGCAAGCCTGAGTGAAAAGGTGCTGATATACAAAAGTCCTTGGACTGACTGGCCAGAAATATAAACCGGCATATCAGGGAGTGTGTTTTCTGTCATGAAAAAATACAAGAGGTTTAGTACATTTGACTGTAAGATATAAAGTAGCATTGAGAAGATACATAAACCGTGTTCTTGGAGGGGGGGAAGGATTCGATTGTTACTGCTGACATAACATAAACTTTCCTGGAGCCTTGGGGCTCTGAACTTGGGGGTATAAATCTCGATAATTTTCAGAAAAGAATCTATCTCCTTTGCTGTCAGCAAGCGTAAAATGGGAGTTATAAATAGCTGGAGCCATTCCTGCATTTCCACATTTCATTGTCTCTTTTGCTGAGAATTATTTTTTCTTTAATAGAAATCCCAGCCCCCACCCCCTTCTGTAACTTATGCAGTGCTTGACTCGTGCAAAATGACATGTCCTGCTTCTATGTGTTTGTCCTCCTCGAAGGCTGTGTTCTGCTGAGCCATCTCCAGATCTAGTTATTAAAAAAAGATCGGTTTGCAGATGCCAGGTTGATGAATGTGCTGTAGAACTGCTGTTTGAAGGGTAAAATGGTTGAATTTCCCATGCAGGTTTTGCAGTAGAGATACAAAATCTGGGGTTCTCTTGAACTTGTGCTCTGTGGACCGAAAGTCATGATTAGGGCTGCAAATGTCTCATGTCCTCTCAGTGAATGCCAGGTAGATAAAGTTGGAAGGGTTTTTCAGGTTGTCTGAATTATTCCCAATAATCAATTCACCATCTCAATGTATTTTATTCCTGTGACTGTATTGTTTTGTGAATCTCAAAATCGGGAGTAAACTTAACTCGAGTCCCCAGAAAAACTGACAGTCTAAGAAAGGCTTGAGAGACCATCCTGACTTTATGCCCTTGTGGTACAAAAGTGTTCCTGTCCATTTTATACCGTGAGTAAATTCAATCTCCTGCTCACATCTTCAGGCTTCAACCTGGACCTCATCCTTTCATTTGTGAAATCGCTGGTTTGGTCGTGATAGTGAGAGGACAATAATGAAGAGCAGAGGGGCAGAAGCAAAACACCGCTGGGAGGGATGAGAAGGATGAGGTTTGGTGAAGCAGGTTTTGAAGATTAGGATTAAAACCACGGAATTCATTTTGGATTTATTTAGGCAATTGAGGAGGATGGTCTGAAAAAGGCCAGTTTTAGATAAACCTGTGCCGGGCAGGTTGGGTAGTGGTGTCAGGGGAGTCTCACTGGTCTGGTTGGCTGAAGACTCGGTGGGCAGAGGAGTTGGGAGGTCCTGCCTGGCCTGGCAGCTGCTCGGTGCTGTCGCTGGCACAGCAAGAGGCCTGAGAAACTGTCCTACCCCACAAAGCAGTGACTGGAGAGAGTGCCTCAAAGCCAGCAAGGACACTTCAAATTCCTTCTTATTTCTAAGAGGTGTAAACGAGATTTGGACCTGCCAGCTTGGCAGCTGGGAGACTAATTCCCAACCCCTTGCTGAGTGGAGTGAGTGTCTGACCACACCAGGAATTTGTGGGACTGTCACAGTTTCAGCTCATTTGTCTTCTTTCTCTTTCTTATTCTCAGGGTCCTACTGGCGTTCCTGGTCCCAAAGGTAACCAGGTAAGTGGTAACTTTTATGCTATAGTCAGCAGAGGCATTTAAACTGTACCTTAGGTGCAGCCTTTGACAGCACAAACTGGTTTTCCTCCCTCAAATGAGAATATTCTGGAGCAGGCAGCAGCGATACCCTCTTTGGTCCTGTTTTTCCTGTGCTGGTGGAAGGGATGTCATCCGTTCTAGTGGAGAGACAGGAAAATGCTGTGATAAAAACACTTGGACTCTTGCTGTGTATTTTGTAAGCAGGAGGCATGCCCTGTGTGAGCTCCTGGCATCACATTCCTCCCAAGTTCGGTTTTGAAGCGCAGCTTTTCACTGACTTTCATGTGCCTGCTGAAGAGGATTTGTCCAAGCCTCAAAGCTTGGCACACTAATAGACTAATTTAATCTTTTACTTCTTGCTGCTTAGCTTCCATAGTTGGATTAACCTCGGCGATGAGCATTTGAGCCACTTTTCATCAACTAGGTGACCGTGTTTTAGGCAGGAAGCGAGCGCTTTGCCGGCGAGCTCTGCTTGCTTTGTTTACCAGCGTCAGTCTCTGCGTGGCCTCTGTTTTGTTGCTAAGGCAAAGACCAACCCGATCCCAGCTTGTCTTGAAATAGCTTCCTCTCTCTAAAGCTCAGAGTCACCGTAAGGATGTCCATTCTCTGTGCTGGTTGCTGTGCAGGCTGTTGGGCGTGGGAAGCACGGCTGGCACAGGCACCTTGGGGCGATTCGTGTCCTCCCCAGTGATGCTGGAATTGCACACGCTGCTGGTGGCTCGCTGGAGGTGATCAGCAAACTGATGCTCCTCATCACACCTTGTAAAATTCGTGTCACCGGAGCTTTAGCCTGAGAGGTTATGGTCCCCAGATAGAGTGGAGAGGGATGGTCCTCACCAAGTGATGGGTTACTTCTGTTTAAGGGTGGGATGGAGCTGTGCTGCAGGTGACTCTTTCTACTGAGGAAGCCCAGAGGGCACAGTTCCCCTGGACACTGAACATTCAGCTGTCGCTGCAAACCCACATCATCTGTGAGACCCAGAGCTGGGCAACCTGAAATTTAGATTCCCTGTAGGCAGAATGCCAGTGCCAGCCTGGGGATGACTTTCGTGGCCACCCCATCAGGGCTCTCATCTGTAGGAATTCAGCTTTTCAACCAAGTACCAGCTTGTTGCAAAGGGCACCCTCCTGCCAGCCACCTTGCACCACAAATGCTGCTGTCAGCAGGGGAACAGCTACTGTAGAGTTCAGCTGGGGAAGCTGCTGAGTGCCCCCGTCTCTCTTGGGAGCTGAAGTTGCTCAAGTCTCAGAGTGAGCATCATTGTAAATAATCTCAGCACACCAGTAAGTGCAGGGTTAATTCTGGTATCTCTCTTTCAGGGCATTGCTGGAGCAGATGGCCTCCCAGGTGACAAAGGAGAACTGGTAGGTGTCCTTAAATTTAGTAAATAAAATAACATCAATAACAGATGGGTCTAGAGAACCACGTATCAAGAACTCACATAGTCAGAATTAATTGTCCAAGAGCTCCAGCTCTGCTGGCGGTGAAAAGGAGAAGGCAACCAAAGCCTTCCCACCAGTGTGCATCAGCTTTCCACTCGTCTTCAGGAAGCACCAGTCAGCCACTGTGGCCTTCGCAGAGCTGTGGCTTATCAGCACTCATTTCATTCCTCACAGCAGTTGCTGTTGCTCTGCCCAGGGGATTTTGGTCCATCTCAAGAAATTTCCAGGTTGCCTGGACCTGTGTTCAGCATTGGTACCCAGAGCAGGTCGTGGTGTCAGGTGTCCTCTCCCTGTTGTGCTGGGGCTGAAACTGGTCTCCAGTATCCTGTTATCGTTCCCGGCCTCTCTGCTAGAGAAGCCACGTACATGTCAGTGCAGCTTCCCAGAGCTTGGGAGAACTGACTTTAGATGCACATTTTCTGAATGAATCATTGTTTCTTACTTCCTTTTTCTTTCTAACAGGGTCCCTTTGGTCCCCCTGGCCAAAAAGGAGAGGTAAGGGTCAGATACTGGGGGCTTGTGTCTCAAAAGCTTTGGGAGTAAACACGCTCATTGTGTCTTTCGATGATGTATCTCCCTCCATAAACTGTGTTCTGGTGTCGTTTCCTAGAAGCATGTTTTCTTCATGGTCATTCTATAAAATCTATGACAATGACAGGGGTTTTTTGTGGCATTCAGAGCATGCAGATGAGTTTGAGAATTTTGCTGCAGCAGGGACTCCTATTATTAGGGTCTGTATGTGTGAAACCACCTGTATGATGTATGGAATGCACATGGTCATCCTAATCTGTTAGGGAGACATGAAAAAGGCTTAACTAATCTCCAGGAGAAAAGAATGGACCACGTCTTCCATTTGAAGTGGTGATTGTTGGTTTATTTCCTTCCTCATTACAGCCAGGAAAAAGAGGAGAACTTGGTCCGAAAGGTGTCCAAGGACCTAATGGGACAGCTGGAGTACCAGGGATCCCAGGACATCCAGGGCCCATGGGCCATCAAGGGGAACAAGGCGTTCCTGGCATCACAGGAAAACCTGGGCCTCCTGTGAGTATTAACCTGCTTCAGATTAACACTTCGGAAGCTTCAGAACTGAGGTTCCCCAGGATGCAGGTCTTGCAGAATCAATCTCTCTCACGGTGGCACGCGGACAGATTGTCCGTGTCCATGGGAACGGGCTGGCACTCACTGCTCTCATCACAAGAGTTAGAAGCTGGTCATTTAAAAAGACAGCTTCTATTCACTGCTTCAAATGTTAGACCCCCTCTCTTGGTCCGGAGCTCACATTTCATCATTCAGGAAAGGCAAAAAAAACCCCTCCAGATGAAATATCTGGCACAACATTAAAATGAATCTCTGCCATTAGTGTGACAGAGCTTCTGAACTGAAGCCATTGTCTTTTGAAGAGGAGAATTAAAAAAGCTCACTCTTCATCATGTGGGATCCTCTTCTTCTTAGCGAGCTGACGGGAAGGTGTTTTGTGTCCTGAAGCTTCTGTCAGGGATGGTTACTGATAATGTGGTTTGTGTAAGGATGGATTCTTCTCTTAATTGCAGGGCAAAGAGGCCAGTGAGCAACATATAAGAGAACTCTGTGGGGAGATGATAAATGGTGAGTATGACTGAGAGAAAACTGACTTTAATCACCAGATTTAGCTGAAAATGAGTAGGTTCTAAACATAAGATGACTCCCGAGGTCTGGTATTTGTCTTAGTAAGAAAAAATACGTTGACCTTTAATGTAGGGAAATTATTCAGGAGGTCACCTTGTTGTCTTGGAATAGCTTTCATTTTTGTAAAATTAGTATTTTTAACTGATTCGTCATGGCAACACCATGTGCTGAGTGAGAGCAGCCCTGGTGCAGGTGTCAGTGTCTGTCCTAACCTGGGTCATTCTGAAGCCCGGTGCCCTCCCTCCACAGCACACCCCCTCTCCCCAGAGCAGGGCTCAGGGCTCTCTCTGCAATCACTGTTCTGCAGTTAGAGGTTATGTTTGGCATTTGGGATGAAGTTGAGCTCTTGAAAGCTTGTTTCAGAAACCTTCTTTTACGTACCATTTTCTAGAATACCTGAGGTCTTTTAAAAGTGGTTTGGGAAATGGGAGATAGCAATGGCTTAAAAACCTGCGGCTTTCTGACCAACATCTCCTCTGAAGATGTAAAAAAAACCCCAAAAGCCACTGCTGAACCCATCCTCTCAGCTCAGTGTTTCCTCCTGCCAGCAGCAGTGTGTCAGGGGTGGCAGGGAGCGAGGTCTGCCCAAGCACACGGCTCCACTTTTCCATCAGATGCCCAGTTTCCAGCTGCTCACGTGGTGGCAGCCAAGGAACAGCCAAGCAAAGAGGGGAAATGTTGGACATGCAGTTTTTGATTGTTCTTTGCAGATCAAATTGCACAGTTAGCTGCTAACCTGAGAAAGCCTCTGTCTCCTGGAATGACGGGTCGTCCCGGCCCAGCTGGTCCACCAGGTCCTCCTGGAGCTACGGGAAGCATTGGGCATCCTGGTCCTCGTGGTCCCCCTGGCTACAGAGGGCCAACAGGAGAACTTGGTGATCCTGGTCCCAGAGGTAAGTAGAACTCAGCCAACCTTTGCTTCTGTTTTATGCCCACCACTAAATTGCAAACTTGACCTGATTTCAGCAGTGGAGGAGAAAAGGTCAGGCTCTGGGCAGCAGATAGAGCTCTAGAGGCCAGTTGTGCATCTTTAGGGATGCAGCATAAGCAAAGATCCCAGCAATGTCCTGAGGGCTTTGAGCTTCTCTTGGTCTTTCCCTTTGCTGTCCTTGGATCCAGCTGCAGCACACAACTCTGTGTTGAAATTGTCTGTTTCTGATTAAAGGTGACTCTGGCGAAAAGGGAGATAAAGGACCTGTTGGTCAGGGTATCGATGGACCTGACGGCGATCAAGGACTTCAAGGTAAGGCTGTGCAAATAAGTCATAAACTGTGATGAAAGGCTTAAGAGGGACAGCTCTGCATATCCATGGCTCTATTTCAGCATCGCTTTGTCCCTGTCATCATTACAGCCAGGTTGTTTTTCCCATGGGTGCAGACACTTTGACCAGTAGAACTTAATTAGCACATCCCCTCCTCACACCTCTCCTGTCTAGTCCTAAATGTTTTGGAGAATGCTTTTGAGAAGAGGCTGCTGGGACAGCCAGGCTCTTCAGTTGTTCTTGGTCTCTTCGTTTAGTGGCTGTGTAAAGTCAGGAGCTTTTGTAGGTCGGGAAGACAGAGCCCTTCCTAACTCCTCCTAGGGGGCTGCCAGTGTCAGCAGGTTACTCTGGTCAGTGGTACTTCATGTGCAGTAACTAACGAGTTAATTAACAAGTCGTGTATCAGTTCATTCAAGGGTGTGGAACACCCAGGAGGCTCCGGATTAAGGCACCAGGCTCCTGCCTGGTTCCTGATGGACATGAGTCTTTCTGGTGCTCCACTTAAAGACTGCCCCCAGTCAGCTCTGCAGCCTGGCCTAGCAGCTGTAGGCCTCCAAAATTCAGTTGATGCTTCTGGCTCAAACAAGAGTCATTTGGGACAATATTTCTTTTTACCAGAAACAAATAGAACTTCCTACTGTTGTGATTTTGGGAGGTACTGGTGTTACTGCTCCACACACATGGCTATACCCCCAGTTCCTGACATCATGAATCCTTTATCGAAAGATTCAAAGATTAATTTGTGCAAATTAATGACTATCTCTTAGAAACCTGGAAGAATATTCTTTAGAAAAGCTGCTTTAAGAGGTGAGTGAAATAACAGTGATTCCATCTGTACAATGAATAAGCTACAGGCACCAAAAGCAGGCTCTGCATCTATGTAATTTCATAAAACCAGAATATTTATACCCCGTTGTCTTAAATTAATTCATAAAATAATTGCATTAATCCATAAATGGTTTCAAAAGAGAGGCTAATTCACATATTAGATACTGAGAGCATTTGTAAGGAGCTCAAAAGTAGATGGAATTCATTATTTGCATGAATAAAAAGACTCAGGCACCATCTAATTAAGACAGAAATGCAGGGGTTTAGACCACCCGATATAACTGCCCTGCAGGGAGATGGGATTGTACAGGGTTTTAGAAAACTTCAGAAGGTTGCCATTACAGAAAGCGGGTGTTTGGGGAATTATTTTTGGCATCTGAAGGAAAAAAAGGAAATAATAAGCTAAAAAAAAAATAATCTACCACGTGTACTCCAGATTCAGACTAAGTTTATTCAACACCTTGTACTCAACGGGCCGTAACAAGACTGATCTACAGAGACTCCAAGCGTTGTAAGAACTCTAAATGTGACACACATATACACACACACAGACATCTATACATTAAAAACAAAGGGAAGGAACTAATTCACGTTATTCTTTTTTTTCCCCTTCCTGTTTAGGACCACCTGGTGTACCTGGAATAACTAAAAATGGTCGTGATGGTGCTCAGGGTGAGCCCGGTCTGCCAGGGGATCCCGGTACTCCTGGTGCTGTTGGGGCTCAGGGAACGCCGGGAATCTGTGACACGTCAGCCTGCATGGGAGCTGTGGGAGCAGCAACTTCCAAAAAATCATAAACCAACAGGCCATGAAGTGGAGAAGTGACTGAATAATTTAAATAAACAGTGCATTGTAAGAAAACAGACAGAACCCTCCTAGTGGTAAATGGACAGATGTTCCTTCTATTATATTAAGTGGAGACTTTGATACAGTTCTATGAAAAGAAAGCATCAGGTGAAAACTTTAATTGAAAGATGCTTTATGAGTACTTTCTCCTCTCCCTCCCCACTTATCTTCCCAAATTTTTCCTGCTAAAACAACCTCCCTTTCTCCCTTTGTCCAAGAGACCAGCAAGAGGAAGCTTTGTTCCTTTCTACCATCACCCCCCTATCTGTGTACTGAAGAGCACGACTTGCCTGTATCAGTGTTTGAGCCTTGTCAGTTGAATTCCTCAGTGCTGCTCCCACTGATTTCAGTTATGCAGGTTTTGTGCACTAAGAGCTGTCTTTTTCAAGGTATTTGGGCACCAAACTGCTCCTTCCATCAGTGGAAATCAGGCATTTAAACATCTTGTATTTTAATATCTTAAGCTTCTGGCCTAAGGAAAGCCCACAGCTTATGTCTATGCTGTCAGCTCCCAGTTTTCAGATTGCACCTCAAATGTTTGCCAAGACTAGTAAATAGTAAATCCTCTTGCAAGCCAATTCTGCAAAAGGTGTCATGTATATGTTTTAATTTTCAGGGGAGAAGTTTTTCTCTATTTCCATATGATAAGAAATGAAATGAAAGAACAGCATTTTCACGACCTCTACTTAAGCTATTTGCACAGTAATTGTGACCAAAAGCCCAGCTAAGAAAGGATGCTCTTCTGAAGTCCAGCCACAACCCCCTGTATGAACTGTTGTAAAAATAAAAGGAGATTTTTTTTTTTAACCTTTTCTTTGTGATGTTGTAAGTGTCATTATATATGTCATTACCCAGCTGAATTCCCTTTGTCAGAACTGGTTTTCCTAGGATTGTTTGGAAATAAATTGCTGGAAAATTGTCCATATCCGTGATTTCAAACAGCATTTGTTTTGGGAGACCCTTCTGCACTTTAAAACCTGCTTGCATCATCTCTCTAAAAAAATGAATGACCCCACTCTCAGCTCACACACTGTTCTATTGCTGCCCTCTATGCTAAAGCCTCTGAACACAGGAGTCTTATTTAGCTTTAAATAAGAAAATAGTTTGTGCATTTAAATAATCTACTGTTTATACCACTCTTGGACTAAAGCAACACTACAAGAACCTGTTGTGCAGTTAAAAATAGTTCTGTATTTTAAAAAAAGGCCAACCCCATTTTATTACTCTTCAGGGCCAGGTATTTCAAACCATGGAGGGCAAATGTAAACGTCATAATATCAGCACAGTTTAGAAACTAGGCACATACTCAGTTAACCACTACAACCTATACAATTTAAAAGGAAAAAAAAATTAGGACTTATAATATGCTAACTGTAATTTCTTTTTATAATTGACGGTTACGTTTGCATCTAGTCATTAAAACAACAGGCTGATGCTCTACAACTACTACTAACTGTACTGGATCATCTTTAGTTAAAAAAAGAAAAATGAAACAAAACCAACAAAAAAACCCAACCTTAAAGCAGAACAACAAACAGAAAAAAGAACAATTTATTTTATAACTAAAGAGGAAAAAGACTTAGCTGTCGTGACATTCCCTTGTAGCTCCTGGTCCCTAAGCCCATTTAACAGAGCACAGATTTCTGTTGCTGATAGTTAACTTTCATTGCTGGTTTGTATAAAGACTGTTTTCTTTAAAGCTCTATTGATATATTTTTGCAATTCATAGCCAGCATGTAAATGGAGAAGATAAAATCCAGTTTGGGCCACTGTTAGCCACAACTGTCAGACAACTCAAGGCGGTCAGTTCAGACTACTTGGTCTCCATAGCCATGCGTGTTCTCCTGCACTGGACGCGTTACAAACGAGTCTGAGCTTGCTATCTTTAGTCTCCTGCCTGTTTTACCACAGAACACAGTCTCAAATTCCTAAAAAATCAAAATACAAAAAAAAAAAAAAGAACAATATTTAACATAGAGAAGTACTTGAGAGGTACAGGTTTGTTTCACTAGGGTCTTGTGGAGGGAAAACCAAACCACCTTTAATAGGAAGTGCTGAGGGGCCAAACCAGTATCTAGCTAAGCAGGTTGTCCTCTACACACTCCATCTGCTCTCCTAAGATACTCAGCAGAGCCAGAAATACTCTGGGGCAGCAAGTGGTAGCCTGGGAGCTGCTTCTAGGGCACATAACCCTTTACTACTGTCATCCACTTTGAGACAGTGTGCACATAGCTGTGAATCCCAGCACTTAACTGCCAGGCCATGAAAACTAACTAGAAGACACTGCTGTGAGGTAAGTGGGAAACAGAGAAAATTAAAGGGGAGGAGGAATGAGTGAAGAGAGCCTCAGTTTCGCCTTGTTGTCCAGACAGCACCATGCTCAGGAATTAGGCTAACTAAAAAAGAACTAAGTTTTAAAATGCGATTTGCAAAGCCTGCCTGAGGACAGCCTCTGATTACACACTGCTGAACTGAACCAGAGAGTTAACAAATAAAATCAGAACTACAAAGTGGAAGGAAGGCTCAACGACACAGCCAGTGGCCCTTCACAAAGAAGCATTCCACGTACTTTTAGCGCTGTTACGATAGCTTGAAAACCTTGCACGGGTTTTTTTTTTAATCGAGAGACAAAAAATGAAATGAGAAGTAAAACCTGTTTCAGAGAATCACCGTGCCTTTCCTGGATGTACTTGAGAAAGGCAGTCGTCCACTGTAAGGTCGTCGCCTTGTCGGTGTCCACGGTACAGAAGGGAACCAGCAGGTTCAGCTCATCGCAACACGCCCGGATTCGGCGCCTACAGGCAAACACAAAGCCATCGACCGACGGGTGAGAGGGAAGGAGAAAAAGAAAAGCTCCAGACCGTGGACTTTAGGAAAGTCTTTCGGTTTGCTACAAGCTTTGTGTTTGTGTATTGGTCACGTTAGATGCAAGCTACTTTACAGAATTGGTTAAGTGTTTTGAAATATCTTTTGGTTTAGTTATAGAGTAAAAACCCAACAATGATGCCTGCAAGGAAACAGACACATTTTTTTTTCCCTAACAAACATCAAACCCTCACCACCTGCCTTGCTTTTTCTTGTAGGTAAACCAAAATAGGTCAGATTTACGTTTTCACTCAGGATAAGGAGAGGAGCAGTATCAGTATTTTAGGCTTCACAGCCTCGGAGTGGCCAGCGCTCACAAAACTCACCTTCGGTCTCTCTCCAGGCGGTTGTGTCTTTCTCTCCGTTGAGTGATTCCGTCCTGCGAGCCACTCTGCACCTGCATACCTGAACTGGGCTGTGCTGCCTGCCAAGGCCCCTGGGCCAAGGCACAGCCCTGGCCGTCCACACGCACGTTCTGAATTTCCCCAAGAGGTTTCCGCTCTGTGTTCAGATCCAACGGGCTCATTCGGCTGCAGCTTCTTCTGTTGATCGCTTGCTTGCATACGGTGTCTTCTTGGAAAAACAGAGGAAAACAAGAAACTCTTTGTAACTCTCTCACTAATCACTGAAAATACTGATCATGGAAAATGTTTGGGGTTGTTTTTTTGTTGCTTTTTTTTTTTTTTAATGTGGAATAATCTTTGAGGCTTTATTGCCAGCCGAGCTTGGCTCTTACAGCGACGCATGTCCTTCAGAAGCCCTGTGGCACTGCTTGCTGTGTCAGAACCCACCCAGCTTCTCTTTCCTGACAGAACCCACTGGGCTCGTGCCTGCCTTTGAGGAGCATTTGAGGCAGTCCTTAAATGTTCTTCAGTTTGATACTGACCGGATCTGCTTTATCAACTTTGGGGTCAAAAACTGTAGAAAGAAACCAGCTGCTTGCTCTAGGCCCAGATTCTCAAAGGCACTTTGCAACCTCAGGTTTTCTCATTTCAAGCTGTAAGTGCTAAACAATTTTGCAAGCCTCACTACACTCACAGGTAGGGAAATCCAGTCCTGCATTGCCTGTAGCACATCTCAGACATTAACGCCCCATCCCCTGTCAGTCACTAAACTCATGTTCATTCTAGAAAACGCACAAATTCAGAAAATATTGTAGATTTGAAGGCCAAGAGACAGCTAAGTGAAAAGAAGATAAATGGTTTACCTCCAACTTTAATCCAGACTTCCTCAGGCAAAGCTTTATTCATGGCAGCTACCGTCTGTTTTGTGGATTCAATCTCCTGATAGCAGAAAGACAATGTCTTGGGTATCCCAAAGTCTTGATGTTTGGCAGCTTCCAAAATAGCGCAAGGCATTCCAGAAGTCTATGAAAACCAAAAAAGAGATACTTTTGAGGACAATATACACATAAAAATGACACTGTTTTGATATCTTCAGGTTAACTTAAGTTTTAGCCCTGGGATTCAATGTGTTATATCAGAATAAATCCCAACTGTGCCTGCACACAACCATGGGATTCTGACAGACTGATGAGTGGAATCTTTTTGGGATACCTCAGACATTTTCCAGTGCCATGCTGTCACTCTTGCTTCATCAAAATGAATCAGCAAGAAAAGGAACCACAGAAAATGGTAATTGCCTCCCTGTCTTGTGTAGATGAAGCTGATGATACACTGATAAGGGAAAAAAAAAAAAAGTCTTTCTATTAAGAAATCTAATGGCCTACTGATCATTACTGATCTTGTCCCTCTATACTCGGCACTGGTGAGTCTGCATCTCTAGTACTGGTTTCAGGTTCAGGCCCCTCACTGGGGAAGGGGCTGGAGCAGGAGTGTGGTGAGGAGTGGCTGAGGGACCTGGGGTTGTTCAGCCTGGAGAGAAGGAGGCTGAGGGGAGACCTTCTGGCTCTGACAGCTCCTGATAGGAGGTTGGAGCCAGGGGGGGTCGGGCTCTGCTCCCAAGGGACAAGGGACAGCACAAGAGGAACCGGTCTCAGGTTGCCCCAGGGCAGGTTTAGGTTGGAGCTGAGGAACAATTTCTTCAAGCCCCTCCAGGGTTGTCCAGGGCTGTCCCAGGCTGCCCAGGGCAGTGGTGGAGTCCCCGTGATCCCTGGAGGGGTT
>WUAM01000107.1:19446742-19473792 GCA_024336885.1 Actenoides hombroni
TGGGAGGTGTCCCTGCCCATGGCAGGGGGGTTGGAACTGGATGACCTTTAAGGTCCCTTCCAACCCTGGCAATTCTACGATTCTATGATTTTTTTTTCCCCTAGATGTGGGGTATTACCACACGATTCCATGAAAATGAGCTGGGATGCGAGTTGTTCCGTACGGAAACCACCAGAACACATTCCCAGAGAGCAGCTCTCTCCAAAACTGGCACCACACAATCATGAGCAGCTCATTTGTATGTTACATATCTGCCGCTAGTTATGTATTTTAGTACCTAAACCAGATGCCTATCACAGCAAGCAGGTTCAAGAAACAAACCAGAGCACAAAAGGCACAAAAATGCTCCTTTAGCTCATAAACAGAATAAAGTAAAATAATAATAATTAAAAAAAAACAAACCCAAACAACCCAACCTATTTCACTATTTTAGGAAACCTTTAGTCCCTTCAGGGGGTTAAAGAAATAAAATCTATTTATGGCACTCTTTAGTGACGTGCATATTCACTCAAGGTCACAGGCACAGCTCTGTTCCCCGTTGAAGTGCACCCTGTTACAGGAGGTGTAGCCACACCGCTGGCCTTCCTCTAGAAATAAAAGCAGCAATTTTAAAAGGGGTTTCGTGCACGTTGGACTGGAGACACGCTTTCCTTCTCTAATCCTTCTGCATCCTTTAGAATGCATAAAGTTGGAATATCACAATCTTCTGTAGATGGAATCATCTTCCTGCTTCTATTGTTCTAGACCTTGCAGAGCCTTTTATATAAAAAAAATAATTAGCAAAATACTCTTTGGAATGTCAATTTAGCTTAGGACAAAGCTCAAAATAATAAGTTCTTTCATCTTAAACATCTGAACAAAGCCAGAGAACTGTTTATTTTTCTATCTCTTGCAATGCATAATAATTCAGTACTATTTTTAGTCTCTGTAAATTGAGTTAAATTGTTATGTTCTTTTCAGCCTAGCTTTCGCTGCCTGCTGCAGGGTAGGACACAGGAACCTCGCTGCAAAATCCAGAACAATTATTAAATATATAAAGCTGTGGTTTAAAAAAAAAAGAGTTGTGTCTGTCTGTCTGCTGTTGGATTTTTTGCTGCTCCATCTGTGGGAGGATGCACTTACTGCTCCTGAATCGTGACCAGATTCCCCCAACTGATCTGTGACAGGAGTGTTTCCTAGAAGATGAAAAGCCACGGATCTAGTTCTTCATAGAAAGTCAAGGAATGCAGAAATGGTGTGAAACAAAGAGGTTTTCTTAGGTTCAAAGCTGACCTAAATTAATTTCTTTTTCTTTAGACTTTTTTTTTTGGTGTAAAATCTCCAAACTTCCTAAATCACATTAAAAGTAACCCATCAGAATAAACAGGGGAGTTTGAATACAGAGAGAAAAATCATAAACACAAATTCTCAGATGCTTTTTAAATGCCTACAACTGACCATCAATGGGTAGTGACATCCTCTTGTTAACGAGCAAATGAAACCTGTGGGCCGTCAGGCTCCTGGGGGTTGTTGAGAAGCAGCAATATTTAGAAAATAACGTACACATACAGATTTAAGAAAGGGACAACAGTTCTCTGTAGATGTTTATTCTACTTACAGTAACAAAAACCTGTGAAGTCCCGTATTTTAATGTATAGTGATATATTTTGCCATATAAAATACAATTTACAGAAATTTCTATCAAGTAAACCTAAACAAACACACTTTGCATACTTTTCCGTATGTCTTTAAATTAGAAACATCTCATTAAGGAAAAAAAAAAACAACCCAAAAACAATCTTACACCACAGTAGATGTTTGCATTTCATACCACCTCTCTGCCTTTTAACGTTTTCTCTGCAGGTTCAGAATACAGATGATCGTTTCCACCAGCAAATCCTTGATGTCTACGGACTTCAAAGATGCACCGGTATGAAGCGTAAGCTCTGCGGTGAGATACAGGACGTACATGCCACTTGTCATGTAGCCTTCAAGATGCAAATATTTGCAGGCATCTAATTTTTTTTACATTTCCCAAACTATTTTATAAAAATATCAAAATATTTACCCAACTGTTAATTTACAGGGTCAAATAAATTAGCGGGGTTTTTCTTTCGTACTTCAGAATTAACGTACTTGAAGAATACACGAGAAGTAGCAGTGTAAAGTCTTTCTTGGTCAAAATCTTCCCTCCCAAACCACGACACGAAGTCCCGTCACTTTGCTTTTCAAGCTCAATGCAGGGATACCTTTTGCAGTGGAGTTTTATATACATTACCAGTCCAAATCTGAACAGGGTCTAACAAAAAAGAAAACAGTGACACTTTGTTTTGTTTTTTTTCCCAGGAGCAAAACGCTTTTAGAACGAAAAGGACAATAAAACGGGGACATTTCTTAAGTCTATGGCAAAATTCAGCAAAACCAAAAGAAAACAAACAAATTTCATTCAATTGAAGTAAGAGGTTTAGTGGCCTATTTAACCAATTCATTCTTCTTGCCTTTGGGGTACCAATTCGCTACAAGTTTGGGCCTTTTTCAGATACACATCTGATGTCTTTCTAAGTTTTGCTGGTTATAAAAGTGCTACTCTTGTTATGTTCTTTCCTTACAGATTTGTAAAAACGTGACATTTAAAACCCCTCAGCCTCATGGAAAAAAAAACCCAACGATGTAGGACTTGTTTCTTTGCTGTACAATTACAGGTGGGTTCAGAAATGCAAACCCCCTGTATATAAAAAAGGAAGATAGTGCACTTTCAGCTTAGGATGTTCTGCTTTCAAATCCTCACAAGTCATTATTAACACTGTTCTTCTGCAGCCTCCTCCTAAATACACACGACCCTTGTTGTAAAATGAACGAGACAGCAACGGTGGACTCCTGGTTTTTAAATTGTGTGCTGTAGGAACGACTTTTGACACCAAAATATCACCTAAATGAGATGTAAAGGTATGGCTCCTAAGGTCTGGATTAAATTCTCTTATAAAATTACAATTCAAGTTACTGGAAAACATAACTTTATAATCTTAAAAAGCAATATGCTCTTCTTAGACTTTTTCCCATTTCTGTACTGTAAATGGAAATTTTCAGATAAAGATGCAAGTAGAAAAAAAACAAAATTTCAGTACAGGTAATGCTGTGAATCTTTGTAAGAAAAGACATTATGCACAAAAGTCAGCAAGTGAAAGTCCGGTGTGTTCTTGCCTTTTATCTATTTTGAGTATTTTCATTCACAGTTGTTCAAAAATTGCTAATTTGTCAGTCCATTTCATAAGGCTAGCTTTACAACGCGACTGCTTGTCCAGGTGAGAATATACACTATGTACAAAGAGGCTGACTCAGTTCTTGCTCAGTTGTAAAAGTATATTATTGACAGGAAATAGAACGGCTATCGTTTCTAGGACTGATTAGCAGAAGATGAAGCTTCTGCTTCTGTTGGCTTCTGAGCTTCCTTCGGTGTTTCTGGCTTCATCTCTTTACCAGTTTCCTTGCTCTTACTGCGATCTTTGCGATCTTTGCCTCTTTCTCTCTCACGGTCTCGATCTCTTTCTCTCTCTCTCTCTTTTTCCCTGCTGCGGTCCCGGTCCCTGTCCTTCTCTCTGTCACGATCTCTGTCTCTGCTTCTCGATCGCTCTCGATCCCGTCTTCTGTAGGATTCTCTGTCTCTGGTTCTTGGTCTGTCTCGGTCTCGGTTTCTTTCCCAGTCTTTAGCCCGCTCTGAATCCTTCTCTCTGTCTTTGTTTTGACTTCTGTCTCTATTTTTATCCCATTCCTTGTCTCTGTGCCTCTCCCAGTCCCTGTCTCTATTCCAGTTTCTGCCACGGTCTCTTTCCCAAGGTCTGCCGTGTTCTCGATCCCTTCGTCTTTCCTCAAAGGGTCGACCTTGCCGATTATCTGCTTGCTGAGGCTCGGGCTGATCTAAACCTTTGTCTTTATTTCCTCCCTCGTATCTCTCTCTCTGTCTCCCTTCAAATGTCTGGCCTCGAAATTCAGGATTTTTGCCTTCTCGGAAGTCAGGTGCTGACCACTGTCCTTCCGACTCAGACCCTTGTCCAGAAATATTGGAGAGAGATGCAGATGGTCCAGCTTCCTCCCACGTCTCTTTTCTGTGGGATGATGAATGGCTTGGCAGGTCCAGAAGTGGTCTCGGGGGTGGCTTCATACCTTGTGGTGACTGACCCTGGAAATGAAATCTAGAAGAGGGAGGTTCATTTTCTTCTGGAAACAGTGCAGGTGTGGCTCCTCTTGGTCCTCCAAACTGAATTGGTGCTGGACCTCTCTGGTTGGCAAACCTGGGTGGTGGACTCCCTCTTCGTTCCTCAAATGGCTGTGGCAAAAGTCCTCTTGGACCAGGCATATGATTTGGAGCTGGACCTCTCTGCCCTTCAAATTGATTTGGGTGAGGCCCTCTTGGTCCCCCAAAATGACTCGGGGCTGGACCTCTTGGCCCTCCAAACTGAGGGCCTCCTCTCTGTCCTTTAAACTGAGCTGGTGGGGGTCGTCTTTGACCTCCAAAAGGAAAAGGTGAAGGTCCTCTGTTTCCCATGAACTGAGGTGGATCAGGTCCTTCAAACTGTCCTGGAGGCCTAATCATTTCATTATATTGGGAATCTGAGAATTCCCTTTGTTCCATGTGGGGTTCCCTACAGTCTTCAAACTGAGATGGTGACATTCCTCTTGGAACACCATGATACGAAGGGGCAGGGCCCCTATTATCACCAAAAATAGACGGTGGTCCATGCTGTGCAGAAAACAAAGAAGGAATGGGACCCTTTTGACCTCCAAATCTTCCAGATGGAGGTCCTCTTTGCCCATCATTATTTGGAGAATCGTGCTCTTCTGAGAACTGTGGTGCCGGTCCTCTAAAATTAGGTCCATGAGGTCCTCCAGAAGCATTGAGCATCAGTGATGGTGGAGGCCCTCCTTTTTGCCCAGACAAAGCAAATGGAGCTCCAGCTTGGTTTTCTTCAAAGTGCTGTGAGGAAGGTCCACCCTCACTCTGAACTGACGGAGGTTCAGTTTGTTCTACAAATTGGTGAGTCTGAGGATTTCTTTGTTCGTCGTATTGCATCGATGGAAGACCCCTCTCTGGGTCAAAGTGACCAGACACATTTTCCTGAGAAGTAAACATTGTATTTGAAAAAGAATCCCTTCCCATTACTTCCTTTGACTCGTTCGACCACGATACTTGATGCATATCTTGCAAAGACTGGCTGTTGTTTGGTGTGGAGAAATTAGGCTGAAAAGATGTACTTGGAGGGGTTGGAAGCAGCACTTTACGTAAAGGTTTGGCCGTAGGAGGTTCTCCAGAACCTGCTTGAGTCACATTTTCCAAATTAACTTGAACACTGTTTTCAAATTTGCTATTAGATGCCTCTTTCTGGGAGACAGTAGAAGCCTTTTCACTTGAAACCCAGTTATCAGCGGTAAACCCAGGCTGAGTAGCAGGAATTAAGGTTTGATCTTCCATACCAAGTGAAGTCTGCAAAGCATTTGGAAAACTTGCTGGAGGGATTTCTCTCGGGGATACCTCGCTCTGTACCACTGCTGGCTTGATTCGAGACTCAGCACTGTCATTGGTCTCTGTCGCCAGTCTTCTGGCTTGTCGGGGATCTCTGCTCTGCCTTGGGTCGCAGCCCTGGCTTAAGACTTGTGCTTGCTGATTTAAAGATGAAGGCAAATCCACTTTTTGTGTAGCTTGCTGGTCCTGGTGGAACAACTCGGCCTTTATTTTTGGTGGTGGTGACATTAAAGCATCAGACACTGAAAAATGAGCCATTGAAACACCAACGGCTGCTCTCTGTTGTCTGAGGGCTTCTTCTTGTTCCTCTAATTGTCTTTTCTGCTCTTCTATTTGTTTGTTTAATTCTTCCAGCATTTTTTGCTGTTCTACCAAGGACGAGGCCGCAGCTAAATCGGGCACGTACGAAGCAGGTGTTTCCGAAGAACTGCTTTTAGAGTCTGTATACATTTTGTTGGGTAAATCATCGACAGTAACTTTTGCCTCTTCCAAGATAGTTTCATCCTCTGGATCGTAGGCCTCGTCCTCTAGCTCTGCCACATTAGATGGCTTTTCCACGTTATACCGTTTTTCACTATCACCAGGCTGCATTTCAAAAGCTTTCTCTGGACCGTATTCTTCTTCAGGATCATACGGCCTATCGTCCTCCTCCTCTTCTATGGCTCTGTCTTTTGACATCTGTCCAAACTGTTGGACGATGGGATCTAACAACGGAACAGCCGACACTCCCCCGTCGGCGCCAGCTTGACCTTCCTGATTTGAGGACTGAGCAGGTTCAGAATCCTTAGCGGGAGGCTCAAAAGTTTTCTTTTTTCCAAAGAGAGTCTGCAGGATGTGCTCGAGAGGGGTGGCGGTTTTTGAGGCCGAAGAATGGGCAGCAGTGACGCCGGCAGACGCGGCGGTGGACATCGGCGGTGGTACGGCGCTCGTGGTTCCACTTTTAATCGAGGACAGGATTTTTAATACCGAAGGTGTAACCGCTGAGGTGTCCGGAACAGGAAGCGGAGGTGGAGGCGGAGGAGATCCGGGTGGTGTTGTACTTACAGTTGAATCTCCTGAATAAAGTGTGTATTTGGGGGGTTTCTTCTCTTGCGAAGCAGCTTGTGCCCCTTTGGAGAAGAGGGAGGTTTCCGTTTCCTCGTGTGCTTGAATCCTGCTTCGCTTTTCCTCTATCTTCTCTGTTTCAATGCCGGTGGCGGGACGTTTCCCTTTCTGACAGATAACCAAGCCAAGAATTAAATTTGGCCGGGATGACTCAAGACCTGGAAGGGAACACAAAAGATTACATATGTAAAAAACCCATTTTTTTTTAATTTCAGCAGAAACTTATTAGTCACAGCTACAAAAGTCAGAAAGGTAACAGTTTTTCAAAGTTCTGTTAGATGACTTATTGGCAATTTTCATTAGTCCATGAGTGTATGCATCTATATTTCTTTAATTGTTATATATTTTTGTATATAATAAATAAAGTTTTAATTCCTTCCTTGGTATTTTTAAGAAAAGATTGCAACGGGTACAGTTACTAAAAAGCTTCTCCACAAATATTCAAAACCAAATAAAGTTCTTCTATTTTTTTTGGTATTGTTACACTGGTTTTGTTGCTGCTCAATCACCTCTACCTCTCACCCTGAAAATATCCTATTTCCTTTTAAATTGCTAATACATTGTATACACAGATATACTGAAAAATGAGAAAACCTGAGTTATACTTTGTAACTATATCTCTGTTTTCGTCTGTGCTAAAAGACTAGACAGACATTTATACCAGTCTATAAATATTTTGTCTAAGTTCAACAAACACCAGTAACTGCTCAAATAACAACCTCAAACAAACCGTGTTTGGAAACACTATTAAAGCTTGTAAGCTACTCTGCATTTGTTTGTTTTCTTCCCGTTAGCCGTTATTTTAAGACCTGACAGAAGCAGGGAAGCTGATAACAAACCAAACAAGCAAAGGAGAGCTGAAGCAGCCAGGAGTTCAGCGTGTGGGAGAAAGGGACACTGGATGTTTGCTTTCTCTGCAAGGAAACAGTTGGTCGGGTAAAAACCTGATAGGCAGAGGGCAAGGGTACTTGAAACCCTCTCTGCAGGATTCAGTTGGATTCAGTGAGAAGAACTCCTCCTTTGTGAAAGCTTCTGAACTGAATCCCTGGAGTATATCCAAAAATGATTGGATATTTTCTGATAGAGAGGAAAAACACAAAGGTCTGTAGGTCTGGTTTGTGTTTTTGTATTTCTCCCTTTCAGATGCACAGTCCCCATTGGCACTTGTGGAAGATAAACACATCCAGGATGAAGGGTAGGAAATAAATCCTTTTACATACAGTCAGTGGTAAATGTAGAAAATCTGTATAGAGGCTTTTTCAACTTCTGGATTTAATGAAAGTCCTCATTTATGGAATGCTTTCTTTCCCCTGTATATATACCACTAGTTATCATTTGCATCTAGCTGGAAGCAGCAATACAGAAACACAAAACAAGCTGTAAAGTAACAGGTAATATTCACTGTGGTTAACTGCTAAGGCAAGGACTCTGCCCTACACTGCTCCTTCTATCCATGATCCTGTAAGTAATACATCTATATATATATATATTCCTCATTCTTATTAAACAAAACCAACTGCTCATTATGGGAGAAAAAAAACCCCTAATTATTAGCACTGAAAGCTTTTTGATACCAGTGAAAACTCCCAAGCTCCACAGTTGAAGATATATTCCATTAGCAAATCACATTCACAGATACATTGCTTTGCTGAAACTGAATTCAAAGTTTTAAGGGGACTCTAAAATTTACTATCTAATGAGGAAATTACATCAGCTGTTTTCCTATATTTACATTCACTGGACATGCTGTTAGAAATAATCTTTTCTTTTTAATTTTGTAGTATAATTTCCTATTTGTACGTCTAAAATTCAGTGCCAAGAAGTTTTTTCTCCAGATACGAAATTTCTGTGTTACTAAGTGATACCAATTTTCACCTTCTTTCATATTTAGGGAAAAAAAAATATTTAAAAATTCACAAATACATGAAAAAAAATTAACCAGCTATGTTACCAGAACAAAGATTTTGTAATAATTCAGTACCAGCACAAAAATTCACCCCTTCAGAGGGGTAAGGATGCTGAGATGTACAATGAAAGGAGGCAGGCCAGGAACTAAACAGGTAATACTTTTCAGTGACTGTTCAAAAAGGACCACATAAATACTTGATTTATCCAAATCCCACAACCTAAAAGCAATTCCAGCAGCTCTGTTCACAATCATTTAGTACCTTAAATGAAATGATATTGAGATCAAGGCATAGTTCAAAATCGAGACAGGTTAAGGGGGGGAAAAACCCATTCACTATTTACAGTCAGAACAGACTCATTAGTTAGAAATGGTTCACTGTGTGTGAATTTGCTTTGTATTCTTTCTTTATCATTATGTGAATAACCACTCCACGTTTGGTCGGTGGTGACCAGTGCAGAGTATCTCACAAACTGGTGTTCATCCAGAAAGCTCCTAGAAGCCATTTGCTGTTCTTCTGTGGTTAATGTTTTGGTTATCTGCTTTTATGCAGAGACTGCTGATTTATGCAATTAGTCACAACGAATCTCAAGCACTTAGTAACTGAAATAAACAGGTTTCAAAAATCCATGACAGGATATCTAATAAACAGTAATTAGTGAAAAATCAGTTCTGAATCTCTGTAAAAAACAGAGATCAAGTCACTAATTAAAACAGGGTAACATTTTCATATGCTTTCAAGACAATAAATTCCAGTAGTAAGTGAGTAACATCAGTTACAATTTAATCTCTTTAGTTTAGTCACTGTAGAGGAAATCCACTAAAATTTTACATTGTGATACTGTAATTTTACACAAATATTAGAAGTTATGCCTAACCCAGCTTCGACAGTCACTCAGTCCACAGCGATTAAATACCCACTGTCCCTTTTGAATGGAAATACACAACTTGACCAGCAATTTAAAGGTCAGTCCTATTCCATTTCAATAGCCATAAATAGATTAAGCTTCTAATTTTAGGTAATAATGTAGGCTGCAGTCTCCAACTATTGCTCAGTGACTGTCTTTCACAAGCAAGCATTTTAAAAGTGCTTCTAGGGGTGTCGGCAGCTTGCAGTGCTAAATTATTTATAAAATACTTATTACCCTATTATGTATTTGAAGTTCCCATGCTGGTTTTAGGGAGTTGCGTTCTGGAAATAAAGCCATTAAAACAGGGTATACTAAATATCCCTATTGGCTGAATATTTGGGTTTCTTACTCATACATGCTTTCATTAACTCACTTTTACCATATTCATGCATGTAACGGCCCCCTCTCTCCCTGTCATCAGCAGCAGGTAAGAAGTTACCTGTACTGTTAAAAAGTAATGCCTCCTTTTCTGGACTAAGCATACCCGTGGTGTGAATTTTTAAACTGCGGAGACTAATACAAGATGCTCTTTAAATTTTATTAACCCCATTTAAATATTTGTCCCAATTAATCAGGAGAGCGATACCAACTACCCTCACATTTGCATACCCTCAATTCAGGGACAGATCACTCTCAGCACCGGGACCCTGCTACACCTTGGACTTCACCTGCTGAATGGAACTGGCTGCCAAAGAAATAAGGTTTGTACAGGCATCTTCTGCTACTTTTCATCATGAGATCTGCTGAGATGGAGGCACCCAACTCTACTGGGAGTACCGGTACATTTTTGTTCCACTCGTAGTTTTTCAGAGCTTCTAAACAGCAGGAGATTTCATGCCTTCATACTTTTAAGAAAAAACATACTTCCTATTGTAAACTATCAAAAGAGATATATCAACATTTGGGGATTTCTTTGTTGAGATACGGCCAATTTATTAAAAAGAATTTCTTTTAGCTATTTAAGATACTTGTTACAGTCCCAATGTTGCCCTTAAATCCCTCAATAAATCACTTTCTGTTGGTAATTAAGTCTGATTGTACTATTTTTTTTCCAAGTGCTTTGTGATCTACAGATGAAAACGTTAAATAACATTAAGTGTGTATGTGACAGACAAATTCACAAGCAGTAAACCATTGCTAAAAGCCAACACAGAGGAGCCCACTGATACATAAAGTCTGATAATAAACGCCCGAGATTAATTTCGTATATATGGATAACCTTCCATTTTCCTCTGTTTTGAAATCACCCATGTCACAGACTTTTTGTAGATCTTCTAGGCACTAGCGCAGTTCAGAAGTCCTCAGTTGTGTCCCAAAGCCAGTCCATCAGAAAATGGGGGGAACTCTTAATCCGTATGTGCCTGATGGAACTGATGGAGCTGGAATATCTTCTAACTAGGATTTCTGGAGTGGCAGGATTTTATTGCCCTCTCCCTCCTCCCCCCCCTCCAGTCATATTTATCAAATCATGTTAAGCTATCTAAAGCACAATGCTTTTGGAGTCCTTGCTATAATCTACTTGAAGGTACACGATTAAATTTAAGGAGACAATGACCACTTTCCATAAAATATTTTTATTGATTGTGAAAAAAAGCAGCAGTGGTAAATTCCATCAGATGTCATTAAAAAGTATGGATTACATGTCTTTTATGCTGTGCTTTTAATACATACACAAAAAAAACCAACCCAGAAAGACAGCTTACCTGATTTTTTTTAGCCCCCAATGACTGGATTTTGATTTTAAAATATGAACACAACTTAGCTAGGAGGTAAAGGATGCTACGGAAGCTTCCAAGACATTTGAGCTGATGGCAGAAGTCTAAGCAGGTCTTTTATGAATCTGTTACATCAACTGGCCTTTCTGCCTTTGGAACCCTGTTTCTATTGCTACCTTTTAATCCACTTTGCCTACAATAATGTATTTCCATTTGAAAGCCTGATTTATCAAATTTGCCTCTGTGAACATCTGCAAACAACACCTGTATTTCTTCCAACCAACTCCCTCCAGTTTTGAAAGACTTTTGCTCTTTAAACTCCACAAGATCAGGCTGCCAGTGCAGATTTCTATACTAACACTTAGTAGTTTGTCTGCATTTGTCAACCTCCAATCTAGGAAAAGAACTTCATTTAAAATGAAACGTATAATGGAAAGTAAAAAAGAAGTGTAAAAAGGAAAGCTGGCATCTCCATGGGAATGCAAGTAGGCAGCAGTTAGGTAAGTGCCTCCCTAAAGCAGGTGATTTACTAGCAAAGTAAAGACTGCAGACACTTACAGCTGCTTCAACGGCCAATCCCATTCTTGTGGGTCTGTAAAGGAGGGCATTTGTTTTGTTCTGGCTGGAAAAAACAGTCCACAAGTTAAGACCCTTTTGTTTACATCCCTGTGACAAAACTGTTCTGCACTGAAGGGGTTTTGTTCCTTGGCTGTGAAACAGAATTCAGCAAGTTCAAGACTATGAGGTGCTGAGATTCAACAGCTATAATTTAGCCAGCAATAATCCTGCCTTTTTAGCTACAGCCTGAAAACACTGACCTAAACCCAAGGACTGAACAGCCAGGCTTTTGAGTAGATGAGAAAAATCTTGTCTGAGGATGCAGAGCAAGTGCCCTTTGCAGTCTCATACAGGATGGGAGAGCATTTTTACTAATGATGTATAGTTTGTTGATGCTGAAGTTGTACGCCATCGACACAGGCAAACCTGGCCCAGACTCTGCTGCTCTGAGGATGCTTTATTGAGTTTAGGCCTAACCTTGCATTTGGGGAGTAGAGGGCAGTCAAAGGTCAGCTCCTTGCACGTTTGCTGTTTCACACCTACCGTTGAGTATTTTGCAAACCCTTGTCATGCCAATGAAGTCTCGCCTTCATTGTAACCTCCGGTTCTTCAGCTTCTCAACCTCTTACTTTAGTCTAAAACCCCAGAGAGTTATTTGGAAGCTCAAGATGTGTACCTCCTCCAGCCTCAGAGGAAGCTGGCTTCAAATTCTGTTTCACGGCTGAATTCATTCTCCGTTCTTCTATCACCACGTTCAACGCGCGCACACAGAGTGAACTCCAGCCACACATTACTACAGGTTATTTGATCTAGAGTAGATTACAATATAACCTGCCTATAGCAACTACTGTCTGCCACCTACTGACCCTGTGGAATGTGGGTCCTGTTCCCCCATAACAAACCCATTTGCAGAAGCCTGTGCTTTGGGTAGACTTTGCACCACCTAGAACAAAAGGTTTCCAACACCTTGTGCACCATATTGCACGTCCAGATTAATACTTAGCACGAGACAATGACAACGTAGTGAAACCACTATAAATATTACCTGTGTCTTCACTGATTTCTTGACTCCTTTGTGAGATGTTTCCTGCTCAAGTGACGGTGAATGGCTTGTAGGGGCCTAGGTTTTGTGGATTTATGGGTTGCTGAAGATAGGGTGGGTTTTTTTGTTGTTGTTTTCTTTGCTGTTGGGGTTTTTTTCTCAATATAGTGCCTGTTCCACATACTATATTTTACCAGTAAACTCATCCTCCTAATAGCATGTAAGCACCTTGTTGGAAGCCTACATACATTTCAGACAATTTTACCTCGAACAGAGTGGGATCTCCAAATTTTTCCCTATTTACATACTTCAAAATCAGTTTTCTAGAAAAAATTTAATACTGCTTAAACATTCAATAATAACTTGTCTCGGATTGACTTTTGTTTTGTGATTTTTACCTAGCATTTAACCTCCCTTATTTTGTGCTTACCTGGTCCCTCAAAGGGCAAGAGTTTGGAAGGAATTGGGTCCTTAGTACTCAGGGGAATCAGGTAGAGATCCTTGATATGTCTGTTGGTATTAGCTACAACACCAAAACGACCACGACTGCTAAAATAAGAGTAGAGAGAGATATAGGCAACTTCTTCTTCTTCTGTTGCAGGATGGAAACGAATCAAACACAATTCCTGTAATACAAAAGCAAAGTGGAAAATTTCAACCTGCGACATATCAGCAAATAAAATGGTACAGGAAAAATTCCAGGGGTAAAAATAGATTGTACATTTCTCGCTCCAGCTACGTTTTCAAGGATATGCACTAAGAAAGTGCTGTCGCTCAATCTGTCATTTTCCAAGATACAACTTAGTGTGTATCTTATATTAAACTAAACTTCTTGAGATTCAAATTAATGTGAGAGAAATGAAAAATTCTTAGTTTCATAATTACTGTCCAGATGTATAGTTTTTCACTTCTGAAGTATTTTTAATAGTAAAATCTATCACATACATTAAATAAATGCCTTTTCTTGAAAACTTTCATTTCAATCTTCGATACTAAATAAATATTTATGTTCAACCATTAAAAATTAATAAATAATATGAAGATTTAACTATGCTGCAGGAGAGAGAGAGCAAGAGAATCTGCAGCTCATAAACATCTTTCTTCAATAAATTAAAAAATGTCAAGGGGTGTCAGTAGCTTTCCAGGTGTGATCTATCTCAGTGGTTACTAATTTATTTTATAAAATGAGTGGTTATTTTCTATTGCTGTATTTTTCTCCTGGGATTTGCAAAGGATTTTAAGTCAATACCTTAGAAAGCGAAGATTTGAGTTTGCCAACATAATCCCAGACTGTCTTCGGTAAGATCCTCCCACCAATATGAATTGTATCTGGTAAATCCTAAACAAGAAGCATTACATGGTAGTATGAGAAAAACCAAAAGAGACTAATGTTTAAAAGCAGCACGGGTTGCCCCATCCCAGTAGCCTAGTGGATAATGCACTATTATACTTCAGTAACCTTCCGTAGTTTATTTCGGAGTTAAGGTAAAGTTCTGTATGCCCGTTATTGGTTTTGGTTTTATAGGGAAGCTGCTATTATAAATACAGATTTCTCTCCAGGCTTTCAGTTTCTCAGGAAACGCTGCACTCGTGATGACAAATCACTACAATTCTAGTGAGCTTCCTGTCACGGGGACAGTGAAACTCCTTTTAGCAAAAGCAATACCAAAAAGAACCAGCGAGCCTACTAAGAAAAGCCCTAAACCACACGTTTGTGTTTGAAACTTCCCAAGTAGAAATAAGCATGTTGAAAGACGTGAGAATTCTTCACAAATTTGTGAGGAATTTTTCAAGGGCTTTAAAAATTCTTTTTTTTTTTCTTGAGCTCCTTTTCCTATTACTAAAGAGATGCCATTTACCACTACTTCAGTTCTAAGAGAAGAATCGAGCTCTAGTGACCCAGCCTTTCTAGCAACAGGAACTGCAGTACAGACTCATTCTAAACAGAAACACGTCAGTGCTAACCTCACTAAGATAATCAAAGCACCCGGAGACAGGATAAGCTTTAGTGACAAATTTGGCCACACTCTGCATGTTAATAAATCCTTTCCAAATGGTGTTGAGCCGAGAGAGAAAGAGGGAGGTGTCGCTCTCTTGAGGTGAGCGTGGCTCTGCAACACTGCAAAACAAATCCAAAACAGAAAGGTTACAGAATAAAAATGAGAATGGTCCTTTTTAGCTTTTCTTTCCTCATCCTATTAATCAAATATTTTATTTTAAATAAATAACAGAATTTTTACTAAGTGCTTTGCTAGTGTTTTCCATTAACTTGCTATCAGTGAAAAAAAGAAAGGAGTAATGGAAAATAAACCTGTAGCTGTAGACAGGCAAAAAGATGCCCAAAGATAGGACTTTTTTACAATTCAGTTAGCACTATAACCATTGTGAACTCAACTCTATAATAAACCAATCTGAATGATGCATTTCCAACTGAATCAACAACATGCATCTGAGATTCTCAAGGAAAAGAATCTCCTATGGGGGGGGAAATCTTTTAACTGCAGTTGCATAAGGATACACTTTGCAATGTCTATTTTTACTATTGTATACACTCAGAATATGAAAGAAATCCCCTTTCAGTTGATCAATTGGTTAATCTTAATTCACATTCATAAATTCAGATGTTAACAGTATTTTAATATACGATGAAAGTCTGGAAATGCCTTTAAACTATCTCTCACATAACTCCCTTTCTATCTATTAATACACATGAAGACTTTCAAGTCTACATAATATCTTCAGGTTTTATTTATCTGCTGAAACACTTTGTAGAATCTTTGCTGTCCACATGCACTGGTGCTCTGAAAGTTTTGCGAACTAGAGAAGGTAAATGAGGAGATGGTACATTAAGAATCTGAATCAGGCTACCTGAACTTTAAAGTTGAACATGCCTTTTGATTGGGGTGAGGGGAATGGGATGTGGGGCTTTGAAGATAACCACATTATGGGTTTGGAAGCTTGGCTTATTGTTACATATACGCACTTGATATTGGGCGAATGATGGACTGGCAAGTATCTTGCATCTGGCGAGGACGATGGCTTTGTTAATATTGATTTAGGGACAGACATCACCGGTTTTGAAGTGTCCTGTTTTGCTTCCACTGCTGAAGTTCTGTCACCTGCAGAACCATAGCGCTGGGCTGCCGTCGCAATACCAGCGGAACCGCTCATCGCCGTCCGAGGGTCTCTGCCAGAAACCGTTACCGTTGTGACAACTCCGCCAGCACAAGAGGCAGGAAAAGCAGGAGCCTCTTCAGATACAGAAGCATCTGTGTTGTTATAGCCCTGGGTTGTAGGAATGTAAGTCCTTTCTACAACTGGCTGAGAAACTGTTTCTGCTACTGGTCCAACTTCAGTTTCCATCGCGTCTTCAGAGTCGGCCTCTTTGGCAGGCTCTGCTGTTGGGGTTGGTGCCGAAGTTTCATACTTGGGCTGAACTTCTGGCTTTGATTTCGACTCCACCTTTTTCACAGGAGCCACTGTCTTTATCTTCTTAGCTGGTACTTCATCTTCGGATGCTGAAATCTGACCTGTAAATTTATTTCAAGAGCTTTTGATTACTATTCAACAATGACATAGTTCAGAGAAAAACAACTCTCTATACACTTGTAATTCTTAAACCAATAACATTCTTAACAAAACAATCCTTTTACTGTGCACCAAGTCAGAGCTGTAGATACCTGTACAGATTTTGCAGTTCAGGTCAAAAAGATGGGCTCGATGTTGACTCGTGGTATCCTTCAACATACTGCTAAAAACATCCAGAGAAGGAGCACTGTTTGAATTTGTTGCAGTTCGGGCTGACTCCTGCTGCTCCTAAAAGTGAATAAACAAAAAAATATTCCAGTTGATCATTTACTTCAACCATCACAAAACATTTGGAAGCTATTAATGAACTTCAGTTCCTTAAAAAAAAAAAAAGAAGAAAAGAATTAAAGGCCTTGGATAAAGAGTTCTCAAATAATATTTGAAATATTACTTCAAAACATTTGAGGCCTTAGTTTCCATTTCTCTCCCTTAACATCTTCATGTTGAAGCAGGAGCAAATACTTACATCAGAATCAGACACTGGTGGAGAATCTTCCATATTTACAACTGCCACATGTTCCCGTTTTACAGCCGTTTTCTTGATTTCATGAGTTTTGCTTCTTGACTCCATCATCTGAAAAAAAGCAAAACTATTTAGATAAAAAGTCCACGTATTTATTTTATCATTTTCTTCCATATTTTCTTAGCATTTGGCTGGTAGTAGAGAAAAATATACTGAAATGAAATCTTAGTATTTCATTGGGAAGAAAATGATGCATTATCTAATATGGATGCTAAGGACCAGTGAACTTGCTCTTTAAGCACATAGGGGAAATGCTGTTACTTACTGCTTTAGTTGGTTTCTCTTTCCACACAGACAGTTCTTTAGATAAAAGTTCTTCTGGCTTCATTCTAACCAGTTTTGACAATGAAATTTCCTCACGAAGGACGCGATGAAAAAGTCCCTGAAAACAGAACAGACTTCACTGCCATGCTGAAGAGAACCTGCTCAGGTGACTAACAAGATTTGCAGCGCTTAACAGGCAAAACCTGCTCCAGTTTCTTAACTCACTATTAAAGATACTGGGCACTTATCAGCAACTTTGGAAAGGTGCAACAACCAGAAAATAAGGGTGAAATAAACATCAAGTAGGAATTTTTCTCATTATCATCAATAACTATTGATGTAACTGAATAGGAACTCAGAGGTTGAACAGCCACTCTTCTGGTTCATCTCTATTGTAGGAATTTAAAAAAAAAAAGAAAGAAATAAGGTGTTCTCTAGTGATTTTTTTCCTCTGCACCAGCATGCATTTCTTTTCTTTTAAAGCATAAATATGATCATGTCCACAGGGAGTATCCAACACACACTACAGAACGTGACAAGAGCAGAAGTTATTTAATAAAGTCTGTATTTATTTTAAGAAAGCCATTCTGTAAATAAATATTTCACAGCAAATGCCCAAGATTAATAAATACACACAACCAACTAAAGTAGACTTTAAACCCCTACTTCGATGAGAAATTTTTTTTAAAGATCTGAATGGCTTTATAATGATTTTTTTTATAGTGTGATTCATAAGTCTTTGTTTTGAAACTCTCAACATGGAGGGTAGAATCTGATATATCATTAAAACCCAAAAGTAGATTTCAGTATCTGTTTACTGTTTAAGGAAATTCCAAACCTGGTTTTTGGGGTCCTTCAGATTGAACATGATGCTACGGTATTTACTCTTGTATCTGTTGTCCGTAACTTGGAACAGATTAAACATCTCCTTTTCAATATTGAGTGCTATTTTCCCTACTTCACTCTCTGTCATGACCAAATCATCGCTATCATTGACTCTGTTAAAAACAAACAAACAAAAAAGGGTACGTTCATTTACGTTAGGCATCAATCTTCAGGTAGTAGTCACAAAAATTCTTTTCAGAGCTAACCTAGGCTCCTCCCCACCCAGCGAGGGCTCAAGGTTCCTTTAAGCCACACCTCAAAGCCAAATCTATCTCAGGACCTTGAACTGTGAATGACACCAACCTTTCATTACTGCCCCCAGGTAAGACAGCCTCTGGGAAATCCAGGCAGCCTGAATAGCTCCTCCTGTTCCTGACACTCAACTCAGGAGTTTCTCAGCTGTGAGCACCACAGGGAGTGTAAGCGCTTGGGGTTTAGTGCTGGATACTCGACTGTGACCAGTATTTCCAGTTCAGTGACAATACCAGAGTGCAGTGGTCTATAATAAGGCCTGAGAGCTGGCATTAGCTTTAATAATTATTGTGGGGAAATCTGCTTGTTGTTTGGTTGGTTTTATTTTCTTTCCTAAGCAACAGTTACCCACTGACCAGGGTCTGTTGTTGGTTTTATGTTGGCAGAAGAGGGAATCTCTGCTTCAGTAAGCCTTGAACCTCTCACTATGGTACTTCCTGTACTGTGTTCCCTACAACCTCTACACCTCCAAATGCTGCACAGCACCAGCACTGCACAGCACCTGCAGTATAAAAGCCTCTACGGTGTAACTTAATTCTTCAACTGTAATTACCTCCGTGTAAATTGAATAGTCAGGGTTTTTATCTGAAAGCCTTTTTCACATGCACATTTGTAATAAAGATAAAACAGAAAAGTCAATTATACTTGTAGTAACCCATAGTACAAATTTAATCCCTCCCTATCCCGTATCAAAATGTAAACAGAACTCTGCAGGCTAAACACTGACTTCTATGGGTAGCTTTCTATATAAAATAAGTGCTTTGACTTCCCACCTCTTCCATAAAATTTCTTTTAGGGACCGGCGAATATTTTGTCGAATCTGAGAGATGGGTTGTGACTGCATAGGGCTAGCTGACGCTTTTGCTTGACTACTTCCAGATGCAGTAGAAAGAGAAGACAGTGAAGGCTTTTTGAGTCCTCCACCCAAACTGGAAGATGGAGTTGGTTTTTTGGAAACTGATGAGCCATGGGAAAGAGATGAATGTTTTGAAGGAACAGTGCCTGGTGAAGGAACAGTGCCTGGTGAAGGCCAAGGTTTCTTGGGAATTACACCTTTGAAACTTCCAGCAGAAGGTTTAAGTGGTTGCTTAGCTAGTGATGTGTTAGAGAAGGATGGGGACTTCTTTGAAGGAAGATTTTTAGTGAGAGAAGACATCTGTTTCTCCATTACAGATGCAACAGCTTTCTTCGATGCTGATGCAGACTCTGCTCTATCTTCATTCCTTTTCTCTTCCCTTTGAGCTGTTAAAACAAAGGAAAAAATACAATATTAAAGGCTTAGCTTCATAACTTCCTACTCACGAAGCCCAGATACCAATCTATAAAAGAAAATGACACAGAAAGTAACTATCAGTTAGGCAATTTAAGCTATTTACTTTCACTAGCCTTTTCAAAAGCACTTTAATAAACCATGCAGAGGTTGACAGTTTTTTGAAGAAATGTCTTTGATCTTTTAGAGAATACTTTGTTTCTGTGGATGACTGAAGAGTTTAAAGCCACTTTAGCTCTAAAGGTTGAAAATTCCATTTACAACCTACTAAAAAAAAACCTAGAGGGGGGTAAAAAAAAAAAGGAAAAAAAAATAAGGCACCACCTTCAAAGATTCCTCAGTGAGATTTCATGGTCACACTTCAAAAACACCCCAAACGAAAAAAAAACAACCCAAAAAACCCCCCACAAAATAAAACCCCCAAAAGCAATACAACCCACATTTCCCATTTAAACAGAAAACTTCCCATAGCACCTTATGGAGCCAGTTTATTAGGGTCTGACCTGATGAGAGCGCATGAATTTGAAACCATATTAATATTGCCTTAAGCTCAGTATTACTGAAGTTTAATAAACCTTTTTACCCAGATTTTGTATTTTAAAAACAAACCAATTACGTAGTGCAGAAGTTGCTTAAAAAGTGTAAATACATTGCTTGGTTGCTGGTATGAATATCATCCTGATGCTGCTGCCATAAATCATTAAATCATCTATTAAGTTCCTGGCTAAATTCTACATTTATGGAATAACAAAACATTTATATTATTGCTCAGACTGTGGCCATCTCATTCCCACCATTCTCAAGCCAGCCAGTTCACCATATGCAGAGTTTGCATTGTAATATTCTTTTCTAATGGTAATAGACTAATTGATACATACACAAGAAAGTTTATGAAGTATAAAGTAAAGGCTCCGGTTTTCACACATGCTGAGGTTATACTTGCACAGGACTTTAAAACCAAGCATTTCTCTAAGCTGCATTTCATCCGTCCACTTTCTGGCACTGCCAGAACTACTCCATGTAGAAAAAAAGCCCAAACCAAACACACACACACTCCAGCAAACAAAATATCATTGACAAGACACTGAAGTTACAGTGGGGCTAACACCAGCACATTCAGCCCGACAGCTCAAAACTACCAAAAAACTCCTGAAATATATTAGAAAAAAACAAGTTTCTCCCCCAGAAAGCCTTTTTTCTCACAGATCTGTAGGTAACCACTGACTAGTTAACAAGCTCAGCTTTGGTCTGATGTTTTTAGCTAGTGAAGGTTTGTAGATTAATTAGCCCAGAAGCCCTAGTTGCAAAATACAGGACACTTCTTGGGTAAGATCCAGGAACTTAACTTTTAGTACCTTTACCAAGGACCAAAGGGGGATCTCTTCACCTTCCAGATCTGCTATAATGAGAGCAGAAATTACTAGGAAGGGTCTAAATTGTCTGGTCTCTCTCTTCCGAGATGGACTTGAAGGAGACCAAGCACTCCTATGAAGTCTGGTTCAAGAAACCCCACAACTCAGCTTTCCATGGAAACATCCCTCAAACTGAGGAAGATTTTGAAAGCTGAGGAGAATACTCCCCCATTTTGGGGAGGAATTGGCCTTGAAGCCTTTCTCCATACTTGAAGTTCAGGCCCCCCCACCCCTCATGTCAGCATCTGCTTCCAGCAGAGATGCTTCTCACCCCGAGTTCTTTACACGAGCTCTTACCACCAGCAGCATCACCACAAACACAGAAACCAGGAGTTAAGATGAGCTAAGAAATTACGTTCTACTTGAACTTTTGTAGGTTAAGTATAGAGGTGTGTGCTGAACTTCTGCTGGAACACAAGGAGCAGCAGGCAGAAGATCCAGAAATGCTGTATCTTTACTCTCATTTTGTTCCTAGAAGTATTTTACAAGTAAACACCTGGAGAAATTTTTTTGAGTAAGATTTAAGTATTTCAAGTGTCAAACGATATCTGTTACCATAATCCATTAAATCATTTTCAAAGGATGTGAAGATTTTTCTGTGGAGGAGGTTAAAATTATTACTCTCACACTATTCCCATAATTTTTTCCTAGAGACTGGTCTTGGTTCCTGTCAGAGACTGAGCCAGGGAGACCTTCTGTGGAACCCACAATGTCTCTCCTCATGTCCCCACCCTCCCCTACCCCATTAACACTCCAGTTGTCAGGAAGGCTTTGGCAATCCCTGCAAGGAGGAAGGGGATGGGTTTTGCTTGGTCAAATTCAGCACCCAGAACTTCACAGAAGTAAAAAGCCAACCTCTGAATTTGAAACTCACTGAGTTAACAGTGCTGAATAGAGAGAAGGTGAATATCCAAAATGCACGCACTGATAACGTTGCAGGAATTACTCCCATTCTCTTTTCTCCTGCTTTATTTTATCTTCCCCACCCAACTGTAACCTTTCAGAGAGGTTTTCTGCATTTCTGTGACTCATCATGGTAAGGCAGGACAGCACAACTCGGGTTTCAAAATGACAGCAGGAATATTCAGTCATTTAGTTCTTTTGTTTCACAGCAGAAGTACAAAATGTGAAATTCTAACTGGCATTGAATCCTCTATACACTGGCTTGTAAATGATTAGTTCAAATTAGTTCTCGAGAACTAGTGATAAAACTAGGAAGAGCCCAGCCAAGATGCTTTGTGTCAACCAGGTGTTGTACATAAGAAAACTATAGCCACACCCCAAACCTTTCTGTTACAAACTGACAAGAGTATGTACTTGCAAAATAAATACAAGGTACGGGTACAAAGGTAGATTGAAGTTCCCAGGGTTGAAGGGCAGCAGAACCAGCATCCAAGAAGCAAGATGCAGAAGCATCCTTTATTCTGCAAGGTGACAGCGTGACCATTTAGGAAGGTTTTCAAAGGCAGGCAGGTAATTCCGTGCTGCTTTAGCCAATAGAAGATGTACAAATATTTCATGAGCTTCATTCAAGTTTAACAGTTTCAAACCGCAACACTACTGTACACTAATTACAGTTGTCTGTCTACATGGCACTGCTTGTTGAGTAGAGAACTGGCGGTACAAGGGGTTTTTTTATGTACTAATTCAGTCACACAGCTTCAGAACATCTACCGACTGCTTCTTCACATCTACAGGACACTGCTATTCGAAGGACACTGTCAAATTGTGTGCGTATTTTTGACAAGAGTCAAGACTACTGAAATCCTGAAGACTCTGTGACAGCTGTAGATGAACCTAACCAAAAAACCTCATATCCTATTTTGACTAGGAGAACCCAAAATTCGTGTCCTGTCAAGTTTTGGTTTTGAGTGACAAGACGGAACGTGCTGCCACGTAATTCAGCTGAACCAACTCACTGTGTCATTAACAGGGGTCTTGGATCCAACGCACAGGAGGAAGGAGCTGCCTCTTCTGGTGGCAGCTCGGTCTTGTAGTGACTGAGCCACAACACGAGCACACTTACAGCTTACACTGTCACCTGACAGGTATGACACCATGGCAAGTGTATGTTTGGAAGAGTTAACAGAAAGGTGTACTCTTTGCAGAGAGCAGTAGGCCAGCATCTGTGGAATTGACCTTCTGATGCCACGATCACTCGGCGCATTGATGGGACATACAATGGAACAGGGATTCTCAGAGACCAGGAGTTCCACAGTGCTTGGCCTTGCAGTCCATGAACAACTTGGTGAGAAGATGCAGTTACTGCCTACTACACACACTGGCCCCTGTGGTTTATGCTGTGATGTTTCCGGTCCTTTTCAGCAGTAGCTCCAGCGTATCTACAATAAATGCTCTTAAACAAATTCAAAATAGGACAGAGATGACTACTGACCATTAGCCCATGCAAACAGAGCAATGGAGTCTCACCACAGACAAGACTAGTGCCAGAATAAGGCATTTAGGGGGATCCATCTGAACAGGCAAGGCCTACTGCCCTTGGCTGGGTGTCAGAAAAGGTATTCAAAACAAACCAACACATCAATTCCTGTTTTCTCCATTTGGTCCCATCAGCCACTTAGTAGGACAGCAACAGGATTCTTAGTGACTGAAGAGAGGCACGGGCTGAAGTGACCGAGAGGTACAGACAGAGCTCAGGAGTCAGCTCATGGCCAGAGTGAAATCCAAGAAATCCTCAGGCAGGAGAAAAAAAAAAAGGTGCATTCTTTGCAAGGCTTAAGAAACAGCATTAATTACTATGGTATGTTCACTACAGACACAACTCTAACCTCTCCCACTAGATATCAACAGATACAGAAGCCCTCCCCCGAGGAAATTCCCCATGAAGCCAAGCCAAATATTACAACACGCAGCCAAGAACGAAACTTCTGTAAGCAGAGGAGGACAAAACTGCCTCCTTATCTATGGTGCTACAGGCAGGCCTGCTGAAAGCCTGATGATTACGTATCCTTCGCTTTTGCACATCTCAACACTGACCTTTCAGTGTTGTAATGTGGGTTTTGAGGCCCCATTTAATTTTGCATGAGGGATTTGCAGGATGCATTTGTACTCTAACTCCTCACTTAAACTGGGAAGTTGTGTCTTACACCACTAGTGCAGAAATTATCCCAAGGAAACCTCACTTCTCAGCTCTCTTGAAAACATTTCTGGGTAGCATTCAAGCCCATATTGGTTCATCCTCCCTCCCCTCTCCACCTAATCCTTCTTTGGAGTAGTAGCTTTAAAAAGCCACTTCAAAAATACACCCCACCCCCCTTAGTTTCTATTTAAATTATCTGATTTGTGACAGGTTATTTTCCTGGAACATCTACTTTTTCCACCTTTTAAACACCCAAAGAAATGTGCTATTACTTTTGTTTGCATTGTTTCAAAATCTCCCAATATATTAATACTGCCTTCACGTTTCCCTGGGTTGTCTCCTCCACCTACACCAACCCACTCTTGCCCCCCACCCCGCAGGATAAAATGCCTCCTGGCAGCGTGTGTGGGGAGCACAGGCAGATGAGACGGTCCCATCCTCTTGTGCAGCTTGCACAGACCTTTCCCCAGTGGGAGCACTGATCCAAGGGAGCGGGATGCCAGCAGCTCACTGACTTCAGGAGGTGCTGCCGTGCCCACCGCCGAGTCTTCACCAGCCCGCAGCACCCAGGCTGCTGAAGCACCTGTGGGTTCTACAGGTACTTTTCATGTTCCTGTCACTAAAATAAAGTTTTAGGGAAGGGGACAAAACCAAACACAACTTCCAAATGCACAGCATGCAAATTTCCGTGGCACCAATAAGAAGAAAGCTGAGAGTTAAACTTTTTTTCTGGAAAAAATGAAATGCAAAAATCCTGTACAATTCCCACTGTGAATAATGAAACCTTTGGAGTACAGTTGCTTGTGATCCAACTTTTAAAGCGGATCACTTACTACACTAAAAAGGATTTGCATGTCCTTTTCCAAAAAAAACCCACCCCAAATGTCAAATTAGAGGGAGAAAAACTCACACCAGTGCAGCTTTGAGGTTGTGAAAAAAAGCAAAACTATCCATTAGCAGGTATTCTCTGACTGCCTGCGTCAACTGGCCAGAGCCCAGTTACAGCTAATCTCTCAAACCAGGCGACAGCACTGCCCTTTACAACAGTGGAAACATTCCACAGGAATGCAGGTGTAAAAAGAGCAGCCAGAAGCAATCAACTCTTGAGGAGCTCACAGAAAAACCCCAGCCAGCACTTGGAGCATCCCTCCAAAACTGGCCTGTGCCATCGTCCTGGGCCGTTCCGCGCGGTCCTGCGGGTTCTTCGTGCTCGGCTGCGGGTACCTGCAGCATCCGTCTCTCTGTGCAGCTGTCCCAGCTCAGCGCTACAGCCTGGGAGGGCAGCTCATCTTGGCACATCTCAGGGTAGGACAGGCTCTCGGGGCAGAAAAGACGAAAGATCTCACTCGTTCGCCAGTATCTGGTATTTTTAAGAACTGCATTTTTGCCTTTGGAAATGGAACCGGACCAAGGGCAGGATTTCAAAAAGACCAGTGTTGTTCCAACAGCTGCCCTCTGCCATTCGGCCTCACCGCAGCCCAAACGGACCCGTTCCTCGCCGCTGCGGTCAGAGCCCTTTCTGTGCGACTGGTGATACAAATAATCTTAGCAGAGCAGAATTTAACCTCACCCCTCTGCCCCGAAGCGGTGGCCAAGGCCGAACTGTAATCCACCAGTTCTTCCGAAGTGAAACCTTTCCATGAGTTATCCAACTTTAGAAATAAAAATAAATGAGTAAAACACACAGGTGAGCTGGTGCTTTAGACGCCAGTTATAAAGCAGCACTCTACAACAGGAAGTCACTTACCAGTTACGAGAGGGTTCCTCAAGAGCAGCCTTTGCACACTCACAGGGCTGGGGTGCGTGCCCGACATCTCCGAGCCTCGGCATCGCGGGGACCAGTCCTGCTGGGTGCCACTGAAGCACCCTCTGCTGGCACCGAACACGCAGTGCCCGAGGCTGGGAAGGTGAGGTGGAGTTTCTAACCTCTCCGCTTCCACGCCTGTTCAACTTGTTGCTTTTCCTGAAAGCTGGTTTTACTAGGCTGTTTTATCACTACCCTCCAAGATTAGTCCTAAATACTTCCGAAGTGTTGAACTGCTCTTAAATACACCTCGGTGTTAGCTAGCACTGCTAATTACCTAGGGAACAAAAGTGTCTGCTTCCACTTCAAGACCAAATTGAACTTTATTACCAAGAGCTAGTGTTTCTGAGGTGTGCCCCCTGCCCTGCTGTTTTTCCTCAAAAGCCTCTATCAGCTCTAATCTGCACCACAAATAGAAGCTCCTAATTAAGCTGCCCGTGTGCTAAGTCTTTGTACTCAGGCACACAAAGGAAGTACACCTGTCTTTAATTAATTTAGGAAACTGAGAACAGGACATTTCCTGTGGTGGTGCTGTAGCTGCGCTCATCCAAATCCGTAGCTTAGACACACCACGTTCTGTTTGGTTTAACCTACATGAAACAATAGTGATTTATCTGAGCTACAGTAGACAACGTCACGTTCACAGCTACAGCACTGCAGAGTGAGAGGCAGGTGCTACCTGCTGCTGCTACTGCAAAGAAGGGCTCCTTATTTTCCAGACCGTTCATGGATTGGAATCCTCACTCCTTGCAGGGACAGCCCATCTTCAGGTTCCAAGTTCAGTACAGACCAGGCACAGCGAATCATCAGCACCGAGATCAGCAGCAAAACTTGATTCCAAAGTGCAAATGACCACCTCAAAAAAAAAGCCCTTTTATTTGGGGACTAGAAGATAAAGATCTTTTTCCTCGCCTACGCAGTCAAGTGACCAAGTCCAAAGAACTAATGTATTATTAGTAAAAGAAACCAAAACAGCAATAGAGGGTGGTGAGGTGTTGGGTTTTTTTAATCAAACTTCCATCGCTTTCAGTGTTGATGACAAGAGATAAACCACCCTAATATTCACAACGCACCCGTAAGTTGTAGCAGGTTTCTGCCCCCCCCCCCCCCCCCCCCAACCCCCCCCCCCCCCACTGGTTCCCCTCCCTCAACCCAACCCCCAGGCGGGCGGGGGGGCGGGGGTGCCCCCCCGTGCCCCCGGGGCTGGGCGCTCCGGGGG
>WUAM01000107.1:19473892-19493193 GCA_024336885.1 Actenoides hombroni
CCCCCCCCCAAACCCCTCCCCTCAGCAATGGTTCCTCCTCCTGAAGCCAAGCACCAGGCTGGCAGGAGTGCTGGCTGTCAGCCCTGTGCCCTGGGGTGCTAGCTGCTCGGGAGGCACAACAGTGACCGTGCCAGCAGCGAGGACCAGGCTGCCTAACTTAAGACACGGCAAAAATCTTCATGTGGCCGACAGCCACGGGCCAGATGTAACATACCTTGTAGAGCAGGGAAGGGGAGCTCCAGCAGTTCACAGGCAGGAGATCGTAATTGTTCCCCAGGGATCCCACTGTTCCTTTTAACTGGCTGGGTCCCAGGGGACGCTGGCTTCAGCAGCCACTACTGGTCTGCCTCGCTCCACAGCTGGGGTTCGGATCGTGTGCCGGCCCCTGCCGTCCTCACGATGCACGTCCAGCACCGGAGCCGTGTTACACCAGCCACTCCTGGACTAGAACTTTGCCAAAGCCACAAGTTCTCCAGCGTGAGTTTCTCAGGAGTCCGGGCAGACTCATCTTCGGTATTCTGATCGGTATTTGCTCTGTCAGCAGCCTTTCTGAAAACTCCTCTGATTACAGGGTTATAACTACACCTACATATACAGCAGCCACATGTCCCAAAACAACGGCCAGGAACATAAGCAGTTCTTTTTATTGCCCTGGTACTACTCAATACGTACTGCCTCTTAGGATGGGTCTATGTTGCAGAGCACAGAATTAAGCAATGACACCAGAGCTGTCAATGAGTTATTCAGATGCCAGCAGCAGTTTAGTCATGACAGTAGGGACCTTGGCACAGGCCAGTAAGTCCTACAGGGAGGCACTGGCACCAAAACAAGGGCATCAGGTTTAACTACAATAGGTCCTCGCAGACAAACATACTTATGACTTTAAGAACAGCTCCTCAGTTTAAGTAAAATAATTTTTTAATAGTTAAGCTAAACCAACAGCAGTATATCCACATACACTGCACCCCACTGAAGAGTCCCAACTCAAGCTGGTACAATCTTGCCTGAAGAGAAGCATTTAATTGGCACCAGTTTGTGTGCAGACAAGACCTTAGTTTTTCTGTTCACAACTTCCTACAACACTTTTACATTCTCAGCCATAACTCTTCTGTCCTGAGATTTCTCCCCTGCTCTCTTATAGTGGTATCTTTCTTTCCTGCCTGTGTACTGTTATTACAGAAAGAAAGGGGGGGGGAACTACAGAAGAAAAAACACGACACATTATGTGTGCTATAACCTAAGCATTCTGGTATGCACATCCCAGTTTCCGACAATGGGCTCCCAGTATCACTGCATTCCCTTTTCAAGGTCTCTGTATTTTGTGAGAGGTGTTTAGGAGCAAAGCAGTCTGAGGGCCCTTTGCATTTGGGACCTTCAACTACACAAGCGAACGCTATTCACTTGGTCTTGGGTGTAGAAAAGTTTAGCTGCAGAAGAGATGAAGAAAACTGCAAGGGGATAATAAAAGGACACTTGTAGGCCCAGAGCCAGGGCTCCTCAAACCTGGCCCTCCCAGTTCCAGGAGGTGGCAGCAGTACGTTGTGTCTCCGGAATTCAGGGCTGTGTGGCAGGAGAGGGACCACACATGGTGCTTTCCTCTTAATGAAACACTCCCCCTTCCAAGTCCCACTCATTGACAACCTCTCCAAAACACTAGCACCAAAGAAGGTATTATAATACAGAGCTGTAAACTCGTATGGTTTATCAGTTTACAGTTAAGCAAACAGATGTTTAGTGCCTTGGTGTGACAGAGAAGTGCTTTTTACTCAGGAAGTTCTACGACAAGAATAATAAAGACATTTAATATTTATTTCTTACCTACTAAACCCTCTTCACTCTCCTGCACATTTAGTTACTTTTATCTATAAATGCAGTTAAAATGTATAAGTAGCTTTAGCACCTGAGCTCAGTAAGTAAGTGGTTCATGTATTTCTTTTAAGTCTAACAAGGTAAGTCAGCTGAACTTCAACAAATACCTGAAGCACAGATGAGTCCACAGTGGGCAGTTTAAAACTCGGGATGCTGCAAACATCTATGTTCTTTCCCTCATTTGGATCCGTTTTCTATTTTAAAGCTGCTGATACATTTGCTGCTGGTTTCTATTTGGCAATTAACAGCAAAAATACATCAGGAAATCTCAAGTTTTCCGCGATAAAGTGGAAAACCTGAGTTCAGGTGCCACAGATACACACACTGCTCCTGCAGGAAAACCTGTGCATCAGCAAACTTCAAGTGGGAAGCGTTCCTTGACCCCTTTTTACAGGGCAGCACTGAATATAATGGACAAATATTGTTACAAATGCAATAAATATATCATGTTAAAGTAAAACTTTAAGTATAAAAGCTCTCAGAGTCAAATAAGCAGTGGACAAAAACTGCTTTTGTGGTTCTAGAAAAAAGCTGTTTATATTATGCTATTAAAAGTTTGTTGTCCTCCTCCAGTATAATTAAAAAAGCTTCCTATTATTGTAAGATGTATGTTAGCCTGCTAACAGAAGTGAAACATTTCAGCAATCATTTTGGGTGGTGCTGCCCCACAAGCACGTAAAATGACCCTATTAGATAAACCAGAGTCTGTTTTAGCTTTTGTTAGGAATTTCTCATCTTCTTTGATATGGTCTAAATATTGGTAATTACCACTAGCTCACATGGAAATTCATCATTTCTATCACAACTTGAATCTCTGAACGACAATGCTCACAGATCTCAACAATCCATATACTTGCATCAATTTGGAAGCCAGAACAACTTTGGAAAAACCAATATAAAAGTTGAGCACTGCATATTAAATTAATAACAATGTTCCTAACAAAATTCTCAGCACCACTTCTGAAGGGGAATGTGACGCTCCCGATTTCCTGTAATATCTGTAGTTTGAATGCTGCCTGCAACTTTAAAAGTACTTAATATTCACTTATCAAAGCAAGTTCAAGGTATTTCCCACTCTAGTTATTAAATGAATAAACAGGATTATTTTCACTGGGAACAGCATCATTCATCAGGTTCCAGATTTCAGTGTACAGTCACTTCCAAGAACAGCCCTAATTCATCCCCCAAAAAAGCTACAGGAAAATAATTAGGAAGTAAAGGAAAATGGAACTAACAGGGTAACAGAGAGAAAGAAATCACTGCTCTCTAACTGCATACCACTAGCACCAGATATCCTTTTTGCCTTTGTTTAAATGCAGAACAGGTTGGGAGGAGAAAACAGGACTTGGTGGCAGAGTTCAGATGCAAATATACTACATGCTCCTATCACCTAGTACATCTGTAAGAGTGGCTTGATTTTCTTCTTGCTACTACTTAAAACTCCTGTCATACGTAACAACAAGATGATCTTGTGTCTGATGAGTACAGAGTAAACATATAAAGTAACTCCAGGTCTGAAATATGATAACCTGACTGATGGAAGGAGTCAGAGAGAGAGTAATTCTGCTAATCATGTTAAGTTCCCTTAACTCCTACAGAGCCTCGTGCACTGAAGTCACAAAGAAGGATTTGCAGAACAGGGCTTGAAGCTGTGGGAGAACACGGCGGTATCTGGAAATACTGTACATGGAAGAATCCCATCCTCAGCCTCCTCTAGGTGACCTTACGTCCAAATGTTAAGACACCTAGATGTCTGAACTAGTCATCTTAAATATCTTTCATAATCCTCTTCAGAAATAAGCATTTTTAAACAGCGAGTCACTTTGTTCGATATGTTTTGTGCACTGAAGGTGTTTTTCTTGACAGACTAGCTCAGACTTCAGGAGTTCTAACTTTGAGGTACAGCAGGTGAAGCGAGAGGACTCTCACCCATTTCCACAATGCTATGGCTTCTATGTTTTGAAGAGCGTAAAACGGCTTGTTAAATAAAATCTTGTAGAATGCTCTCAAGAGATGATGCAATGGCAGCTTCTCAGGAAGATTACAGATGAAAATCAAAAAAGCAGGACACATTTTTTTCCACAGATACACAATTTACCTGAGAATTTAGTAACTGCACAAAGTCCTCACATGTTAGTACAACTTACCTGAATAACAGCAAGCTGAAGTTCTTCCTTGCATTTGATATGAGAGTTCTTCATTGCACAAACTCGGTTGTTTTCTATTTGTTATTAAAGTCTGGTATATACACACTGTTTTGAACCAACTTAATTTAGCTACAGGAATCCAATTTTCTACTGGAATTGGTTATATCTGCATAACCTCCAGTGTGGTTAAACTTAAGGGCAACCTCCCCTTAAAACCCCCCCAAACTCGCTGCATCAAAACCTGCTTTCCCATCTCCTAGAAAAAAAACCCCAAACCCTAAAGCAAAAGGACATTAAATGATATGGTTACATGGACACTTGCAATTATATTGAGATAGAAAGTATCATTACAATCCAGTGTGTAAAATAAGCCCTTATAGTTTCATTTGTGTCTTTTTTGCTTAATTTTAGTTATGTTTAAAACACTGCTGGTTTTGACAAAAAAAAAACCCTACAGCTTCTTTAGAAGAAGCTTTAAAAAAAATAATTCAAATTTATCAAAATATCTTCGGAAATGGCAGAGGGCCCAAGTAACAAAATATGCAATAAAAACATGCAGGGAGAAATTGTAACCATGTAAATATTTGATGTGCATAAGTACAATTAACATATACCTAGTAAGCCTACTACGTGGTATAACAATAAACAGCAATTTAGGGTAGCTGGTGTTCCCTCAGTGTTTAAAAACTCCATCTAAAAAAAATAAATCTCATCTTAAAGATAATGTATAAACCTGTAAGTTACTTTACATATAATATGTTTAACAACTAGGTTTATTTCTGAAAATAAAAAGTAAATTGGCTAAAGTGTGGTTAAGAAAGCTGCGAGAACTGAATTTCTGAACATTAATCTGCAAGTGAGTGAACACCAGGTCATGTGTTTTGTAAATGTGCAATGTCAGATTTCACCTGAAGTTCCACCACCACCACATTATTTAAAACTATTTAGCTGGAGTCAATCAAAAAACTGTCATTAGCAGAAAGACTTGTTCAGGCTACAAAGCAGCATTTACTTACCTTTTTATGAGTTACAAGGATGCTATTCAAAACCTGCAAAAATATGCAAGGCAATATTCTCTGCCTAACATCCACTCAAGATGTGTTCTTGTGTGTGTGGATAATGTGTGAAGTATGAACATATAAATAGGAAAAAAAAAAAAGAAGAAAAAAAAGAAGAAAAAAAAAAAGTGCTGCCTCCCCCCAAACTTAAAATGGTTCTTAAATTATTTCATGTAAGGAAGAAAAGCAGCAGGAAGAACTTGGATATACTTGACAGTTAAAAGCTGTTTGCAGAAGTGTAAATTATCGTTGGATACCACGCTGAAGATTTCATTCTTGGCACCAGCACTGAAAATGCAAGACCTGAGAGACAGGTGCCAAATGGAAATTACAAAAAAATACAATTCAAATTAGTACAGTTCAGTTGCTGATTCATGATGCAAGCTGAGCAACCTTTTAGTAAAACTTAACACAAATCTATCAATACTTACCTTTTCTAGATCAGAAACAGTTACTGTCTTTATGGGAAAAAGTTTAAAGCTTAATCATGTAGTTTTCATCCAGAAATCAGATGGACAGATTGACAGGCTCTTAATCATACAACTGTCACACAATACAAATGAAACTTCTTAAAGCGTCTCCCATTTGTGTGTATCTCTGAGCGTGAATCTTTGAAGGTGGGGTAAAAAAAGTAGTTTGGTGCCATTAAGAGTTTAAAAAAAAAAAACAACCCCAAACCAACAAAATAACAAACCCCAAACGCTAACCTCCCTAGGCTTTGCAGAGCCAAGAATGGATGGGTATTCAAAGAAAATGTAAATGGTTATTCAGGAATATCCCTATGCGATACATACATTTGTACAACAGTGAAGATGAAATGGCAGCAGTCCTTTCAGGCTTTACAGCATTGTAATTATGATCGCTTGCCCAGGACGGTGTGCTGGGTTCTGCTGCTGGCTCTCTAGCAATAGGTTGAGTGTTTGCCTCAGTCTTGGCAGTTGTCAAAAGAGTCTTCTTCATATTCACCTCTCTTTTGTCAGGAAGTGGTCTCTTTTGGTTTGGAAGAGGTTTAATACCTGCCTGTATGATTAAAAGAAGCTTAATTACTAATAGTTATTAAATATGTTCTATTTTACAAGCAAGCAGAGACAGTTACACACAGGTAGACAAAATTCTTTTATAGTAAACACCTGTAAATATACTTAAAATGATGTAATTTCACATTCAAGCCTATTAAACAATGTAACATACACTAACTTCAGGAAAAGAGAATGGTAAAGAAACCACCTCAAAACATATTTATCACCACGGTAGGGTTTGGGTTTTTGTTTTGTTTGAAAAACTCTTGCCCATTTTATAGTGGTTTCAAAAGGGAAAGGAGAAGGCTTTGGTTTCATCGCTTTGCTTCCCAAAGCACACACAGAATGCTGTCACATTAGTTCACAATTCACAGTAATTCCAAATTACTGTCCATATCCCAGTAATGTGGAGTTTAAAAAGAGAAAATCAATTTGGAATTACACTGAAATAGTTAAAAAAGTACTGCTTATACTTTTCTTTAAAGGTAAATGAATTTGGAATTAATTAAAAAAAGTTCACTGCCATCTAGAAGACCCTTGTAAGAAATTATCTCTAGGTAGAGGCAATTATGAAGATTTTTAAAAGATGACAGGAAAACATTTTATTTTAAGAATTAAACCACAAAATAAAGTCAAGAGAACAAAAAAAAAATTAAGTAGAAAGCTCCTCTTCAAGACAGGACATGGCAATTTTATTTGAGTCAAAAAGCAGAGCACAGAAATAAACCCTTGTGCTTCAGGACAAGTGTTTTGGATCATGACTATAAGCTTACCTGCAGCTGAGCTTTTGCCACTCCAGGTTTTTCAGATTTTGGTTTGATCTTCTCTTTAGGTTTTGGTTTTGCATCTTTGCCAGCACTTAAAAACTTCATAGTGGCTGCAGCGTGTTTGAGAATGCAATCATTGCTGCAGTACACCGAGTCCGGCTGAGCCACGTTGAAACAGCCAGGACCAATGCACTTGGATGCACCAGGAGCTTCAACCACCTGTAGGATTGAAATGAAGTCAGTCCAAACTTCAAAGAGGAAACAGAAACATTCCTTTATGACATGAAAGAATGCTTACATAAATGCAGTTCTGACTGTCAGCAACCTGCTGGGTGGAAACAACTTCCACTCAGGATGTAACAACCCACACGGATGTCAGAATTCCACTCCCATAACACACTCTTTTCAGACCAGGTTGTATTTTCAAAGTGGTCTGCAAGCAGTGAACTAAGGGAGGCTGGTTTCCTACAGTTTCAGATCCCATAAGCACACAAATGCTTTTTTTTCTGATCTTCTACATCATGTGAGAAATCTGAATAACGCAGAACCGGTTTCTCAAGAACAAGTTTTCTAAAACGTATTTTACTTGCTGTCCTTAACTGTGCACATGGGCAAAAAGAAGCACTCAGCTCTTCAGAGGTACAGGTAATTCCTGCTCTAGAGATTTACCAGTTTTAGTTTCAGTGGTCTCCCAACTTAAACACAACCATTCTGCTGGACAATTTTGCAATACTTCTCCCACATTGCAAGGGTTGCCTATGCAACCTGTGTTTACTTCACAATTACTCCCTATTTATAGGGAAGTGTTACCATATTCTAAGCACTTCCTCTTCAAATGTTAAGATTTAGAACAAAGGTCAAAGTCCAGAAATACATGAAAGGTCTTTAGGCTCCAACATGTCAGCTCTAGGTAATATGCCTTTAGACTCGCTCTTCTAGATTACTCTGAAAAATGTTACAGGCAGAACTGGTGTAGTTCTAGAAAGCCTCTCCCTTAGCAATAAAGTGCAATTTGTAACTGCCAAAAATAAGTTCTGCAGAAATATTTCCAGAAACAAAAAAAAGTATTATTTGTGTAGTGTGGCTTACTCTCCCCCAATCAAAAGTGTCAGTGAGACAGCATTATCTGCTGCAGTCACCTGAGTTTGGGAATCTTCCCATAAAAAACTATGTTTCAGAATATTTTTCCATCATGTACAAACTTCAGTGTCAAGTACCAATTCATGTTCCCCAAGAAGCACCTCAAACTTCAGGTTAACCGAGCTGTCATTTTTAACTAAGGGCATTTACTCAGATGTTGACCTAACTTTCAGCAATGATGTCTCAACTTCTAGGAGTTTTAATCACAAACCCAAACTCTACAGCTATAGGTGCTTATGGAGAGCAATGAACAGGAGTCTCTCTCCAAGTGCTGGTCTAAGAGAACAGCTAAACTGAGTGGCTGTTCTGTCACCACAACAGAGTGATTTAGCACACCGTAGAAAAGAGCCAGGATCTTTTTGCCTCCAATGGGCAGGGAATTCTGCAGAGAAAGTGGTGTGTTTACACAAGCCAGAGAGGGATCTTAACTGAGGTGTGAGGAACAGCATGGGCTGAAACACACGTGGATGTGACTGTTCAGCTCTCTCAGAATGTGGTACCACCTGGCAAACACCCGTAGAGCAGTTCCAGTCCATTTCCAAATGCCCAAAGAACACCTAAAACACAGGCACTTCTGCCATAAGCAGCAATGAGTTCATAATTATGATTTTATTCCACCGAGGGAGAGATGTCCAACATGTTCAAGCACCTTGTCAGCATGCTAGTATCAGACAGTAATAGGTGGCTCTCAGAAGCAGAACTTAAAATATTAACACTGTCAGTGAAATGCAGACCAACACCAACAGAACTGGACTATCTGAAGCACTTTTTCTGTGTACAAAGTACCACCAATGTATCTGAAGCTGTATTTGAAAACATTTTAAAGAAAAGTACCATTTTCTAGACATTCATCTTAATAAATATTTCTATATTAAGCTCAAACTGTTCTGATGTATACATTAAGATTGTTATGGTGATATGGACAGCTCTGCTATTTAAGTTGACTCAATATGGGTGTGTGTGGGTGTTCAATAAATGCTTTATAGAAAAAGTACAACGCAAAGATTCCTCCAGAGAGCTGCTTATACTCTAAACTTCTAATACTTATTCCAGGGATGATTTCAAGTTTACAAATTAGGCATGGAAGAACAAATTCATACAGAAAAAGCACAAATAGCTGTAGTATTTTTACAGCAAATAGACTAAATGTGCTCGCCAAGGCACAGGAAGAGGGAAAATGTTCAAGGTGTGGCATTTCTACCGTAGCTTCGGCAGTACAAAGACAACCACCACAGCATAAAGGTTTTAAATGTGTGTACAATGAGCTGAAGAAGTTTCTTTGCCTGTATTTTAGGTATGAAACTTGCTGTCACAAACATGGAAACTTTTTTTTTTCATATTTTATGCCAGAATTTGCAATAACTCAAAATACAGTTGTTCGTTTGGGGTTTTTTTCCCCTTAAAAATGGCAGTATAAACCAATTCTCTATGTACTAGTGACTTGAAGAAGCACCAGGACTTCAAAGACTAACTGGAAGTCCAGAGGAAGTTTGGCAGGAATGAACTCCCAACAGACACTAGTCAATGTTAGAAGTTTCACTATCATCCAAAATGTCCAAAATTGTTTGAGATTATTTCAAAACTAGTATAAAAATATTAGAATTGTGCACTGGTTTATTAAAAGAACACCTTATTATACTTCCAAAACAGTATTTAGAGAGGGTATAATATCACAAAGCATTTACTTACACTTACATAAAACTGCTGCATCCCTCACTTCAAAATAGTAATTTCTTACTTTGAATTCCTGCACTGATAGAACTATGGATGAACTTCTACAGAACAGTATTATTTAGAGGGTTGTGCAGCTTCATATTTTGATTAAAAAAAGTCAGATTTACAGCTGTACAAGTAAGCCACTGTCTCCACGTACTCAGTGAAACATGAAACATAAGAAACAATTAAAATACTTACAGGTTGAAATATCTTTAGTTTTTTCTTCCCACTTGGATTTGCAGCTTTTTCAATCCTACCCTTGATTCCTTGGTCCTCAACAGATTTTTGTTCAATTGTTCCTATGCTTGTGAATTCTGTGCCATCCACATTTACTTGCCCCACTTTAGCTTCCTGCTGGTCTGTTTCTGAAACAGGCTCATCCTGTCCCTGTAGAATGGTGCAGTTGGGACAGATATAGTCCTCACCATTCCTTTCCAACAATCGCCCTCGAGCCTCAGAAATACCCACGCAGTCACCGTGAAACCACTCCTCACATCTATCACAACAAATCATAAACCTGAAAAGAAAACCCAAGGAACAGTAAAAACACCCTGAAATGGAAAACAAAATCAATGCTCAACAGAGGTTTCAAGCAGCAGATCTTAAGTACTCCACTGAAGTACCAGTATACTACTGGTCTGCCTCACCGCTCAGTTTTGTACTCATTTGTTTATCCCCCTTCTTTAAATATTTGTTACAAACACCACCCCCCCCACGCAGGCTTCACACAATCCCAAACGCCTCATTTACCTCTACTCACAAAGTAAGAGCATTTAGTTTAATGTTTCATGACAAGAATTCCAACTACCCACCCCGCATTTTCAGTTCCACCCTCTGCCTACCTGTTGTTATGAGGCTGACGACAAATACAATACAGGGCATTCGGGTCGTAGATCTCAGACTCGGGTTTGCTTTTGGGCAGCTCTTGGGGTTCTTCGCCTGCGGTCCCTTTTGTGCCAAGGGCAGGCTTTGCCTCCTTCTGAACCTGAAGATCTTCAGTGTCTTCCTCAGCCACAACCACTTGACTCGCAATCTCCGTGCCATCGGCCGTCTCGGGCTCTTGTTTGACCGGCAACTCGGACTCAACTTGGTTTTCAGACCGGACCTCACCCGCTTCCGGAGGGTCTTGTTCTGGATTGCCTTTCCTCAGGCGGTTCTGCACATCCTTCAGTGTCAGCTGCACGGGTTTCTCTTCAACACGTTTCTTTCTTAGTCGATTCTGCAGTTCCTTTAGTGTTAACCCATCGCTATCACTGTCAGATGTATCTTCCTCTTCTTCCTCCTCCTCCTCCTCCTCCTCCTCTTCTTCTTCCTCTTCTTCTTTTGCGAGTCTGCTTTTAGAGTCTTTCTGATCCTTACTACTCCGAGTGACAATCCTCCGAGTTGCAGGTTTTGTATCCGGAGTGCTCTCTACACTGTCCTCTGAAGCAGTTTCAGCATCCGTAGCTGGACAGGAGGCTGGTTCACCCGAATCCTCCAGAGCTGTAGGAAGAGTCCTCCTTCCTCTGCGTCTTACTGTGGTAAGAAATTCTTCCACTCTTTCTGTTCGTTTCGGTTGCCGGCCGCTGCGCCTGAGGTTTAAGCCTTGTTGCTGTTGTGGCTGCTGCTCACTAGAGTCCACATCAGCATCTCCTGCTCCTTCTCTCTTCGCAATCGTAGTCCTTCGAAAACCCCAGGTTTTCCTGAACTCTTTACTGGTAGGCTTGATAGTTTTTTGTTCCTCCTCGTTGCTTTGCTCACCTTTCTCATCCAAAACTGATGCTAAAACCAAGGGAATAGTTATTAAACTGGGGGTGAAGAAGTCTTTTCTGAAAAGATTTTTTTTCCAGCACAGTACTATTTCCTTTGTGGTAACATGTGTCTCCACCTCGTTTTATAACCCTAAAAACAACATAATCTGCTTTCTTGTGCATGTAACACAACAGCAGCAATTAAGCACATCACTGAACACTGCACCAACACGATCCAGCTGTTACAAACTTTTCTGTTACTTAAAAATATATGTATATGTACACAATGGACAAATAAGCCTATCTGCTGCTCAATTGAAAAGGAAGAAAACTTACCAGGAGAGCTATTTTCCATATTGTCAGTATTAGATTCAGATTCTAACGGCACTGGCTGTGAACTCACAGCTTGTTCCATAGTACAGACACCACTGTCCCCACCCTGAAATGCTGAAGAGAAACATAAGGTTCAAAACTCGAGATTCAAAAATATTAACAGTCTAATTAATTATTACATATTCTGGCGTAACCTCATCCTGTTATTCTAACAAATACTTCATCTGAATTTCAAGCCACTAAGAGTCACTATCAACAAAAAGTTGACTGAATTCCTTCAGTTAAATATATAGGTTTGGAAACTATACCAATGTATGTTCTCCAACACCTCTCAGAAAAATCCTTTCATGGTATGAACCTGTTTCCTGGGGTTTGTCTGGGGAAAACCTAAAGCAGTTCCCCATGAAAGACCACAGAGTAGAACAAGGAGTCATCCAGACAGTACAGACACAGTTACTGTTCGAAAGGTGATCACTAATGTTTGCTGGTAGAAAGGACTGAGTAACTGCAGCAGGGTAACAGGCAAGGGAGAAAAAACAGCCAGTTGAAAGAAATTCAAAGCTACTGCTGCTTAGATGACAGAGGATTAAGTCAATGAACAGTGAGGATTTGGATTTTAAAGATAATGTAAAAGCACAGAAATACTCTGGTCTTCCAAAACACCTCTCTGAGGAAAAAAAGAAACCAAACCAAACTGCATTGAATAAAATTTGATACAGGCTGCTCCTTGATACAATTACTTGAAAAAGGCTTTCAGACAGTATGATCTACCAGAATGACAAAAAAGCCAACCCTAAAACCAACAAAAAGCCCAAACACCCCAACAAAACAAAAAATATTCAGCAAAGAACCTCCAACTGTCATAGCTGGACCCCTAGAGGAAAAAAAGCAACAAAACAACAACAAAAAAACCAACAAAAACCTCTGTGCTGACAACCAGGATCCCTTTTCTCTCCCAAGTCCTTTTCAGATTAGGAGACTCTCTGATTTGAGAGGACAGAGGCAAATGAGAGAAGTAAACAGAATATCTGAGACTGCATTTTGAGTACTTCAGGAATCACCTGGTTTGAACAAGTCTTCAGGTTAGATCTACATCACGGTGCAATGTTTACAATGAGTTGCATGCCACGTGAGCACTCCTAAAATGAAGGTGGAAATCATGTTTTGCAGGCACTGCAATTACATTGCTCACGTGAATCTACAATGTGCACAGCAAGTGCATCTCAGTGAACTGGGTAAACAGAAACAGTACTTTGAAACAAGAAACATCCCCCAGCTCTCCCCCAAGAATGTTTTTGAGTAGTTCCATGTGTGTGTCTGTCTCAAGAACTGTACACATAAGCCAAAAAGGAACTTCAACAGAATTCCTCAATTACCAGAAGTATCTTCTGATTCTTTCAGCAAGCTCTAAGAGCTGTACATATCACCAGTGTGCACTGGTGATAAATGCCTCCTCCCCATTTCATATACCACAGCAGCTGCCTTACTGTTCTGCCTCATCAAACACGATCTCTACAGAGCAACTGCTCCGCTTGCCAGTGTTGTATTTGACAATGCTACAACAGAAACGTTAACTGTCAGTGCTACCAAAACAAACATCCCTGCAGACAGGGTAAAAATTAACGCTGAAGTTGTAACTTTGAGGTTATTTCAGTGATACAACAAATGTCGCAGTAAAAATAACAGGCTGCAGAACATCAATTTAAATAGTAACTGGTAACTTTTAACATCACAGCCAGAATAAGAAGTGAATTGTACGCCTGTAGTACAGAGGTAAAAAGCTGAAACTGCTTCAATCCAATATGAAAGTCCATTAAATTCTTCTGTAAAAAGTTACTAACTGTAATTTTAAATTTTTCTTTTAAATTTTTTTTTCTTTTTTTTTTTTTTTAAGCAACACTAAGATTATATTCACATCAGAAAAAAGCTGCAATGGAAGTAAGAGAGCAAGTTGAAACAGTGAGAATTTACATTTTTGTTTACCTTGGAAGATGAAAAAAAATGTTAAAAGCTACAAGCAGAGGTGATCCAAATTCTGAGATTTAAATTCCAGATAAAATGTAAAGAAATAACAAGGCTCTTCAATGTCCTCTATGTGCTTTACCTGACACAGCATTAGAGGTTTGAATGGTTTCTCCCTGCAGAACGGAATGAAATGGAAAGCCAGAGGAGGGCAGCAAAGGATCAGAGTCATTCAGCATTATCCTCCCAGCCCATGCTGAATTTCCTGATTCAGAAATGCCAGACTGAGTCTTTGAGCTGTCAGCAGGACCAAATACTGTCAATCCTCCTTTTCCTGCTGGCTCCTGGGAAGGCAAAAAAAAAAAAAGGACAAAATAAGGCACCAATACATTTAAGAGCTTATCTTACTATCAATCACATTATAAAACCAATTGTTATTTTGCCTTCTTGACAGACAAGACTTTCAGAAAGGCACTGAAACTGGAGAGAAAGGTCAAAATAAAGCAGTATCACCTCCAGCACTTACCAACAGTTGAGACCTTTGAAATAAATACAAAATATGATTGTACTGTCATCGAGTCATTTAGATCCCATTAAGACTTCCAGAACAGCAACAAACTGTAATCAACAAGTCTATTCCCTCTGCAGTATTTCAGAGCATTCTGAGAGTGAAATCTAATAAGCATATATTATGCAATGAAAATAGAGAAATGCTTTTAAACTCCATCAGCACACCCGAGGTCACAGTAGGGAAGATTTACCAGTTAGTACTAAATTTCATCACAGAAGACATCTGCTGCTTTGAGATTTAAATCCAAGGGACTACTCAGTGGTTTTGCAAGGTGGGCTAATAAAAATTTATAGCTGAGCTTCAGAATTAAGGAATATTCCTCATTGCTGTCCCTTTCACTAATAAGCTTTGCAATACAGAAGATTTCAGAAGCCTTATTTCAATGGCAGTAAATTCTATCAGTAACACCACATCTTCCCAAAAATTAACCCTTGGAAAACATTTCAGAATCACAAAGCATTCATTTAAAGCATCTGAAATCCAATCGTTTACTCAGGGGTCCCAATTCACATGCAGAATGGCAATGGAACATGAACACTGACTGCTTGCTCCTGAACATACTGAGCTTCAAAATCAGTAAGAAATGCCAGTATTTAACCCAAAGTACTCTACCAAACTACAAGAACACTGGAAAAGATTTGGGGAGGAAAAAGAGGACCAGATGGACAAAACAGAGGAAAAAACCAAAAAGACCTATAAAATAATTAGTAAAGACAAAAGCACAATACCAGACACAGAGTCTGCATGTCAGCATTCTGCAATTAAAGATGCAGGGGAACTGCCAGAGTAGGCATAGGAAACAACTAAACCATTAATAATTCTTCCAACGGAGGAAAAACTGATTAGCACTCCAGAAGTTTAAGAACACATTAGATAATCCTTCATAAAGATGCTAATACACACCATGATTTTTCTTTTTAAAGAATACACACCCTCCCCCAAAAAAACCCAAACCCTCTCAAGCCACCAAATCTTAAAAGCATCTTTGCTGTTTAGAAATACTTCTAAGTAATGATCATCTCTAGGTGTTCTCCAATGCCACGTCACCATCACAAAAAATAAGGAATGGGGAAAAGACAAATCCCTCCCTAGATCTCATCTTCACTACCAGATCACTTTTGTCATTTCATGACCAATAAATCTCAAAGCCTGCAGGACTGTGGCAAAGTAGAATTAGGAAAAAAACCCACAAGTGTGTAACTAGATCCATATCAGTATTTCCTTCCCTTGTACCTTCTCTAGAGGGGATTATATAGTATATAGTGTATATATATATATCTGCATTCTTTCACACAGTCAAATATACCCACTCCAAAAAGAGGTGGAAAAACAAACAAAAGCAAGACAAACTCATTTTCAAGATCCTAGTGCTGTATCTCATGGCATTGAATACCTGCTCTACTATATATTTTGCTCCATTGTCTGAATCAGTGATTACATCCAGGGAGTCAGTCACTGCTGGCTGAAGACAGTCTGAGTTTAAAGTGCCTTCTTCCGCGCTGCTGTTCTGCAATAACCTTTCAATCTCCCTGTTCAGAATCTCCAATTGATCACACATCAGGCAATTTTTACGTGATATGCCTAAAGGAAGAGGAAAAGTCAGCTAATCACTTCTTGTTCAACTCTAAAATTAATTAAACTGTGAAAAACTACACTTCTAGAACGAGCAAAAAGTGTACTCTGCGTGAATAATTTATCCAGTAACATACTGAAGAGAGAGTTGCCTAAAGGATTCTCTTCACAGTGCACCATTGTGTATTTGTGCATTCAGGGCTCTGTGTGCAACACACTCTTTACAGTTCCAATTTAGCCACAGAGCCAGTATCACTACAGCACTCCAAAACTGGACTCTGGCACCCTCTCCTCTTCAGAAAGGTTCTGGCTCCTTGAGCACAATACAGTTCACGGTGGAGTCTCACCCCACCCAGTGGCCAAGCTGCCCCATACAGCTCTGATTTAACAGAAAATAGCATTTTTAACACAAATAATGATTGAAAACGAAGAGATTCTATGCAAGAATCATGCTGCTTTTTGCATTAGTAGGTGTTATCTCATTGTTGTTACCTCTGGTACCTACAGGAAAAAGAACTTTATCAGAACTGCAATTTTAAAATAATTTCAAGTTTGAAAGGTATAAAAATCAAGTACATTTCAAAGAGTAAAAGTGCACACCCCCCTACTTTCGTTATAAAATACTTGGTTGCTGCTGCTTCTTATTATTTAGCATTTTCATTTTGCCCTCTCCCCATTTGGTCCAAAATAGTTTTCATTAAAAACTGAGTAATTTCCAAACTTGTTTTACAGGACTCTGCTCTCGCAGATGCTACTGCATCTTAATACAGGTTAAACTTGAAAGAAGCTGAAAATCAACTATTATCAAAACATAAAAGCAGAAAGCCTTAACTCACAATTACACTTTTAAATCCAGAAAGCCTACTGGCACTTCTAAACAAATGTCCTACTACCTGTCTGCAAAAATATTTGCTACAACATGAGACGACTTTGCAAGTCTTCAAATAGATGTTTCTCTTCCCAATTCAATGAATACTTTTTTTTTTTTATTTTGGTCTGTCCTCAAGTTAAGTACTCAATTACAGTTGAGCTACTGACCGAAAGGCAAGATGAAGCAGTAAATTAGTTATCTTGTTTTAAAGAAATTGAACGTTGATGATCAACATTCCTCCTAACAGAGTACAATAATCACATCTCTGCAACTGGAAATTTTAGCTGGAGACAAAGTTATTCTAGTTCCCCTAAAGGACAATCCCCATCAGGACCATGCTGCCTTTCTGACACATCTCCTTTAGAAAGGATATTCCTTTAGAAGGGATAGTATGCACTTCTGAAAAACCTGAGGCAAGAATCTCTGTAAATTATGGCAATATAATGTTAATAATAACCATATATACTGTTGCTTAATCAAACAGTCCTCTGGTTTAGCTTAACAACTTCTGTGATAAAAAATCCTCACTGTGAAGATGCATAAACTTTTAAGATAAACTATAAAGTTAGAAACACAAATCACAGAAAGAATAATCTTTGCCAATACAAACCCTAGGTTATTTAAATGCTTACATATCATAAACAGCAGGTCTGCATCAAATGAAGGATTCATAGTGCCTATAAAATCCATGCTTATGGACTATGAAGAACAAATTACCACCCTAACACTACTTGAACTGCTGCTGTCCTGCTCCTTTCTCCAGTGCTCAGTTACAAGGCCTCGGCCACATCCACCCAGACCTCTGCCACAGAAACGGTCACCTGGCTCCTGAGTAAACACTCAGCTGAAGAAACCAGCAGCAAATGAACCCACCAAAGAGCGATACAAAAGGATAAAAAAATATAAATTATCATCAGAAGTAGTGTAAAGATGTAGAACAGGGCTGGAGAAGGAGATGTCCTTAAGCAGTCTAAGCTGCAGCTCTCACCCAGCACCCTGTCATTAACTGCCCCCCCCAGTCTGTTTTAACCTTTCACACTCTAATTACCAGAGCACTGCAGTGAAAGAAAACAGTCGCTCATCTCCAAGTGGAGCATAAAGCTGACACACTGTATCTTGAGACCAAAGAATATTCAGCCAAGAAAAAAATTATTGAGGTTTTTCCTTAAAAAGAATAATAATAATAAAAGAAAAAAAATAATCACAAAACTGCCACAAGCTTTTAATTTCATTTTGGTCAACTCTTCCTAAGCAGTGATAAACCTGACAGCATAGGGCTGCCTACTCTGCAAGACAACAGAGGGTATCACTCACATTGAGCACCCCTTTGGATTCTCCAACTACTGCAGAGCTGTGTGGGTTTCAGTCTCTAATATGGCTTGTAGAAATTCCACGCAGTGTCAGTAGGCAATTTCAGAAAAGAAAGAAAGTGTATTTCCAAATCCTGGTACCAAACAACAGCGTTGCTCCCAAACATGCAATGTGTATTAAGGATCTATCCTCTGACACACCTTCATTAAACAAGCTTGTAGGATCACTCCCTTTTTTCTGCAAGTGTATTATCCATCTCACACTCAGATAAAATCTCAAAACCCCAAGAAAAGTACAGTGCTGTCTTTGTAACCAAGCAGTTTACAAACCTGAGGCAAAAAGGAACAGAGCTTATCTACACCAGTAACACAAGAGCTGAGAGATAGAAAAAGCAGGACAGGCAGCTTGAAGATGACACCTGAACCTGCTGCTGCTGACTTCATTAAGCCCTTTTTAAGATGCCTCAATATAACATCTTAATCTGATGATGACAGAGCAAAGCTTTTAAAGAACAACAACATTTCCCCACCTTTTTAGGTATGTATTTTTAGACAAACTCAATAAATTACTAACAAATATACATTCAACTCAGTAGCTCCACTTCTGTTGCTTTCTCTCATAAAACACTCAATGGGTCCACTGACTGCATAAAGGTTTTGTCTTTTCTAGAACTTATTTTAACTGCAGTAACAATTCTCAGTTAACTGGGAAGACTTCACTCCAAATAAAGGATTTTGAAAGACAGCTTAGTAATAAAACCTTTAACATGAACTAACAACAACCCAAAGAAATAACTTCATTTCTCCTTTACCCGAGGACTCATGTACAGAAAAACCTCCCAACACTATGTCAGAACTCGGAGTGAATTCTTCACTTTCAGCTTACTAGCTATCTTATTTAGGTTTTTAAGGAATCTATATTGAAGACTAGTGACATTTATCCTCTCAATGTTAATCCTCATTGTCAACAGCTAGATGGCTGCATCTTATTCCACGTTCTCGGATGCCAACGCTCTTCAGTAAGCACCCTGGGCAAACACTTTAGTTCCAGTGATGAATATCTAGCACCTATTAGGTCATTTATTCCCTAACTGGCCCTAAGAGCTATACAGAAGGATGTCTTTGATTCTGAAAGATCTCACACATACTCAACCATCCAAAGAAGCATATTTAAGACTTGTGACAGACCAGGATATTTGTAGTTGTTTCAGCATAACCTGTCACCTAACAAACAAT